>JAPDSC010019838.1:125965-137340 GCA_026290005.1 Latrodectus geometricus | reverse complement strand
GTGTGTGTGTGTGTGTGTGTGTGTGTGTGTGTGTGTGTGTGTTTTCAATTTTAAAGTATTGCTCATTCCTTACCCTACTCCTCTAAATTTTAATCTCAGCGGAGTAGTTTGAAAAATATGAACTTCAACTCACTTGATTGTTTTGAGTGCCAAGTAATGAAAGATCTATTTTGATAAACTTTGAGGTAATACTTTATTTCACTGAAACATCAAAAACATTTAAGTACTTCGTACTCAATTATCCCACCAAAATCTATGTCGTACATGTACACTTCCTTTAGCTTTCTTAACTAAGATGCTTGAATGAGTTTTAAAATCATTATCATAAAATAGTTTTATGACCTCTTGCTACATAGTGAGATAAAATTGACTGAAAATGTTTACAATGAAAATAGGAAAACCATCTTCAAATTGTTGAAAATGGAAATCAAGAAATGTTTTTAACCTTACATTTATCCTAAATACTGCTTTTAAGAGCACGATGTTTGAAAGCATTACATAATTTCATCATGTACGTTTTTTAAAATAAAACTTTTAACATGGTCAATTGTAAGATTATATGATAATTTTAATAGATAATGGGAATAGTGCGATCAGTCTTTAACGCATCATCTAGTGTCTACGGGTACCATTCTGTGCCGTTTACAGCAGAGTGGTCTGTTTGCAAGAATCCCATTGTTTTGTCTACCCTTGACATAGAATCATAGACATCTCCGCCAGCAATGGTGCGATGAAAGAATGACGTGGATAGCCGAATGAAAAGCAATTTTCTTTACTGACGAGTCACACTTCTGTCTGAAACTGTGCAATTGCCGCATTCGAGTCTGAAGACACTGTGGAGAAAGGATGTTGTACAGCTGTGTTATGCACCACCACATTGGTCCTGTACCGGGTATTATGCTATAGAGAGGTATTGGATATCTCTCTGGCACTCCTCTACTACGCATTACTGGTATTTAAACAACCAGCACGACATGATGTTGGACCCATTTGTCCTTTTTTACCTTCAGGGCTTGCCCACAGCCACATTTAAACAAGATAATGCACGACCACACGTGACACGCATTGTCCAAGGATTCTTCGTTAATCGCCAGATTGAATTGCTTCCCTGCTTAGCTCGCTTTCCAGATCTTTCATCGATAGTAAACTTGTGGTTCATGGTTGCTCAACGATTGACCCAGATTATATCCCCAGCTGCCACACCAGATCAACTTAGGCAACGTGTGAAAGCTGCTTGATCTGAGGCACCCTAAGAACACTTTCAAAGTCTCTTTGAATCAACGGTGATTCATGTGGCAGCGGTGATCTCTAACAATGGTTGTTACTTATTTTGGCAGAAACCACACTTCATAGAAATTTATAAGTTTAATCATATGATACTTGGTCAACATGTTATTTACAAAATTTTGTTGTTATATCTGTTGTCTTTCTTGGTGTTGCAATTTGGGTGGCCAGCAAAGTATATATTGTGTGTATGTAAAATCCTTACAATTCAAATACAACACATTTTATCAGTACATTACACATTGGAATTTGTATAGTTTTTTTACAACACATGATACATATTATCCTAAATATTATCAATATCAACAAATCGCAAATTCAAATCCTAAAGTTATAAATTCTATATCACAAACATTTTAAAATGAGTAGCTGTAGATGTTATAAGTGCAATGAATTGATGCACCGGGCATAAACATTTATGTACTGGGTACGCATTTCAGAAGAAAACAATAACTCTTGAAGGTAATGGTAATGATATATCTGTGGTGTAGAATCTAATAATTTGCTTAAGAAGATTTTTCCAGTATTCTATTTCAGCTCAACAACAATTAATCAAACAGGAAGAAATTCAGAACGAAACAAATTTGTATGGATATCATTATTCTAACAACTTAGTAAAGAAACAAGAAGGTGGCACTATAAATCAGATTTCATTAAACACATTTCTTTTAAGACATATTTTTATTAAAAATCTATATTAATTGAGAATTAGAGGTTAAGTACTAAGAATTTAAGGCTAATCAAAAAGGAATTAATATTCCAATTATTATTAAAAGTACTAGTCTTATTTGCAGTATTTTATAAAAAAAATTAATAAATTTAGAAATATGAAATCAAATCTTGTTTCATAAATAAAAGTTAATGATAATAGCCTAGCTCTACAAAATATGTAGTACAAGTACCCAAAATGAGAAATATTCAAATTTTAGAATTTTTTAGACCATTCTAAAAATTTGAGAAAAAGACAAACAAAAACATTTGGGGTACTATAAAAATAATTTTAGATATTCTATCCCCAAGGGAGTAGTTTTTAGTTTCCAGAAGCGATCAAGAGTATGAGTTAAATTCAATTTTAAAGAATTATGTTATCCAAAACAAAAAAATTATGCATAGTAATGTATTTCTATTATTAATAATTTTGCTTTAATTTTAAACAACTCCAAAATATTTAAATGTTTAAAACTTCAAAAAATTTATATTGTTTTAAGAAAGTTTTCAGATGGTTGGTTTCCAATTATATATGTAAATGTATTCATTATACGATTATTAAAAGTAATTCAATTTAAATAAAACTTTAATATTTTTCTTTAACATTAAAATATCAAATGATTTTGATTACATGAATGAATATTAAAATATAATTCATACTTATAAAATCTACATTTTTGAATTACTTCAATAATATTATTTAGAAATTTTAAAAATTGTTTTCTTCCCATAGTTTAAAGAAACATTTTACTACCACTCATTATAATTTTGTGTATTCATAGCTTTTTTGTAATTTTTATAATCCCCTTCTATTTTTGCCAGCCAAGTTCACTAATTATTGCAATGTTATATATATTATTATAATAAATTTTTTGAAACATGAATGCCATAAAAATATTTTATTTTTTCTGTTAGTTGAATGCGAAACATCTTACGAAACAACTTGCTATTTATATATTTTACTTTAATTAAATATTGTGATTTTTGTAAAATTACGTTAAATAAGCAAATAAATTGAGAATACCATGGTAAACTTTGTGTATATATTTCAAAAATTCATTTTGTAATAAAGAGTATTATTATTTTTTGCAGAGTATTAGTGACACACAGTGCTCATAAGTAGCAGCACTTAATTAAGTTCAAAAACCCAATTTTTAGGCCCTACTTTCTGAACTTTAAATACTATACAACAGATTGCTTTTCACTACATTGAAATGTTTGCAGAAAACTTGTACATAATACAGCAATTTTTATACTATTAAGAAATTATAAAACAGTAATTTTTATGTTATTTATTGTTTTGTTCTCTTGAATAAAATGTGATTAAACTATAAACTTTAATAAAATATGTTTAAGTAGTGTAATGATATATTTTAATGAATAATTATTGCTTAATTAAAACATATAACAAACATTTCCGATAAAATATATTCTTCAAATCTTTACATAGTTTTAGAACAACAAACTCTATTTGTTAAATGAAAGAATTTTACTGAAATAAAAAATATGTTTTATTAACCGTTTGAGTGCTGAAGAGTTTTCTTATATATATGCTAAAAGTGCGGAATGAAATGCGTAGTAATTTAATTAACAAAACAAGATGATGATGTACATTTTTTCAAATGAAATACGTTTTTTCTTTAACTTTTTGTAGGCTAGATTTTGTATTAATTATTCATCAAAATAATTATTCCGAGATCCCATTAGCTTAATGGAATTAATATATAAAACATTGATGGAAAATATTGAACAAAGCATTAAAAACTTGAAATAAAGTAGTAATTTTTGATGGAAAAATTCAATAAATTTCATATAATTTCTAAATAATCAAAAGTTTTTAAATCTTTTTCTTAATTTAAATTATTAACTCATCTAAATTAAGCTATTCAACATTTTAACTTATAGTTTCTGAAATATCCTTAAATGATGACTGTTTTAGGTGTATAATTAAAGTACATTCTCAAAAGTCATACAAATTAATTTATGCAAGAAAATAAGACCTGAAATACCAGATATGAAAATATTCAAAATAATTAGCATGTAGGAATTCCAAATTAAACATTAGATTTTTAAATATTTAAAATGCTGAATATACTTCTTTTAGTATGTCTCGACATTAATTTTGTCATGCGTGTCATCATTTCATTGCAAGATGATAGTCAACTTCTTTTTGACTTGTTTTCAGATTCCAATTATAAGCAATAATGAGCTTCTTTGCAAACACACAAGTTTCTTGTTCAAAACTATTCATTAATATTCTCTAATTTAAAAGTTAAGTGTTTAGAATAGCTGTCTCACCCCTTGATAGTTTAGTAGACACTTTTAGAATTTAAAATTAAATTATATGATTTCTCTCTAATTTATATTTTAAAATAATGCAGTAAAAGGCTTAACATAGACAATTATATTTGCATTTATATTTACTTTCACTTAAATTTTATAGTCACAAATTCACATTATAAACTTCTTGTGATATTAAACAAGAGATTTCTATGTGTTCAAAATGAGATTTTATACTTATTCCACATTTCCGAATAGTAAAATTTTCTGCACTTTATAATGCTTTATTTTTTGTGGAATATGCTATTGATATTGAATTCTCTTATTAAATATGTTAATAAAAAATATTATAATATGAAATATATATGTTATAAATTGTAATTGCTATGCCTCTTTTGAGTTAGGGAAATGGATCTTTTAATGAACATCAACTTTCAATATTAATGACTGATTATTCCATCATATTTGATTTTTTGCTGTCGACTGCAAGAATTAAGTTCCAAATATAATATGTCAATGAAAAATCATGTTGGATTCTTTTGACTTTTTATTTAAATGATATCATATTTTCAATGTTAGATAGGTTTGTAATGTTTTACAATTTTATGGATAATTTAAGTTATAAATTAGTGATTCAGTTGGGACTTGAATCGATCCGCTTTTTATGTGAAGAGGATTTTAATAATTGCATATATCTAAATAGAGATATCATGCATATTTTTTTGACACTGAATAAAATACTTTCATGATTATTTTGTATTTTATTTTTCAATTTCATTTTTCGTTTCATTGTAATGATTTCTTTACACTTTATTTTCATAGCATAGAACAAACTTGGATAAATATATTATAAAAGCTAAATTTATTTTCTGAAATATGTATGATGAGTTTAATTTTGTTTAATTGAATATTTCATGAATATTTGCTCTGCATTCTAGTATAATTTCAAAATATATATGGACTTTTGCATCAATATAGTGATTAGAAATTTAAATAAAACTCACAAAAATTATTACATAAATCATTATTTATCTGTTGATTTAATTACATACAATTTATTGTAATATCTTACGTTTATATATCAATTTGATATGGATTTATTGTAAATTTATTTGAAAACACAAGATTTGTAATCATTATTTATTTAGAAATTATCATGCTACAATCATTTATGATTAGTTCATAATTAATCTACTACATAATAAAATTTTTGCATATTAATTTTTAAATAATTTGGAAAGCTCTTTGCTGTTAAGTGTAATTTAAAACCATTACAATTACCAAAAACAATGGACACATTTATATTTTTAACAGTTTTTAAGCATATAGTATAAAATACACATTCTTTTATTAACTTTTTTGACGATTATATCACTATAACTTTATAAAATAAAAGACTGAAATTTATACCTTCTCCATTAAAAAAAATTCTGTCTTTAACAATATGAACAGTTCTTTTATATGATTTCACTTTTTTTCTCTTTAATTTACCACTTTAAATGATTTGTTGTTTACCTCTTAAAATAGTAGTTTCATCTCTATCTTTCAAAGGGAAAATTTTTTTCTTAAGTATTGATTGTGTTTTAGAAAATGAAAGAGTGAAATTTCTCTCCTTCTTAGTGGAACACACTAGTTTTTTTTTAAAATGTGTACGAAAAAAAGTAAATTTTCATGAAAACTAATGTACAAAACTAAATAATATAAATGTAACTCAGTTTCGGAGATATAAGAATAAAGAATAGGCTGACAGATATGGACTAAATAATCTATTTACAATAATTTCTTAACATTTTTTTAAAAGTTATTTACATTAAGAATGAATTATATTTTTGAAATTTGTAACTGTAATAAAAATCTCAATATACTTTCTTTAAAAAATACTGAAATAAAATCTATTTACTCTCATCGAATTTTACATTTCTTTAATTCGACATAAAAAATACATAAAAACTCTATTATTAGTAATACTTCTTTAGAGAAAAATTTCATATAAGCTATGGAAATTGGTTTAATTTCATTTTTCCTTCTCAATAAAAAAAGTCTTTTGACACAGAAATGCAATATGTAGAGTAAATAGAAAACCTTATATGGTTGAAAGTAGGAAAGATTATATTACTCGCGGTATTTCTTTATGTCATATACACTTAAGACAGCGCCATATTTACTTTAATAAAAATATGCACGGAAGTCAGGAGCAAGGTATCTTCATAAAAACACTTCGATCCGAGAATATATTGCAAATCAATAATACACAAAAGTATATCTTGCAGACACAATTTTCTTCACTATTCATCGTAAATATTTTATTTTTTAAATTTAAAAACATGTTGGTTTTATTGCGAATATTTTAAATGAGTGTATGTTATTATACTTTGTTTAAAAATTATTACTTATTTGTTCACCTTATGAAATCATTTCATTTTTACCTGTTATTTAAAAATTAATATCATAATACAAATTAAATATTTGTTTGTTTTAATAACTTTCGCCATTTCTTAAGAGGAATAAATATTAGGAAGAAAAGAAGAACAAAAAAAAATGCTTGTATTTTATTAATATATTATACCATTGTAAAACAAAAATTAAAATAATTATTAAATTTTTATACAATAGATAATTAATTTGACATAAATAAATCTTTAATTCAAAACTTTTTACTAAATATTTGTTAAACTATAAACGCATATGCAATGCTAGGCAATTAATCAAGTCTCATACATAATTCATACAAATATGAGCACTTAATAGCCTTAAGTTCTTTAGTTAATAAATATCGCTATATATATATATATATATATATAGTTAATAAGCTGTCGATTCAAAGCCCTTAAGTTATTAAGGGCTTTGAATCGACTGCTTCTCATACACTATAAAAAATTGAAAAAATAATCGCAGTCATTGCTGCTTATGTAACATAAATTGTCATAAAGTAACTTATTTTATGAGTACATTTTGTTGTTTAAAATTTAGTAACTAAATTTTAAACAACAAAATGTACTCATAAAATAAGTTTTCTTTAAAATACTTTTCTCGAATATTTTAAAACATACTTTCATAATGTTTCACCATACTGACAGTGATAAAGCTTAATTGTTAAATTAATAGAATATTACGTGGCAAGGGAATATTACGCTGTAAAAATCTGTCATTTTAGATAAATTAATTTATCACATTATATTAACATATAGATAGTAGTTGTTGTTTCTGATGACACTTGGCACAACGTCGAGCCCACCCGTCAGATAGACTAGGTGAATGAAATTAAAGAGGGAGCGTCTTCCGTTTAAATAGAGCACCCTTATACGAAGGTGGAAGTACGACTTTTGGTTCATAGATGACAACACCATCTGATTCTAACAATTTAGAGATTGAAACCAGTGAAGACCCAAAGCCTGGCTCCAACCACCCCCACAGGTATTAATTTGTAATGGGAACATGGAGGACATTGCGACCCAACGGATTTAAGTGCCCCAGTCGCCATTAGTGAACACGACGGATCTTCGACTAAGGCGGGATTCGAACTCACCACCGTTTGGCAAGTAGAACGACGCCCTAACCAACCAGGCCTAGAGATAGTACTAAATGTGTATAATGTATTGTATTAGCACATGAAAATATTTCCAAGATATGATTTTCTTTAAATACAAAATCTTGTATGTTTATGTAGGCTTTTAAAAATGCAATTATATACAAACTTACTTATAATATTAATTACAAAATAAAAGATTAAAAATACAAAAACTAATATATGTAAGTAAAAGTAAAATACTTGAATATATATTAAGAATTCAGATTTTATCTTTCTATAAATTTATTTTACTTTTAATTTACTCCAAACGGGTGACATTGTATTTGGAAAGATCACGTTACAAAGTCTTAATATTATTATAATCATACCTTTCTTGAAATGTAAGAGACAAACAAGATTTTTCAAATATTATTTTATTTTAAGTATGCCACACATTACTTGTATCTTTAGTAGTATTACGACATGTAATCTACTTTAAAACTTCAGTATTTTATTGAATACAAAAGAAAAATGTACAGAATGAAAAACATTTAAGTAAAATATATATAAAAAATATTTTTAATCTAATGGAAGCGAAGCTGAGCTCTTTTTCCTTACAATGCTTATTTTAACGCTTTTTCTATTAAACAGTTTGCATAACAAAAACTTTTTAAGAGCTTGTTGCATAAACTTGGATTTTCATGGAAATGTGTTTAAATTTTTTTCCTTGCATTAAGTATCTTACGTCAAAAGAGCGAAAAAAAAATCTGAGCCTTAACGGAAAGTTGAATTAATTTTCAAAATCAAAATGAAATTTAATACAAGTTTATACATAAAAAATTGTGAAAGTAACTAAAATCTTTATGAATACATCTTTTCTAGGATGATAAAATTCTTAGCATAATTTGAATATCAAAAAATCTAACACTTTTCTAACAATCTTGTCCTTTTCATAAGGCAGACTTTAAGATTATAAATTAAATAATTTTGTTTTTAATTTATTTATCATGTGTGAATATTGAGGATAATTTACTATTAGAAAAGAACCTTTTAATTTAATATAATATGATGTTTTTAGAAATGTTACTTAAAAAGTACTTTATCTTTTAATTAATGATATTCTCAGTACTGTTTAAAATAAAACATGTTTATTTTTAAATCGCATGATTAACTATTTAAAGTAAACGATATTGCTTAACATAACACTGAAAATTTAAGGTGCTACTTACAAGACGACATGCTACACACTCATCATTAACACAACGGTAAAAACATGATGTGATATACAAATGATTATTTTAAATTATTTATACAAAATAGGTAGTGCTAGCGAAACCTACAAAGTACTTAAATGTAAAAAATGTACAACAGGTTTCTCATACACATAGTTGAATGCGTTGCTTAGAGAAAACTTCTTATGGTTCCTCATAAGAAGGTGAAACGCTTGGATGTATGTTTCAGACATTGATATGACTTTTGATTTCGAATCATGTTTCTAACGATACTATGAATTATCATATTCCTGTATTTCTGCTCATATCTCTTCAGATCCCATGACTGCTTGCAGAATGTAGAACATAAAGGCTCAGGACACTCATATTGAACCTCAGATTATATCTCAGTAGTCCACTATTTCTAACAGTCAAGAAATCAAACGTATTACTCTAATGAGTTTAATAGATTGAGTTATTCCAGGAACCCTGAGTCTAAGAATAGAGGTCGTGTGCAAAACAACAAATACCTGTACGAACAGATTGATAATGTTTGCAACAGCATGAATTGTGCCAACGAACTGAGTAGTGGCTTCAGTTACCCTTGACGCTTCATCACAGACAGAAGTATACTAAATGATAAAATGTATCTTGTTTTCGAGGCAATAGGTACGGAAATATGGGGTGCCATTAGATGCGCTTAAGGGTAATCTCATGTTCATTTTAGTGTATTTTAGTGTAATTCCTAATATTTATTTTATATTAACATTACATGATATAGTTCTATCTTTTATTCAAACCCTTTAAAATGATCCACTTCTTTAAATAGTATGCAGTACCATTTGTTTTAGGTATCATGAGGATTTTTCTTGTAACAGGAAATGCTCAGTTGTTTTCAGCTCTGCAGCATAATGTCTATGATTTTTACCTCAGATTTTGCAGGGCATTCTCAGGAACCATGGTGAGTATATTCTTCAGTTCTTTCCACAATTAATTAAAAGTCTCATCAAAAGTTGCCGAATGACTGACTCCTCACTATACAATGGTTACTATGCAACTTGTTGAACTCCATTAACAGCTGAACCTGTACACTTCATCAAATTTTTGTATGATTCAATGCAAAGACTTTTAAGTGCTGTTTTGATACCAAAGGCGATTGATCTGAGCACAAATTTCGCAAGATATAATTTTCAAATTCTTTGAAAATTTAGCATCTGGTTATTTCTAATATAATATAAATTTTTTAATATAAATATCATTTTTATTAACATTTTTTCTTCGTGTATAGAAATTGATGATCAATAGTCTATATAAACTAATATAAACGTTAGAAAGCAATAATTAATGTAGAAATATAACCAGGTGTTTATAAAAATTGTGTTAATTACTTGATTCTGAAAAAATATTATATTTACTAGAATAATAATAAAACAAGCATGATATATAAAAAAGGACATTACTAATTTTGTAAAGTTGCTCAGATCAAACAAAGAAGAGGAATTAATAGTAGGAATATACTTATGCAATGAAATGTGTAAATAAAAATTACTAATTATGAAAATATACATAAAATATGAAAATTTCCAGTTAATTGATATGGTTTTCACTAATTATCCGACATTTTGCTCTTTCGAAAACATTTACTGAATTTCGAATCATTTTGAAGATTTACAGAAATTTACATTATATTTTGGAGCCTACGAAGGGCATTAAAAATATTGATTTTACTTACAGGTGTTTCTATCATTTTAAAAACCATGTAATTACTGCATGTTTCGTCATGAAATTGTATTGGAACTGGAATACAAGTCAATGGATGTTTAACGCATTGTTTGCTTGACCATTCTGGGCTCAAGATATTCATTGTAATTAAAACTTTAACGTTTTACAACTATAAAATTAATATACTTCTCGTATCTCACTTAATTTTTGAGATAAAAAATCCAACTTTTAATGTTAGCCTCTAAGAACGCTACATTTCTTCTTACCTTGTAACATATAGCCTCCTTTCCTTTTCCTTGCATTTCTACATTAATTTCAAACTCATAGCAGTTATCTCTACGAACTTAAAGGAATGAAGAAAACCAATTGCAGAACTAGGCATTCTGCATAGTGTTATAGTTTAAAAAAAGATTTAAAATTGTGTTTTTCTTTCTATATTTATATTTTAAACACGTTATGTGAAAGTATTACCCTTTCCACATAACTATACTTCATTTTTCTCCTAAAACTTTGTTGTTAACTATACATGAATAGCTGTAGTTATTTCTTTTTACAAAATATTCTTCAATTTAACTGGACCTAGTTAAAATTGTAGACTTTTTGTGAAAGATTTCAGTTATGAAATTTATTTTTAGTTTTATTACAGTAATTTTGCATTAATT
>JAPDSC010019838.1:114485-125865 GCA_026290005.1 Latrodectus geometricus | reverse complement strand
ACACACACACACACACATATATATATATATATATATATATATATATATATATATATATATATATAAATGTGTGTATGTGTGTAATTGTAACTGTAGTAATTGTTTTTTTATCATCATCACTAACTCTGTCTTAAATAGTTTTTGCTTTACTGGATTTTTTCCCTCGTATCTCACATTTTTCTATGATATATGTTTCATGTAGCAAAAAATTTCGACTGATACTCAACAACAGAAGGAAGATAATTCGTCATCCAAACTGCTGAGTTATTTCTTAGGAAGTAAACACATTATGAAGAAATTGAGTTCAGAATGATTTAATTCAAAGTAAACTTAATTTTGGTTTATATTTCTCAGTAGAAGTATCCCCATCTTAATAGTTAAGTTTGGACATTCTTTTAAAGTAGAAATAAAGTAGAGATTATCTCAGATGTACGAATTTCATTCATTTCATTATTTAGATGTCTTTTAATTACATGTTTTTTGGTGAAGTGTAGTTTTTCATTTCTTTTTAAATTCTATAAGTATTTTTAAATATTGCTGAATGAACAATAAATTATATTTGTAAAGTAAATACTCATTACAAACTTGCCACAAGAGATAATTATTTCTCTTATTTGCTACCCAAAAATAATTCAATATCCTATTAGTGAATTATGAAATCCTACAGTTCAATGTTATTAAGATAAGCAATTTATTAATTCTTATTCAGAAGTTTTTCAATCTAAACGGACACATATGCACTATTGTAATTAAGATTTATGTCTTTCATTATTATAAAATACATTTAATAATTCCATTTTTCTTAGAAAATGCATTGATATATTCAAGAAGGGATATATTTTCTGATGAACATTTCCAAACAAACCAGTTTCACAATTACCTAAGTCATATAAGTTCTTGAGATTTGAGTATGTCGAACGAAAGGAAGCAGAACCATATAAACAATATATGAAAAGGATATAATGGAATTTTATTGCGTATGGTGTAATCATCAAATTTGGAAAAAATCTTAATTCTATGCATTTGTAGGGATAATTACATTTTTATTAATAATCAATCTGTATTTATTAATGACAAAGTTGTCAAAGATTTTTAGAGAGCATTATGACATATTCCCAAGGAAATTCAGCAGTTTCGCGCTATTAACTGATACATTTCACTAAGTTTATTTTTTCCCACTTTATGATGTCAGAATATTATATATTATTTGTATTTATATTTCTCAATGTATAATCTGCAGTCATTAATGGGTGCGTGAGTAAATGATCAAGGAGGATACGGGAAACCAAATTATTGTATATTTCTAGGATAATATCCTATTAATTAAGCTATTTGTTTTTGTTCTATTGTAAACAATTTTTGCTACGAAGTTTAATATTGCTTAAACTGTCAATACACAAATTAGCGGAAGATACAAAATTTGTGTTTCCCTGTGGATGGAATATCACATAAAAATATTTCCATGGGTCTTTCCTATTTTATATTGTTAGAGTGATTAAGAAATGTAAAAAAAAAAAAAAAAAATTGAAACAGCTTTAATTCTTCAGAAATTTTTGAATAGTTTTTAGTTTAAATTGTAGCTCATAATCTATTTAATTTTTAGAATTATTTAATGTCCCAAAAATGTGATTCCTCTCATTTTATTACCAGGTCTTCGAATAATCCAATAAAAATATATTTATCTCATAATTTAATTGTTTTAATGAAAGTGAAACAGTTTTAATAGTGATTTCAGATATGGGCGTAAATCTAATATTAATATAATAATGAATATAGTTTTGATATTGATATCGGTAATTAACATTCGTATTTTATACTTGTTAACTACCAAGATCTTTGACTTTGATAAAAAAATTGGAAAAACTGAAAAGAGAGAGCTTTATGTAGATTTAGGGATAAGTGGCAATATTTAGGAGAATCACCAGTATCTGTCTTAGAATGAAATTGTCTTGAATTTAAGATTCTGATATGCGTTTGGTGGAATTCAAAAGTATTTTATTGCCATTTATTCTGCATTGTCGTTACAAGCAGATAATATTTAATGTCAACAAATACAACGAATGTATTATCTTCTAAAGGTTTGGTATCTAGGATTAACTAACATAAACTTTACACTCTTGCAATATGATATGAATATAACTTTCTAAGATCAATTGATTTAGCCAAAACAACAAGAAAAGCAAACGACAAAATGCTGCATTAAACAACAAATATCTTTTTTAATTACTGGTTAACATATTTTTCTAATATATAGATTGAATGATGATTTATTAGTGCAAATTAAGTGAAGAAGATATATCTTGTCTTCTGTGTATGTAAACGGGAGGAAATTTAGTAAAGTAATTTGTATTTTTATTTTTTGTATTCTGTAAGAAAAAATGGAGTAAATATAAAATTCTTCTACATTTTACTTTGACAAATAATATTTTTGTCTAACTGACATGTATATTTTGTTATTGTTTAAAATACATTAAAAGAGATGTATTAACTTGTTGAATTCTTTTTCGTGAAATCCTTGAAATCATGCACAAGAAAAACATAAATATACATTTTATAAAGGGAAAATGCTTTATATAAACATATAAATATTTTATAATATACATTTTAAAATTACATTTTATAAAAGGAAAATGCTAAGTCAACAGCATTGATAATCTTTATTAAAATGGGCAAAGTACTTAATAAAATTGAATAAAATGAGCACTATAAATTCTAATTTAGAAAAAAGTGGTTTAAAAATATAGGCTGCTGTTAAGTGCGAAAAATAATAGATGATTATTAAATAGCTATATAATGTTTTCAAACTTAAAATGCATCTAAAAATAAACTTATTAATTATAGTTTAAACAAAAAAAGTAATAATCTCGTTTTTGAATTAGTGGTGTTCTTGCCTTTAGTTTAGTAGTACTTATGTCATATTATTACCTCCATTAAGAATGTGATCCGTATTTAGAGGTTTTTTTACTCAAAGTTTTTTCTACTATTCGTGATGATAAAACTACATCTATGCAGAATATTTTACAAATCAGAAAAATCAACAGAAGAAGAAATATGATCACATGGAAAAGGCAGGAAAAATAATTTCCTAATTTATCGTTTATAATTTTTTTTTTATTTTAGATTGTTATGAATTTGTGATAGAACAATGTGCATATTTGTTTCTGCAGTTTTAAATTTTAAATCTCTGAAATTATTTTTGCTTTAATTTGAATTATCAAAATATGTCTAAGAGGAAATCTCTCAAAGAAAACTTTGAGAGTCAAAGAAGGGTAATTTGTTCTCCATAGAGTTTTGAGATTTACAAAAAAAATTTTAAGGACAACCAGCAAAGACCTCTAACCAGTACTTTCATTTTTATAGTAAATAAATAACTAAATTATTGGATAAACTAATTTTTCACTTGCCAAATTTGAAAACTTGCCAAACAGTTTAAATTTATCGCTTATGGAATCATCCGAAATAACATAAATATAGAAAAATGAATTGTATATTAAATGAAATATAACTCACTTCCGACATCTGTTTAATAAATTTATTTTCCACTTCATTAAGTTGATGTATATGGAAAACTTAAATTCTAACGCAAAAAAGAAAATATTCTTTTTCGTACAAAATATATAGAAAGTAGAAATTTAATGCGTACTTTTAAGTAACTATAATTTTAAAATTTATTCTAAACTTTTTATAAGCTCTTTGGTGTCATGTTAAATTACAAATTATATTTTGAAATCAATATTTTTAGAGATACAATAAATTTAAGACTTTCACAATATGTTTTACAGCAATATTTTCGTAAGACTTCTAAATTGTAAGATTTTACTAGGTTTCCGTAATTTAAAATTTAATATTTTATCTTAATAAATTAAGAAAGAAAAAGTTAATAAAAATGTTCTATACACATGTTTACCTTAATTCTATATTTTTAATTTGAAATTTTAATCCAAAGTATAAAGATAATACTTAGAGTGTGACATTCTCTCAATATTATCAAAAATATTTAAGTCTTATTTATTTTTAGAGAAATATCAGTTAATTTTATATTAATATTAAGAGTATTAATAAATAATCTTTGCAAAAATTATGGAAAAGCATCAGTTGCGGCAAAAGTTTAGGGAGAAATTTTAAAACTTAAATAGCATAACACTAAAAGAATCCATATCGCTTTACCTAAAGTTTTTATTTTTTTCACATCATTGAGAGTATTCTCACAAATAGACTTAAGGAAAATATAAAATCAAGTTTTACATTCATTATGATGTGTATTTATGTAATATTTCGTACAATCATTTGATTATTATATTTTAAGTTGATAATTGTTTTAAATAGTTGAATATTAATTTTCAAATAAATTATTTTCACATCACAAACTTGCTTTTTTTAAAAATTTGCATAAAATAAGGTTTTATAAATAATTTATTTAACGCATGAACAAAATAAAACTGATATATAAAGCATTTTAAGCACCAGAAGGCAATTTGTAGGTAACTGTTAACGCAAAACGGGCAGAAAACAGAAATCATCAATATAAGCTTTGTTCCTGATTCAAGATTTAAAAATAAATTACAGAACTTTGTCTTGTTTGTGAGATATTAAATATTATCGGAATTGTGTAAAACATACAAGCAAAAAGCATTTAAAAAGTAAATATGATATATATTTTCAATTTTTGAAACACATTCCTACAATGGCGTTAGAATTCAGGATGTTTTGTGCTAAAGAAGCAATATGTTGCATTATGTGTAAATATTAACTACAAACAGACCAACTAAAATCTTCTATAAAAATAAATTATTGATAGTTCTTAAAGTGATACAGTATATTTCGGTAATGAAATTTTCTTGAATTAAAAATATTCAAGGAGAAAAATTTTGAATCAGGATTTAATGAGTTAGGGAAAATAGCCTTTTTGATAATAGCAAATTGTTTTATTAAATATGTTTTCGTGCCACATTTAATCAATTTTACATTAGTTAATAGTTTTAAAACAAAATATTGAATATTGATGAATTCTACTTATATGAGACAAAAATAAACATATAAAACTACAATTTATGAAATTTCACAATATTAAAAAAATTTAATTACTGGGGATGTAATTTATTTTTCTCTTGTAAAAAATTGTCCATTAATGTAATTAAAAGTAATATCAATGTATATTTCTGTAATGAATAACTCTGATTCATAAAATATAAATACGTTTATGAACTTTGCTAAGTACCTGTTAACATATAAATTGAATATCGTAATGAGAGAAAGTATTTTTGAAGAAAACGCTCTAATTTATCATGCAAATACTCTGTATTATTATTAGCTTAGTAGGCTGAATATTAATTTCTTTAACATACTAAAGTATTAATTCAGGTGCATATTTCTGTAAACATTGTTTTACCTAGATTGGGTTATAAGTATTACAAAATCATGATAAAATGTATATATATATAAGATTGTTTCATAAAATAATTATTAGTAAAATATACATATTATGATTTTCATACAATTCTTCCCATTTAAAGACTAATAATATGAAATTTAATAAAGTTTTTCTTGTTTAAAGTGAACTAGATGCTAATATTAAAAAAGATTTCCAAAGTTATAAAATAAAAATAATTATTCATTATTCAAATACGTTTAAAAAAGGGGAAATATTAGCTTTCTGTGTTCATTGCTTTAATAAATAATTTTTATCAGACAACCAGAATTATTTAAAATTATTATTATTTTATTATATAGTGTAGTATTTAATGTTTCTATTTGATATCACACATTAGTCAATTGAATTATAAAATTTGATAAATTTCATAATTTTTCTTTTAATTGAAATTTTAATAATTCCAAGTGAATATTTAGCAATGAAATCAATTGTTAAGTTAACATATCAAATTATCTTTTCTATTTACATAAATAAATCTAGACATTTATTTTTGATATTACCAAATTTAGTATTCCTCTTGAAATGTTAATAATATTTACTCCAATCATGAACTCCATCCTATTTGTTTAACTTTTAGATTGTTTCCTTCCACATAAATACTTTTTTCAATATATTTATAAATAAATTACAAATATAATTTTATATTGAAGTCATATTTTGTAATTCATTTATTTTCAATTCTTTTTTTATCAGTTTTCTTATTCAGGAAGTTCTTATAAACATAAATGAACTATCAGATAGTAAAATATTTTTAAAAATATCAAATTAAAAAACAGTTTAAATGATCTCAATAAGAAAATAATTTGTTTAAAAAATAAAATTTGGTAATTACATAAAAAAGCGTTTACAAATTTGAGATGGTTTGACTTAATTTCGACAAAAATTGCACAAAAGGCTATAGCTAGCTTTACAAATAAAATGAAATTTTTTTATAACTAGCTTTACAAAAAAAAGACATATTTTGATTCTTTTAGCAAAAATATTAAGCAGCATGTGTGGTTTTAAGTAAAAAAATATATTTCTAATTAAAAATTAAGAGCAGTTTCATAATATTTTTAAATGTATAGGGAATAAGGAAAATGATAAATTTCTCTTTCTGTAATTAAATGGATATGTGTTTTGATTGTTTTAAGATGTAAACTATAAACACACACATTCACATTTTATACTGCACCACGTTAAAGAAAAATAAATTCATCCAATTTTGTCAATAATTAGTTTGAATCAAGCATTGTTTTTGTTCTTCCTCCAATTTATCCTTATTGAAAAAATAGAAAAATTTAAACAAAAAACTATCATATTTAAATTTATGTGTATATAAAAGCATCCCATTTTCACGTTGGTATGCCACTTAGGACCATTTTTATTATTTGAGATCTGATTAGATTTAAAAAAATTAATGAGAATTATCATTCATTGTCTTAGAAATATTAAGAGAGTTCACGAATAAGTAAACGAAAATGGAATTGCTAAACAACACATTCATTTATTTACCTACACAAGCTTACTGGATTTTTGTGGCAGGATTAGCTATTTTTCTAGGAAAGTGCTGAGTTTAATCTCAGTCATTGTTGAATATAGATAAATACATGTAGCAATTTTGCATTTCGTACGTGTGTTAAAATATATTCCTTTCTTACGATGCAACTCACTATCTATAAACACAACTTACGGAAAGATATGCACAGTGGACATTTAGATGTTTAACAAGTTGTTCGGTTGAACAATGCTTTGCAAAATCAAATTAATTAATTACTAATAGCAGAATACATTCGATATCCATTGATACCCACAGTTGACAAATTAAAATCTAATTTACTCCCAGTGAATCATATATATGACAGTCGATCAAAGATTAAAAACAGTTTTAAAGTTACATGCCTTTCATGACCTATAGGATTAAAACTTTAAACCTTCACAAAAATATTGAAGAATAATTACAAATAATATTCATGAATGAAATGAAAGTACGTATTTTCAAAATTTACATTTGAGGATTATTTTATATAATAGTAAAATATTTATCTTTAAGCAGCGTACCCAGATAAAGTTTGCATCATTAGCAATTACATATTCAGTTAAATAAATTCGTTTAATTGTAATGAAGCAATAAACTGCATTTTGTTGCTTTATTTAAAGTTACTTAATAACGTAAATTAATTAATTCTTTCAACTTCAATGATATAATGTATGAATTTGCATTACATAATTTTATTGTTGTTATTATTTTTACATTTTACTTTTGTTTTCCTTGTTTATTTTTTATGAGCATTCTTGTTTACTTGTATTTTTACTTTCTTATGATAGGAATTTTTTCTTTCTTTGTTTGAGAATGGATCATCCTGAACAACATTACTATTAACCGACGCTATTAACTGAACGATTTGTCTTAATTTATCACTTATTGCCGGTTCTTTTTCCTCATCTAATTCGGACAATTTTTATTAGTAAAAACTTTTCTTTATTTTCTTAAATTTGTATTGTTTCTGCATTAAACTTTTATCAATTTGTACATTGCTAGACATTTGAGGTTGCATTTCTATAGATAATTCAGTCAAAAATTAAACATAAATGAATTCATGCTTCTTAAAAGTGTGGATAATTTTTCTGAAAATATTCTTTAGAACAAAGAATATTAAAAAAAAAGATACGTTTATTTTATTCACTTTTTAAAAAACAGAAACATAATATATTCTACTTTTACTTAATTTTTAAGAAGCAAAGGACAGCCAATTTACTTGTTTCAAAAACAATTGTACATTTTTAGAAACATAGTACATGAAAGTTTATTGAATGAGTTGTTTCATGTTCTGTTATGGTAAAATATGTCAATCTCCTTTCACAATTATTTTGTTGTACTGTCTTAGTAGAAATAAAAATAAGAAAAAAACTTAAACTTTTGTGCCTTGGTGAAAATAATCATTTTAATCCTGCGAGCTCGATAAGTTAAATTCACGCAAATAAATGTCTACAATAATTTTACTTCTTGGGACACTACTCAATTATATACATTTTCTTTTATTTCTGAGCTACTTCCTGAAAAGAATGCTATGATATAAATGGCTTTAATGCCATAATGTGCTTTAATTTAAAATTGAATTTTTAATAAACAATTTAATAGTTAAAATAAATAGTAAAGTGAATTACAATTTCTAAAAACTGAATTTTCCATTAAAAAGATACAATTAGTTGTCAGCTTATATGATAGATTAAAATAAACCAATTGTTATCCAAAACAAATGAAAATAATTTAAAAAGAAATGTAAGAATATCTCCGATTAGATATTCTTAAATATCTCTTAAAATAAGCTGCTTATTAGTAGCATACTAAATTTTTATGACATACTTTAAATTTCTCCAGTGATAGATTAAATTTATATAGTATCTCAAGAAAATTCTTTTTTTCATATTTTAGTAAAAGTAAGAGTTTAAATAGTATTTCACGTTTACTTTCTCTTTCATATACTTCTGCTTTATTTACTTGCATTCATAAGCTGAAATATTCCAATAAAACAATTTCTCTTTCAATTTGGAAAAAAAATTACGAACAAATTACGTTGTAAAAATTATTTTTTTTAATATTTTTTTTGTTCTACTAAACATATGATTTTTGAAAGACACTGATGCTCTCTCTCTCTCTTTCTTTATATATATATATATATATATATATATATATATAAAATTTTTTTCTTATCGCTTTGGTAAAACTCTAATAAAATAGTTCTTTTTCTCAATGAACCCAAAGATAGATGGACTATTTTCAGCCAAGTTGTAGTTTGATGGAAACTTTCTGCATATAAATTGAGTTTTATGTTAAGATATGCTTTATTCCGGTCAATAATGAGATCTGCGGCTTTCACCTGTTTATTTTTATGCAAATCGTTTCCTTTCAAAATTCAGAAAACTGTCAGAAGCTGGTAAATTCTCAAAAGCAACCTGCTACTGTACGTGGTATAATATTTTTCGATAGAACTTGAAAGTTTATCAGTTTTAATAAAATATTTAATCCAATTAATATGCACTTAATTGAAAGCTAGTAAACAGATATGGATAATGTTAAAGAAATGTTTTGAAAAACTCACTAATTAAAATAAATTTTTAATAAGAAATATATTTGATAGTTTATAGCATGGAAAAATGTAAATAAATATTGTAAAAAAGGAGAGTTCTGTACCTAACTACGCAATGCATCTCATGAATGATCAAAGATCTTATTTCCTTACAATAATAATGAAGCAAACAATCTTAAAAGAGACGAGGAATTAATTCTTAGAAAGTATTCAATGAATACAATAAAAATATTTAATACTTAAAATATTTTCGAAATTTAAATTATGAACAGTAAGCATATTCATATCTATTTTATAGCAACCATATACATGTATTTTTTTTCAATTCAATATTGGGCTAAAACTAGAAAGGGATAAAGGTATAAGTCGAGATTGAAAAATATGATTTTAGAATAAAAATATAAAACACAGCAGATAATTTAAAGATGTTCGGTCAACATGTATATTAAAAATTCATGAGGTTTTTTTCTTGTTTTGAGAGCAGAATGCTATTATGCTATTCTATTATGCTTTCTTTGAAGTGAAGTTTTAAAAAATTTTATAGTTTAGGGTACAAATATATATTTTGATTTTTTTTATATGGATGTTACAATTAAAATAAATATTTCTTATTTATTCAGCATAATAGGTATAAAAACTTTTAACAATTTGAATACAGTATTTAGTACGCTTTTTCATTATCTATCTAACTGAAACAATCCAACTTATTCCGTTCCAAAAGAATCAAAAAATACTGATAAATGGTTTTAGAAGCTGTAAAATTTCTCCAAAACAGCATTTTTATATTTAAAATATTAAAACTAAAATAACTAATAAACTAAATATACATTTACTTTAATTTTTATGACACTAAGAAATTTTCTAGTTTTATATTGAGTTAGTAAAATTTATATCTTTAACAATTTATTTAAATTTTTATAGCCTCGATATTTTTGTTTAATATTGTATTTTCAGGTTGATATGTAAAGTTAAATCTTTTTGTCATATATATGAAAATGTATCTAGTTATTTTAAAGCAATCTTTCTTAAGATTTTAAATGACTCCTAAAAAATTTAACATCAAGATATATAAAGCTGAAAAATTTATTCAACCAGGAATAATTATAGAGTATAACATAATTAAATATATGCTATATACTTGAATTTATTCATAATAAGAAGACGATAAAAACTATAATTTTTGGCATTTAACAAGAAAGATTATATTTAAATTTAATATTAATTTTTTGTGTTATATCGTAAAATTATTATTTAACTTTATTTGAACTATTTACATTCTAAGCAGTTTAGTAAAAATGCTTACAATATAATTAACAATGTAAGAAATATGAAGCTACTAAATATTTTTGTTTCACGTCTACAACTTTTTATTCAATGTGTGTTCCTAGTTTCTATTTTGCTCCATTTTTTGTTTCCAAATAAATGATTCCAATTAATATGACTACGCCTAGTCATACTGTGGCTTCTTTCAATTTTTTCTTTTTTTGTTTGGTGACATTTATATCCATTGTTACAGTTACAATATTTTATTTCTTTTTCTGTAATCTGATATCTGGTCATTTTTTGTGATTCACAAGAGTAAGCCAGTACTACTTCTAAGTGTCTCATATGTTTATGCCTGCATGTTGATTACTGCTGATCATTTTCATACTTTTTTCTAGGGTACAACTTAGCATACATTTATCTTGATGCTTTTTCCCATTATTAAATTAAAGAAACTGTGTGAAAATTATCACAAAATTATCTGTATGCAACAAGCAAGAGTTTTTAAAATAATATAAAAACTTCAATGTATAATATTATGTTTTACTGAGGAACACACTTTCCTACTTTGTTTCATTATTAATATATTTATAATGAAACAGAACTGAAAGACTCA
>JAPDSC010019838.1:56377-80514 GCA_026290005.1 Latrodectus geometricus | reverse complement strand
CACACACGAACTCTTGGGTTGCTTCCTAGGTGAAAGAAAATACATAGAGAAAAGAGATTACTATATTATCTAACAATCAGTGATCTCTATTTGCGATTATATCCCCAATTCCTTATTTTTAAAATTTTATAAATCAATTTTACTATTACAACAAAGTGTTAAATGTGGCCATGTTTATTCTAATTTTAAAGCTAAAAGTTAAAAAAATCATGATCACAATAATTTTTCATTTAAATATAATATTATATAAATATAATATTATTTCATTTAAATATAAATATATAAAATTGCTTACTTAAGAATAAAACTATTTTTAAAAAGACAAGTGCTAGTTCTCATACTCTCAAGAAAGTTTGTTTTACAGTATATCTCTGTATATATATATGTCTTTTATAATATGAGAGAAAATAAAAAAGGGCCGGAAATTAATAGTGTCAGTTAACAAGGAATTTAAGATAGAAGAAGATTAAATGAATATAAATAATTATCTCTTAAAGCTACTTTTGAGTTTATTTGCTTTTAATTTATTTAAAAATAATTTTTTTTACTAAATTAAAAGTGTCTATATTTTGAAAATTTTTGTATCAAACTTAAACCGTTAGTCATAATAAAACTAATTTTTCTGAACCTCTACATGACATAAAATACTTCATATTTAATATCATAGTGAGTAATAGACCTTAAAAATGTAACTGACTGTATTATTCATTGAATATAAAAACAATGAATTATTCATTTTTTTAAATCTGAATTACATAATATAACAAACATAAAGCGATTCCACATTTTAAAAAATTATGATAATTTTTTTTTGGCTTCGATTGGATTGGAAAATGGATTTCTTTCACATTCTTTATATTATATAATTTTTTTACATTAAAATTGCTTTGTAGATTATCACTATAAAATCAATTTCAGGTTTTTACATACATAAAAAATAATAATGTTAATAAAAAAAAACTTCTTAGTTTGTTTTTGTAATATAACCAAAGAAAAATTATTTTAGCGTTATATATTTATTTATGATTTTTATATTTTATGAATTTTTTTATGTTTACTGCTGGATTATAACTAAATTTTACTTTAATATCCCACATATGAAAAATAGTAAAACACTACTAACATAGAAAAATCAAATATTAATGTACAGTATAAATTATATATTTCAAGTTCTGATTATTATTTAAATTTGTATATTATTGATACATTTGAAAATATTAAAAGAGCATTTGGATGAATTTTTTCAAAAAATAGTTTAAAAGAAATGATATATTTTAAGCTCTTCTAAGAACTTACGTTGCTAAATTGTTTTTATGTAAAATATAATATAATCCAAGGAATTAACGTGATATAAAAACAAAATATCAGAATAAAAATATTACATGAATTCAAATAGAGTACATCAACGTAGTTGATATAAACCATGGGATTAAACAATTTAACTTGCTGGCTGTCTAACAAATAATTTTTTAAAAGTAAAACTAAAATTACATTTAAAATATTTGTGAAGGCGTATTAGTCGGAAAAACAAAAAACAAGTCTAATACAAAACCAAATTAATAGAGACAGTTAAATAAAATCCTATGGTTTTATATCGAATTATTTACCTGAAATTTAAAAATGCTTTAATACTTAGAATCTAAAACTTTAATTTGAATTATTATTATAATTGCGAAAAATCTTTGAATTTAACTTGGAATTATACTTGCTTGTAATTTTTCTAAATATTTAAATATTATATAGAAGCAAATTAAACGAAACATTGAAAATGTCAAAACAGTATGCTTTATCGAAACATTTTAAAATGTAATAATAAATTGAATCATAATTTAAGACGTTTTTGTATAAAATACTATGAGTTCTTTATTTGATTACTTAAACTAAAAACACACGATAGGACAGAATAATAGAAAATATATTGTTATATTTTAAAAGTAAAATTGATTCAGACGCAGTTTTATAATTATAAACAAATTTGAAAAAAAAAAAACTGCTTAAATATGATACTTTTACATGCAATAAATAATTATTTTGAAGTACGGACTCCAATATTTAATATTTTATCAATGTATAAAATTGTTATAAGCTCTAAGCAAAACATAAATATGATTGTATTTCAAAGTTAGCCTTATTTAATTAAGTTAATTTTCAGCACAAGGCATTAATTATAATGCTTTTTACATAAATATAATTAACTAAATAAGGATAACTTTGAAATGTAATTATATTTATAACATTTTATTTTACTATATTTTATTAGTATTTATTATATTATACTAATATTTTCTCATGAATAATAAACAGTAAGCTGTTTCCTTAAAATTACATGTATATAATGTTATTCTAATCTCTGCCTGTCATCTTAATTAAATTTGATAGCAATACGTGCACGTTCCAAAAAATAATTTTAAACAATTTCAATTAATGTTTGTAAAACTTATCATTGTCTGTATTTTTGTATTTATTAATGATAATTATAACAGAAGCTGTCTATAATTATATTAATTGAATTATGTAATTGGTACATAATTTGAACTCTTTATTAAGTACACTTTTGAAAGGAATATTTCATAAAGCTTGAGTAATTTTGCAAAACTGTTTATACTTAAAAAGAATTTATAAATTAATATTGTTTTAAAACCAAAGATCATGAATATTTTAAACATTTTTCTGCAAAAACTGTGAATATATTTGGTTTTGTAAAAATACTTTCCTATTACTGTTTCAATATATATATATATATATATATATATATATATATATATATATATATATATATATATATATATATATATTTCCTGTTACCAGCATAATTACGTTTCTTGTTTGTCCTCCTTATTTTTAAAAAAGCATCTTGTAAATATTCTTAATGAATACAATTCAAGTAAGAAAAAATATTCGTGCCTATAAATGTCATATAATGCATTTCAAATTTTGTTTTTTTATTAAAATATTTCATTTTTTTTCAATCTTTAAAAATTAAACAATAAATTATGTAATCATCATCATTCAATGTTATATTTTAGGCATCTCATTGCCTTATATTGCACAGTTGAATTATGTTTAAGACTATGTATGTATGATATAGTCTCTTTTCACTATATATGTTTCATTGATTCTGATGGGAAAAAATGCGTTCTTAACCTATTTTCTTACAATAGGTACTGTTTACTTTGTTTAAGAATTATTAGTTATTATGCAAATATTCAATGCTCCCTTCACTCTTGTGAGGTTCTGTGTGACGAGAAAATTACAATAATTTACGGATGGTTCGAATTTTGAATAATCAAATCCACTGCACATGTAATTTACCAATTGTTCTAAATATAATTTTACTATTAATATATAAACGTGTGGTCCCTAAATTTCTCATTAAAATGATAAATTGCTGGAGTAAATCAGGTAACGAAGAAATTAAGAGTGGTTAGAAATTACTCTTAATCACATAAAGCTTCGTTACCGAATTATTTAATCACTCCTCATTAGACATGTTTACAATATTCTAAGCTTTGTTAATAATGCTAAGAGTAAATGATTTAATACAATGCAAAGTGTACCTCAGTGATATGTTTGTCGAGTTCTACTTAAGACAGCATCATTAATTACTTTCGGGCAGCTTAGTATTGACATTCGTTCTAAGGGAATTCCGCAAGAATCAGAAAAGGGGAATTACTTAATCTGAGTGTGTCTTGAAGTCTGAAATATTTCGCAGTTGCGGTCACCTACTCTCATGGAGAATGATTACTTTTCCGGCATATGAATTCTACAAATGACATGACGCAAATGAGCCACTGATAGCAGCGAGATCCCTTTCAATAAGTACATTTCAGAAGTGACAGTCTGAAACATTGGAATTTTACCCTGACTGTAACAGAAGTATCCAATTGCTCTTAATTCTTGTTTTCAAATAATATTTTAATTGTATTTAATTTACTCATTAGTGGATAATTTGTGGTAGATTGCAATAATATCGAATGAAGATGTAAAAGTGAAAAGTCGTAGTTTTATGATGGAGGTGTAATGAATTATATTATTTTTACAAAAAATATTATGTGTTCATGATCTGAATTTTTTTTTTAAACTTTTATTGTAAAAGTTTCGTAATTTAATAAATGAATGTAATATTCTTTACATTATAAATTATATTTATCGTTATTAAATTACTAATACTTATAATTTTCGGATAATTTTATAACCTTCTTAATAATCATAATAAAAAGGAACTTTTTTGTAATAATTTATTTATAAACTTTGCTTAAATTTTCCATTTTCAATATGGAAGTATTCAAAAATAAAAATATTGTGTGAAATACAGTAAAATAAAATTCATCTATTAATATATGAACTGTATATAATAGTTTACAATAACTCAAACTTAATAGTTATATTGTAATTAAAAGATATTCAATGACCTAAATATTTGATGTACTTATACTTGCAATCAAACATAAATAACAATTAATTATTCATACACATTTTTTAGTTCTATCAATTAAACCTAAATAGTTTTTTTTATTATCTGTATAAATAAAATCCTTATTCTGCTTATTGAACGTATTTTTTTCTGTGTTTGAATTGAGAAAGGCGTCATAGAATAGAACTGAGATCAGGATATTAACTTTTAGCTAACTTAAGACATCATCTATAATTCATTTGGAATATATGACTAACAAATCTGTAATTAATTTGTACTAAAATTAATACTGACTTAAATTCACTGTAATTGCTTATGTAAAGATGTACACCATTCCGGAACTCCGCTCCCTTCAAGAATGTAGAAGAGTAGTTCTTTTAAGCATTTTATTAAATTAATACATTACAATTAGAGGTAGAGTAAAAAACTTCTGTCTTTCTTCATTCCCCCAAAACGCTTTAAAATATCAATATTTAATATTTTTTCCGATTTCTGAAAAAATATTTTATTTTTTATTGCACAAGCCCGCTTGCTGTTTTCTTAATACTCCATCGAAAGGAAATATATTCGATAGCTGATGAAACGAATCTAGGCTTTAATTTTAATAACCTTATAGCTAGAAGATATCCCCAAGCGTTCCACATCACATTCGATTTACTTTTACTTGACCTACCCATAATACTTACATTTATTACATATAACAGAATTTTGAACAAAGCTAAGTAAATTATAAATATTATTAAAAACTAATAATCATCATTTTTATAAATCACAATTTTTCCTGAAAGCTAGGCTCTTATTTTCCACTGGCATGTCCTACGAAAGCTGGGGGTTTTCAACCTCTAGTGCATTGTATTATTGCTATATTTTACATTTTTTTCTATTGAAAGAACTTTGTAAAAATATTCCTTTTAAATGCAATATCCCTTTTAATTGATTAATATTTATTTAGTGTCACAATATTTTATAAGCATTACTGTGTTGGATATTAACAGTGAAACACATGGATGATGTTAAAATTAAAATATTAAGAAATGTTTGACTTAAATCAACACCTGTAACTAGTATATTCAAATATAGAAAGTAAAAAAAAATTAAAGATAATATATAATTTAAGAAAGTAAACTCATAACATGATTTAAAACAAATTTAGTATTCTGAATTGTTTATTATCAGGATTAATATTATTATTTTTTCTTTCTAAAAAACGAAAATAAATATTTTTTAAATTGTCATTTAAAATTGTTTATATTTAATTGAAAGTATTTTCAAAAACTATGATGCTTTCTGAGTATAGTTTTCATATAGTGAATATTTTTATGCATTCTGTGGTGAATCTTACAGTCTGAATCTTCGAAAAATTCAATAGCATACAATTGAAATCCAGATGAATCCAAAGCACCCACTTCAGCATTTTTGCATGTAAAGAGAAGATATATAACGTCAGTCTCCTTTTTTTCTCAGTGGTGAGATTAAATCGAAAATTGCCTACTTAAAAGAACAGGGTAAGATATTTATACCACAAAAAGCAGCCTTTATGTATCATATGAGTAAATGTGAAATAATTATTTATATGTGAAGATACACTGGATGATCTTCGTGCATGTAACAATAATGAAATATTTTCGCTTTCATTCTGTTGAAAATTTCAGGTTATTAAAGAATTATTTCAGTCAGGGATTACAATTTTAATTCATAGAAACCTAATTATTATGTTAATCAAAATTTAATGTCGATATCATTATATTAGAAATAGAACTGCAAAATATCTCCTCATATTAAAAATCACTTTTGTCTCGATGAGGACAATTCTGGTAATTTGCACATATGTCTACTACTTTGGCTATATATATGATGCATACATATACAAATGTTCTTCTGTGATGTATATAAATTTTCCATTAGCTTGTGTATGAGTCAGTATTTCTTTAAATTTAATATATAATAATAGCAAGAACATCAATTGAACATTATGAATAAGTGTTATATCTGTGATAATGTTAAGCATTGATTTTATATTTTCAAATTATTTCTTATGTATGAGCAGAAAATATGATTCTCATTAACATATTGTTACGAAAATCTGATAGCAATTATTTAATTTTTATTAAGTAACATTATGTATCAGAAAAAAGCAATGTCTGGCTTAATTCGTTTTTAAAGAAAAATCTAATATCTCTACAATCTTTCAAAATTTAATTAAATATATAATTCCTTGAGTTTGATACTCTAGTCTTGTTCAATTTATACACTGGAATTCATTTTAAAATATACAGTATATATATATAGATAGATACATTCACAAATTCTTAGGAAATTATCCAATCTATGACTGGAATTACCCAAGCCAAAGTACAGGGTACTTTAATCCACGGTAAGGCATAGCTGTATTCTTAATAAAACGTGAACTGACTCTTTTTATGTGAGTATACATCATATGGTCTTCACGCATATGATCACAATAAAATATTTCCATGTTAACATTGGCGTCTAAGTTTAATAAATTTATTATTGTTATTAATGTTTAAAATTTTAATTCCTAAACATTCAAACTGTTTCTTTTCAAAATCTAATGCCCACACCTTTATATTATTACTTTACTGATATACTTGTTACAAATATTTTTTTAAACCTTTTGAACCTTTTGAATTATGCCTCAAGTTCAAATATGCTATTTATTAAATAATTTTTACACAATAATATAAGAGAAATTTATAAAGTTAAAAAACAACATTTAATGTTTGAAATTTGTTATCAATAAATAGCTAACTTTAATGTAATCCTTCAAAATTTACTTCACTTTCTAAATAAAATGAAATGCTGATGAATCATAAATCTTCAATTTATAGATATTCATATTTCCAAGATCATATCTAATGCAAAACCAGATGTAGATATTTTTGCACTATTTTAGCATTCACTATACTTAAATAACAATTTAATTGGTTCACACACTAAACTTGAGTAAATCCTCTCTCTACTTTACTTTTCCATTGTTTTCATTATAGCCACTACTTACTGAACGAGAAAAGTCAAAATTAATTCTGATGACTCGAAAGCACTTCTAACTATTAGTAACGTGTTAGGAATTTTAAAAGTTACTTAAAAACACTTAACTTGGGGAAATGTTGCCCTTTCTAAAAGTTTCTATCCTTACGATTGGATTATTTTCTTTGTTTCTGGATCAATACATCTCTCAAATTTTAAATCATAACAGTTAATTTTCGGTGTTTTGATAATAATTAAATTAATTTTAATAAATTCATCATTCTTATAGACATAAAGAGCTTCAAACAGAAATGTATAATTGAAATGACAAAATTAATAGAGAAACATCTACAATACTTTATACGATTTTTATTATATTTGCCAGATTCCATGATGTGAAACAGCCCAGTAAATTGTTTAATTTTAATAACAAATTACACTTATTTTAATTTAATAACAGATGTTAAAATTTTTATTAATATTTAAAAATATAAACTGATTCATATGTACGAAATTATAAAGAATATTTTAATATCAAACGTGAATGAGAATAGAAAATTTAATATATTGAGTTTTGAAAAAATGCTTATTTGTATTTTGAATGCTATTATTTAATCATCGTTTTATATAAAAAAAACAATAGTTTAACTTAGTTCCATGTTTAAAAATGATATTAATTAGTTGCACTATGTACTTTCACCTTACAACTTTAAAGCCTACATAATAAAACTAATCCTAAATTTCTAAAAGTTAGTTGTTTACATTTTTTTATGTTTTTCATAGAATTAAGTTTGATCCATTATTGTAATTTATATTTTATTTAGATTTTGAATAAAAACATCAGAAAAATACATTTTATATAAGTGCTTAATAGGTAATGGAAATTAGTTTTCACTTAAAGAAAATTTGCTAATTAAGAATATCCATTTTCTATAAAGTTTTATTCCATTAAAAAAAAGATGAACAAATTAAGAACATTTTTACTTTTCAAAAAAAAAAATGATGAGGCTCATATTCCTTGAAACATAACGGAATGTTCTTTTATAAAAAAATAAAAAACTTATATAAAATAACTTCTCAAATTAGGTATATTTTAAATAATATTTTAAAATATATCTAAACTGTAATAGATAAATATTATTATAATGTTTAAATTAGTCTTTTTAATTGTTTATCATTTAATCTTATTTCTAAAATAATTTTAATTTATTTATTGAGACATTAAGGATCCTTTTTAACAATTTGTCTAAGTGAATTTAAGTATTTAGTGAATCAGTTTCAGTTAAAATATCTTTGTAAATATTTAATACGTAATGCTAATTGTTTATTTACGTACTAAATGGTTAAAGCGGCTAGTCTTTTTATGTGTCTTAGATGATAATCTCGTTCACGATAAAATATTTGTGAATGCTTGCTATTTCGTTACTCTCTACAACTAAAGTAATAAAATTGTATATATTAAAAGAATAGTGCAAAACTGGCAAATAGAAAACATACAAAATGAATAGATGGGAAAAGTGAATGAATTGTAAAGAAAAAATGCTTAAACTATTTGATTAAAACGTGAACATTATAAAATGTATTTTTTTTCTGAAATGCATAATGATAAAATTTTCAACCCAAGCTTAATAGCTGTTGCTCCAAAAGTCGTATATTTAAATTTCTATTTCAAACTGATTTATTTAGAGTTTTAATTTGAAATAAATTAGCATCACAAAATTCACAACATTTCCTTTACCATTTTGTTTTGAATAAAATGCTTAACTATATTAAAGACATATTATTGTCCCACTTATAAGATATTAATAGTGCATATGAAACGGTAAAATAAACATCACGTGACATTATTTTTACCTAGTTCTTAATTTAAATAAATAATATTTTTTTAAAAACCTAAAAATATAAATGTACACTCATTTATATAAACATGTATGTATTTTTTGAGTTTATTACTTTATAGTACAGTTTATTTTAATTTTTAAATTTTTGACATTTGAAATCATAAGCATTCTATTTTATACATTATAACTTATTATTGATATTTGATTTAAAATATTATTTATTTATTCGCTGAATCATTATAGTAAATTCATTTTTTTTCCGTTTTATTACAGCTTTAATTTTCAAATCCTTTTAAGTTAATTATATTAATATATTTTACAAATGTTTCTCTATATAACCAGAAGTATATTTATGCTATGTTTATAATCCGCTTAAAAATTAATCAAACAATCAAAATTTCAAAAAAAGAAATAAATGAACAAGTGGACCTAAAGATTACAACAAATATTTACTTTCCGTTAATTAATTATAAGTTTATTTCTATGCTCAGTAAACATTGTGAATTATTCCACACCAGATTTTACGCATTTAAGATTTTATACATATTTTAGAGGCTTCATATGGATATCGTGTTGATTTAAGAATTAAAATATCAATGATAAGATATTTAACATATTTAATTCATTAATGTGGAGACATAGAATTCAAAATGCACTTGAAAGCATGGCATAACTTAAAATTGTGTGTTTATAGATAACAGCTTTCACACACTTCATGTTTACTTTATGAATGTAGCATCCATGTTAAATACATAATACATTTCAAAAGAAAAGATACACAGCATGCATTGGGTTTTAAAAGGAAATCAGCAGATTGTAAAATATAGAAAATCAATGAAAAACAATTTATTTGAAGTTTTTAAAATTTAAACATATAGTGAGGGATATTATACGACATAAAATCATCGCTTTACGTTAATAAGACACAATTTAAAATCACTTGTCTTAGGTATTTTTTTCAACAAATAAAAAGTATTAAAATAGTTTCAAGTCAGTGAAAGTGACGAAATAATTTTGATGCTACATTTGTCGGATTAACTGCAATGTATGTACATATGTTTATAAAATCAATTACAGTCTGATGTAGTAAGATAGCTAAATATCTACGAAATAAAAACAAAAAGTTATTTCTTTTGCCAATGACAATATTTGATACTGAGCACAAGCTAAAACAAAATCAAAATTCTTAGTCATCTTAAGGTTTTTATGATACAAAAATTAATCACTAATGCATACAAAATGATATGTAAGTCCTACCTGTTGCTCGATGAGGGACATTGTACATCTCGTCCAGTTGCTAAAATATAATAGTTGTTATTTAATAGTTAGTTTCGCTAACTATTAAATACTAGTTAGTTTTAAATAATGGTTTTTCAAAGATGGAAAGAAACAAACACTAGATGTCTTCCGTCTAATATACGAAAAATGTATATGTTTGAATAAAATTGCTTTCTTATGTGAGAAGGATGTTGAGAGTACAGAAATTTAAGTGCTATCACAAAGAACTCGTAATATTAAGCAATAGATATGACATCTAGATACGATTGCAAGTTTGTATGCCATTTTCATTTTGAAAGGAGATAATGCTCGTGCTCAAAAAATTCATTTCCTGTTATAATATCTTGATAAAGAAACTATAGTATAGCTGATATGATCCAAATAACTTCACTAATGCTTACAAGGAGTCATGACATAGAGATTATTTACAATATAAAATTTTAACCAACTAAAAAATTAGGGTGAATTCCGTAATTAACAACGCAGAATTTTTTTCATATTACGATCGAATATTATGACTAAAATTTACAGTAATTAATAGATAATTCAGCAAATACATTTTAATTATTGATTAAATAATTCGTAATTTTGTGAATATGAATCATTTGAAATCCTGCAATGGATACTTGTGTGTTTTAGCTCCAGCCGATATAGGATAATAGACCTTTGGTAGCAGTACAAGTTTCTTTTGAACCAACCTTCTCTAAATTTTTTTCCATCCGATAGGTGAAACAGTATTACTTGCATTACATAAATTTAACAAAAGCCAACTAAATTCTTCTATCTTATTTACATTTATGACACATTTGAATAAAATTGTTGAGTACTACTAATTTCCGAATATTGTTCTTAACTTATATATTTATATTATAAATCTGTATAATATTAAGATTTACATTTTTGTATCATGACTAAAAATATGCATAAATATTTATATTTTCATGACCCTTTTAGTTATTCGATTTAATCATAATTTTTCGTAAACAATTATAATTTTATTTAGTTATTGTTAGGAAAGAGTTCATAGATGTTATTTTTTATTTTAGAGTAAGAAATATTTCTCTCAAAATCCTTAGCTATAAACAAAGTATAACAAAGTATAAAAAAAGTATAAAAAATATGCAAAATAGCAATTAATTATTCTTTGTTTCTCCCTCGCTTAAAAGTATTACATGTTTTATGTTTGGAATTGCAAGAGTGTTTCATTTCCAAATTTAGCATAATACATTATTCATGTTTAGTGGATATTGTATCATTCATGGAAAAATACGTATGTGAGAAGTCTTGTCTTCATAATAATTTGTGAGCAACCAGAAAATAATTTTTACTCAGAAGGCCAAACTTAACTATTTCTTATTTCTAAGCTCATTTAAATGAATATAAGCAAAAGTATGAATTATATACCTTTTCATGCCATACTTGATGATGAGAAATTTAGAGCTATCATGTATCATAAATTTAAAGGGTTTAACTACATAAGTTAAAAAAATTTTTTTTATAATATTTAGAATAAAACTCTTTTAGGATAAGCATACATGTAAAATTATCGGTTTTCTTTTATATATATATATATATATATATATATATATTTGACAAGAAATTTATTTATTTTTCCCTATATGTAAAATGCTTCATAATTTTTAAAAAATGTAAAACTGCCTTAAGGATATTAGTGAGTAAATTGTCATACATTTCAGTTCGTTCTAGTGTGTACATATAAATGAATACTTATTTATTTAAAAATATTATTTTAACTACTTTTTATTTGAATATTTTTAATCGAGGGTGTGATATATTTTGCATTCCTGGAAATAAGTAATTTATAAGAAATATTTATGATTATTCTTAAAAGAATAAGTACATCGACACATTTCTGTGTTTTGATTGATTGGAAAATGATTTCTCAAGAGTATGTATCTTTTCTTTTATTGCTTATTCCTTCTCTCTAGTCTGAAACTATTAGATTGATTTGCTTTGGAAGTACCTGATTCTTATCCTTAGACGTTTCTGTAGATCTTATATTTTTGTTAGTTGAATGTCCTGAAACTTTGGAAAAGCCAACACCATTTATACCTAGCTATTTTTCAGGCTTAAGTAAAATGTTTCTGTAAAGTGCATTTTTTGTGAAAATTTTTATTCCTTTATTTTCAAAATAAATTATTATAGTAAATTTATTTTTTCCACAAACAATTTTAAACTCTAATTGATTCAATATTATTGAACTTAGTTTTGAATTTTACATATTATACGTTGTTAGACAATAAATTATTTTGATTAACTCTTAATGCAGGATGAATTTATTATTTAACATTTTTTTGAACTATCGCCTTCAAAATAGAAAAACACTGACGAAACTATCATCTGAAAATCTTACTTCAGATTGAGGATAATTTACTTTAAAATTTAAAAATGTATTAATTAAATCATTCAAACGAATCAAAATTATTTTTGAGATTTAAAGTTATAGTACCTTTATATTAATATAAATATTATTAATTTTTTAGCAAATCATATTTATAAGATCCACATGCTGAATACAAATAAAAAATAGCATTCTAAACGCAAAAAAACATTATTTAAATAAAGATAGCATTGAATTGTTGTATAGTTATGTAAAACTTTAACTACATGCCGTAACTTACAGAAAACAGATTTTAAAAGGAACTCAAGGATTTGCTTGCAATTACAAATGTTAAGATTATAAATTATTTCTATTGAGTAAAAATTATCATATATTCATGATTTCAGCTTACTATGTTTCAGTTGTAACGGTATTGCAATCGTTTTATCTAAATATCTTAATAGGAACGGAGAAAGTTCTATATCTGTTTAGAAAGATGTAATCAATATAGATTTACATGTAAAAGTACACAAGGCATTAAGTTATGCAAGATCTTTAATTAGAATTCAAATTCAACCTTTATTAGAAACAAGTTTGTACTTTAGCTAATAATATTACATGTAAGAGTTTTATATGAACTATTATATAGAAACTCAATTTGAATAATCTTAAGCGAGTGTCTGGAAACAGATGCTGCATTTGGCATCTTAAATATTTAAAGCGATAAAGAAAAAAAAAACTAATTACACTGAGCTCCCGAATAATCAAGCAGGAGAATTTAATGCACAAGTAATGTTATCTCGCTTTATTAAATTACGTTTCTTTAATATTGATTTTTGTCATTAAAATGTCAAATTACATATCAGACTAATAATTCATCAGCAACAAAGATAGAGGAAATTAAATCGGAAAAAAAAAACAATCAATTGCTTTCAAAGTTGCTGCGAAAGTTTTCAGTATCTTAGTTTACGTATTTAGTTATTAAGTAACTAATAACAAGTATTACATTTCATTCATCTTTTTTTTGACCCAGGAATATTTTCCATTTTATGCCTCATCTTCATTAAACCTCATAATTATGGGGCAATATGTTTTTCCTCAATGTGTCATGATTTGATTTAAAAATTATTTTTATTATATAATTTTGATTTAGGATATATCACAAAAAACTGATGGTATATTTTAAATATGAACAGACAACATTTTAATAATGAACAGACACATTACAGGTGCAGTATACTTTATGGCTTGACAAGGATTATTATTAATCCATACACTAAATTTTGCTTCATTGTAGATGATTCCTTGATCACATAAAATATTTGGATAAACTTTATTTCACTTCTGGCGGACAGAAATTCTCTCCATCAGTTTTTCATTTACGATTGTTCTTCAATATACAAAAATTTTGTTGTTTATCTAATAGTGAAAATAGAGTAATAGAGTTTCAGATGAAATGATCAAATTCAGATTTAATTTGAATAGCCAAGAGCATGCCTGCCCTATATTAGAAATAGGTCTTGAATTAACAGTCTCTTTTCTCAATCTAAATGATCCGCGAATAATTCATTCTCAAAAGTGAAAGCAAATTTTACACTATTGAGAATAATTTTGCATTGTGTGTAAATCATTGTTTTCATAAATTCTCACTAGATAATCCATAAAGACACAACAATGGTGACAATACATGGTGGTAACTATATATATATAAATGATTTTTTCTTCTTCAGTAATTGTGTATTGCAAAATCGAATTAAACAGGGTACAGACATTTTATAAAAATAAATTAAATAATTTTGTATTTGTTGATTACTTTAAATTTATGTGTTAAATATATCGCAACTCATTTCAGCTATTAAAGAATTGAGATGTTTTCAAAAATTTCCTTAGTTAATTATCATACGCTTAGAATGTTCTTTACAATTATAGTAAAGCGTTATAGAAAAGTGCTGTGTTCGTGTGTTATTGACAATTTTTCTGACTCTGTATTATGTCGTTTTGTTAAGTTAATTTATTATAAATCTTTCGACATTTTTCAAATAAATTATAAATAGAATAATCAAGGAGTCATGATTACTTGATTTTAGTAACAAGTAGAACACATCTAGTACCTATAAGGCAAGAATATGCAATCATATAATTAAAAGCATCCTACCGATATAATGAAAAATGAAAAGAAAATTCTGTATGAACATATACTGATTCTTGAAGAGTGTAAATTTTGTCTTTATTTAATATATGTGTAAATATTCAAATTAAAATTAAGACATATTTCTGCTAAAATATGCATTTAAATTCCTTAAATTCTTAATATAAAATAAGGCTGCTTTGGTAATGCAGTTTTATTCCAAAAGCAAAAATGTACATTGATTTTTATAAAAGTTGCACTTTTATAAGATTTTTAAAATTGCTAGAAAATTTATACGAGCACTGAAGTTAAGGTAATAATAAGATAAAAAAAATCACACTTTTCTTTGAAAGAATTCACAGAACAAGATTAGTATTGATTTATTTCCATCATCTTTAACTGCCTATTTTAAATTCGGTATAGAAATAATATATTTTTCCAGATAAGTGACACCGGATTCCATTCCATTAAACAGAAAAATAAATAGAGGCAATTTTATCCAAATATTTTCACCAATTTTTGTTGCAGGTGTTTAGAGAAATGAATATTTTATTGGGAATTAAATTAATCATTTTAGAATTGTGTGTGACATTTACTCAAAACATTCTGTGAAATTATATATATTCAGATTGTTTTCAATTTTTCTTTTATCTTTGATACAATTTATAACTTAAAGGCTGGAATAAATATTTCAGCAAAAATATTTAAGTAGTATGTAAAATATTACTAAATAGGTTTTTAATCTGAATTATCAATATTTTCTCAATAACTACATTGGCAAATATACAAACATTTTTTTAAAGATTTTAGACATTTATTGAAGAGATTTTATCAGAGTAATTATAGAAAAACAAATTAATTCAATGCTTAAAAAATATTAAAAATTATTATTACACAGTCACTTCATGTCTAAAATTTGTTTCACAACGTAAGAACTTTAAAAAAATATATTCCTTGAATTTTTATTAAAATTTAAACATTTTAATCTTTATTTCGATGAATATTAGAAAAAATACATCTAGAGAATTTTAAACTTGGAAGCATTTCTTTATTAAATTTCTGTCCATCAATTGATAATTTGTAAATCTTAAAAAAAAATATTTGACAAAACAGTATCTTTTAATATAATAACTGTTTCTCATCTAACTTTAAAATATTAAAGTTAGCTGTTTATTTGATAAGTTCATAGGATTTCAGTGGAATAACATAAGCTTATTGAATTTTCTTAGGACGATAGAAGCTCTCAAAACCTGTAACAGAGCAATAAAGGAAAGATTTACGAATAAAAGTAACAAATCAATATTAGAGATTTCGGTTTTAGAACATTTCGAAAAAAAATTAGATAGTTGTTCAGTTTTTAGAGTATCAAGAAATTATAGGGAATACTTCGAAAATTCCTTAGCAGCTTACTTTGGATAATATAGACTTGTTCAATTTCTATTTAAGGCCTATATTTTTGATCAACCTAAATAGAAAGCCAAGAAATATTTCAAGAATAATTTAAAAGTATTGTTTGGTTGTTGCAAAAAATTGATTTTAATTATAAAAAATTCTTGTGAAAAATGCTTTTTAATATTTACAGTTTTCCTGCATATAATGTTAAGAAATAGAAAAACTAATCTAAGGAATGATTTGGAATGGAAATTATATTAAAATACAATATTTTTTATCATTTTTTTATCAACCTACATATATATGGCATTTACAAAATTGTATAAGAAAGAATATTCAAGAGCAAATCAAACTCATTAACATCTTATAACAATAGATTGTAAATGCGTCTTTATAAACTGATATTTTTTAGAATAAAGCTATTTGTTTTTTAGTTATAATTTTGAAGATATATTTTTATTAATACCAAAAAACTATGTTTCCCAGATTTAATAGGGGAAAGAACTCATACATATAAATTGGTATAAAATAATTTATTTGTAAATATATGAGTGTATGATATGTGTTTTTAATTTGTGATCTTAAATAATTTCAATATCCAAACTCTAATATAATTTTTATTTTAAATAATTTAACTACATATATATCTTATATATATTTACATTGTTATCACTTTGTGTTTTATATAGCAAATATTTTATACAGATACATTTTTTACATTTGTCTACCGATATTTTTTATTAACTATTTCAGGCTTAAATTACTTTTTGTAATTTTAAAAAGAATATTATTTACAACTCATATTTTTCTAAGAATTGTCTTGAATTATTTATTAGAAATTATAAAATTCTTTTATCTCAATGTTTTAAAATATGAAAATTATAAATTTTGAAATTTTGTGGTTTTTGATACTAACTTATTTATTCCATTATATGGTCACCATCTTGAACATGAAGACTTCAACTCTAAGTGGATTTCGAATTACTACGATCATCTATGCTGAAAATGGGAATCGAACTCATGAAATGTTGAAGTGAAGGTCATAGTATTAACCATCATGGCATCTTAGTTTAGCTCCCACATCAGTATTTTTGTAATAATTATTAAATCTTATTCCGTGATTAATAATGTTTGTCAATATTTGTATTTTAATATAAAAATATCATTTCTTAAAATTAAAAATGTTAAGAGAAAATTCATAAAACAATGCAAAACTTTCTGAAATTTTAAAATTTAAAATAATTCCCAGTATATAAGTGTAACATCACAGATATAAAACATAAGCTATAATTTTAATGCTTTTAGAACTGAAAGTTCCTTTCAGTTTAATCAGATAGCACATTTTGATCTAAAAAGATATTAGGTTCAAAGTCAATATAAATATGAGCAGATTACGGAAACCTTACCGTAGTTTAAACGCAATAAACGCCTCCCATATTACTATTTATCCCGACAAAGTACCGTTTTCTGAACAATGTTTAATAATGAACGGGAAACAGTGAAGTCTTTATTGCGAGTTAAATCTTCCATAAAAGGATATAAATAGGGAAATTGATAAGGCTAAGTATCTAAATTTCAATATATAAGATTTAAATTTCAAAACACTCTACTCAATTTCAATCATGAAAGAAAGATTCATGTTTTAGGAAACCTAAATGAAACATAATCCTTTGCTGTAGAAGTAATACTCCACTTTTGATTTATTGAGCTTATAATAGCTTTCTAAAGAAATGTCTATTTCTTTCCTTTTAACTTTAAAAAGGGGTTTAAAATGAACAATTATGCTATGTCATATATGCTATATCACAGTTAAATATTATAATAATTAAGGGGAGAATAGATTTTTATTTTGAGAAGCACCTACATTTTTAAAAAACAAACTAGTTTTTTGGAAAAGAGAACACATAAAACAGAGTTCTATAAGGAAATAATTTCCAAAAATAATCAAATTAATATTTTTAAATGAATATCCATTAATGTCTATTCCAATATTATCAGTTTAAGACAGGAAACTTTTACATAATATTTTAAAATATTCTGAAATTCTTTGTAGAATGTTATTAAGCGTAACAAAAGCAATTAAAACAAATTTTAAAAATACGTGGCTAAGATCTGAAATCCTTGTTTGTTAATAGCAGATAACTAGATCTATTCAATTGATAAATAATTTTATGTAACTTTTTATGCCTTCAGAAATTGTAATTTTACAAGGTTATTTTAGTTTTCAAACAGTAAAAGATATTAACATTTACTTCAAGGCATTTTTTGAAAATCTTATAGATATTGGTTATAAAACTAAACTAATATTTAATTATTAATATGAGGAATCTCTATTGTTATTTTTTGTATAAAATTTGCATATTTTTAATTAATCAATTTACAATTACTAGCCATTTAGTGTTCATTAACTATTGGTAAGTTTTTGTTTCTATGGACACTAAGTCTTATTTTAATTAGCAGCAAATCATTGCAAGTTCAATTTAAAACAGCGTAAGTAAAATATTAATATGAAAACTGATAAAATGTGTTAAAAGTTTATAAAAGAAATTTAAATTACACGAAATGTGTCACACTGGTCGTAAATGTCAGAATTTTTTGCTGTTTTTCATATTTTTAAAATATTCAAGTAAAGGAACCGTAAAATAAAAAATAAATTTCTAAGATTTTTAAATACCCCACTTTTAATTGAAGTTACTCAAAAGATGGTCATGTAGTAATAATGTTCTTACATGTGTGAGTAATTATGCATTGCATTGCATTATTAAATAGTCACAAAAAATTTGCTAATAAAATTTAAATATGATTTTTAACTTATGGGGTGGTTCGAAAGATCACACGCAAATGGCTGTATCAGTTTTTGAGGAGTATGAATTGCAAATCTAAATAAGATGAATCTGGGATCAGAAACGGGATCGTGTCAGTGCCTTTGCTCTATGACCGTCATGCATATAGATGACAACAAACATTATAAAAATAATTTTATTTCATAAAAGAAGTGATATAAATACAAAATACTAATGAAAAATATTGCACTTCATAGTAAGTGTCAATATGTGTCTCATTAGCTGTTATTCATATCATGGTGCTTCATGAAACCAAGAAAAAGTTCTCACTGTCCAGGTGTTTCCTGAAAATGTGCCAACGTTTCAACTTGGTTTATATCTAATAAAAGAAGTATCTGAACGTCAGACACTTAAGGTATCCCAAGCGGTAAAATGCCTAGATCTTTTGTGATGGGGGTTGTCATAGTACAGGGATTCCCCTGGCAATATAGCGCCGTGGCTGCATTTAGTGCAGAACCTGACACATATTTTTGTTGAATGAGAACAAGAGAGCGAGTCCGTAGAAATATTTCCTGATAGAAGCACAAAGCAAAACTTCAGTGAGGTTAGTATTTCTAATGGATATTGTAAGTGAATACAGGTCCTAGATGTTACACCGAAAAATGTATAATTAGTTCTTTATAGTGAAAAGAGAATGTGATACAGTTTGCTACTTAAGGACCGATTGAACTAGAATATTTCGAATTACCTTATCACTTTAGAATTCTAAAATTATAATTTAATTTTTTCTTAGTTAATCTCAAAAATATACAAGAAATTCCAAAAGAGGTGGCAAGAACTCTAAATTGTAATATAAATTAATTCAAAATTCTTTTGACAGGAGCTTATGATCTAAAATGTGTAAATGCTCAGTACGATGCATGCCGAGAATGAGAGGAAAAACGCAAGAATGGAAAAAACATTTTTGATACATGATATATATTATGTACTCAAAAGAAGAATCACCAATTATCATTCAAGATAAATAATGGTGAAGGAATAATTAACAATCTCTTTTGAATATTCCAGAAATAGCCTCCACATATTCAGCTGAACGATTTGTGATTAGATCAGCTTCAAAGACAAATGGATTTTTGTGCTTTAAATCTTTCAATTGTCTCCAGAGATGAAACCAAGGCACATTAAATTGTATGGTTGTTCAGGCCAAACTACGGGATCGCTCTTCCGATTTCTTAATCAAAATACTTTAGTGCATTTCCCACAAAGTGGTTGCAATTTAATTGTGCTAACCATATATACCGTCTGAGGTAGAATGCTACATTATCTTTCATATGTGGCTGGATCACTTAAAAAATCTTTAGATATTATTTTATTTTAAGACCTTTACATGCAGAAGATACGATTCTCTTACCTTACGATTTTACCCAAATATTGGTGAAACAGCATTGTTGATGTACTCCTAGAGATATAGCATATAAATGCACAAATGCTTAGACATGTGTATTTAAACTCTTCATCAGTGAATCAGTTGCAGCAAAATCTGGCTTAGATGCATTCTGTTGGGAAACTTATTAATTTATCATATATTCTTTCTTTGCTTTATAGTTTTAATTCACGAAAATTAATATTTTATATTATACACACTGAGTATTATTTTCCGTAGTTCATGGTTAGGACTGAACTCGAGATCATTCTCATAGAATAATGCTGTCCAACCTAACCTCTACAACATGATTATTTTATTATAAATTTTCCAAGTATCTTGAAAGACTGCATCAAATCGTATGAAATTCATTTATTAGTAACTACTCCATGTAGCAATAAAGACAAATAACAAGTGCTTGACCGTTTTGAGCGATGTCTTCTAAAGCTAGACTGTAAACCAGATCAGTAGGTTTTGCATAAAGAAAAGGAAATTCAATTTGAATGAGAATGGCAGCCGTGCTCACATTTTGCAGAAGTTTGATCAACATTCTTTTTCTATAAAATGATAGGCTGCTTCATAAACTGAAACGCTAGACTGAGGAATATATATATTTTTTTTGATTATCTGATTGAAATTTTTACGTTCGGTAATTATGCTCACATTGATGATAAATTCATGGAAAATTAAGAATAGTTGACTAACATATTTTACGGAAAATAATTAAATTATTTATTTTATTAATTTCTATAAAAGAGTGCTTTTGAAATTAGTCAAATATGTTTTATCTCTTGTATTTTATAATTAATACAGAATTTCAGATTAGATTTCGGAAAGTTAAATTAAATATCTTAGTTTGATAAATTAAAGTTTGTGCTTTACAAAGGAAATTCGATACTTTATGTAATGTTACTTTATTAGTATTCGAAAAACGCATTCGTTAATTAAATGTTGAGCCACAAAGCCCTTGTATAAAAGAAATATCTTTTCCTTAGGGTGTATAAAGGAAATGAAATGTCTGATTAGTTTGAAATACCACAAACGTTTTCTATGCAGCATTCATTTTGATTCCATTCACGATATTGATACACGCTCATTGGCTACAAAAGTAATAATATGTAGCACATTAAATGAAAAGAAAATATATTAATAAAAATAAAGTAACGAATTTGAAAGCAGTTTTCTTTTAGTTTACTTTAATTCATCAATTAACTTTCACACAAAACACAATATCACATTATAATCTTTTTTAGAGCTCATTAACTTTTACCACCCAATTATTTTTCAGAAATGTTCATAAAAAAAGTATATTTTTTATTACACTTAACTAAAGTCCCAATTTAGTATAAAAGGAAAATGAATGAATTTTTTTAAAAAATTTTGATGAATAATGAATTTAAGTATTTTTTTTTATTTTATAACTTTGTAACACAAATGCATGTTGGTTTTTGCAATCACAGAGTTTAAACAGTTAAAACTGTTTTACAGATCTCATAAACTGAATGAAAATTAAGCCTGGGACGTGGAGAAGATGGGTTTTCCACATCAATTTTAACAAAATGTCTAGCAAAAATCAATTCTTCATTGAATCTGAGCTCCCTACACGTGTCATCTGAAGAATTATCCAGAACATTGTAAGGCAGTTCTGAATTTATATCCAAACCATCAGATTCAGCTAATAATAAAGTTATCAGCATTTAAGAAAAACTTTCAAGAACCAAGAATGCAAAATATTTTCGACTTCTGGTAACAAAAGAAAAAACTGATTAGAATGCTTTAAAATGGCATGGACAAGCTACGTCATATATGGAAATATTCTAATACAAAAGTCTCTCTATCAATATATTAAAAATACGGGCAAATCAATGCAAGAAAGCCTGAAATATCAATACAGATATACCGCACGGGCACTTATACCGTACGGGCGGGTTAAAAATGTAGTGTCATATAAAAGGAAAACAATTTTACTAACTTAAAAATTCTTCTGTCACCCAACATTATCAAGTATTATGTTAAAAAATATAATATTACTTTTATCATTTTATATAATGAGATTATTTTTTTTTCAAATGGTAGGTACTGGGTGACAAAATCATCACTGCAACAAGGCCGGTGACTGCAACTCATTCAGCATTATCCCTGATGGGTACCTGTGATACATGTCAAAGAAACAAGCAGCATTACCCACGTCATACCATCAAAAACCCGTTTATATCGTGCGACGCATTCATTCATCACAGAATAAGGACAAAGAAACACGCAGAGAGAGAAAGGAAACGTCCATGTGTGTGTGATCGACACGGTATTTGAACCCAGTACCAACAGCCTAGGAGTTAGGAATACTAACCACTCAGCCATCGATATTAAATAATTTTATATTATATTAAGTTATAAATTAAAATATTTATTCTTTAAACTAGTTTTTATTATTTATAATTATGAATGAAAATCACACACAAAAGTATCAATTTAAATTAATCTGATTAAAACGATAATAAATATGTGTTTCTATAACAACTGATTTTTTGCATCAGTTTTTTTAAGAGACGATGCTGGTTTAAATAATATTTTTAAACAATGGTATGCATGAGAAGTAAAGTCTAAAATAAAAAAAAAATATTGCAATGGAACAATTATTGATTTTAAAATGCTTTCAACGTAAATTGACAGAAATCGCGTGATTTTCAATGAATATAAACCTGACACACAAACTCATAAATGAATGTAATTTATTTTAAAGATGATGTTTCATCTTATGTTCTTGACACAGTATATTAAGGTACTGAATTTATTAAAAGAAAATAAATAATTATTAAAACTTCCTTCTCAATAAGTATTTATAGGTTATTTTTCATCGATATCATTATTGTATACAAATATACGTAATACTAATAGGAATTGAAATGAGATAATTGCGAATCATGTTTTCTGAAAAGCATTAATCATAGTGGTGAATCTATTTTAAATGAAATGATTCGTTGCTCTTCCTAAGGCAAATTACAGTTTTAACTGTAAACTGTACTGATTTTATCTCTTTCATTTCAGCACTGACTTTACCTTAAACGTAATATTTGTGTCTATTGTTCTTTTTAATAATATATCACACACACAAAGCCTAAAAATCACTGTTTAATCAGTTTAAAAATATCATTATTTATATTTCAGGCATTTTGTTTTACTAAAAATTATAGATTTTTATTATCGAGATAATAGAACTCATGTATCAGCCTGAAAACCACTGTTCAAGTAGTTTAAAAATATTATTATATATATTATTGCTTAACTAAAAAATATAGATTTTTAACTATCAAGACAAAGGGACTCATGAATTCTGGGAAAGCATTTATTCTTTAATTGAAGCGTATCAGAAATGATTAGCAAAAATGTTTTTATTTACCATAATGAATATGTTTCATATCCGTATTTGGACATTTAGAATTAATATTTGATAATATATTGAGAATACTAGAATACTTGTATTAAGAAAGATTTCAAAGCTAAGGGTTATATATATATATATATATATATATATATATATATATATATATA
>JAPDSC010019838.1:31414-51705 GCA_026290005.1 Latrodectus geometricus | reverse complement strand
ATATATATATATATATATATAAGAAAAGTACAAAAAATATGCAGTATGAGATATTATTTGTTTGAGTTTTAAAATTCATAATATTTTAAATTAATATGTATGAGAAAATGATTAATTTATGCATAAACTAAATTCATTTTTTAAATTATTCCAGTTATTAAAGGTATTTGTCCGGCAACTGCTACATCTTAAATACATTAATAAATTTCTCATTCACATCAAGGAGAATAAACATCACTAATATCATCTTGATACGTAAACAATTGTAAGATATTCATATATTCAGGGCAAAGCAATGCTACAATTACTAATAGAAATATCTGAAGTCCAATGAAACTTGAAAAATGACCAAAATATTCGCCAACAAAACAAAGTTATTTAAATGTAATGAAAATACGCAAATACATATTTCTTTAATGAATTGTTTTAGTTATCTACAAAAAAACTATACAAATAAACTGCATGTAAGAATACATAATAATAATTTTTATTATTTATACTTAATTTATATCGAAATAGGATTTGAGTGAAATAGTTTTATTTTAATATTTACATAATATGACTCTTTTGGATGCTTAAAAACATTATTAGATAATTATTGAAATAAATTCTGCATGACATGGATTTTAAATATTGATTGATAACATATTGAATTGTTGTCAAATTTTTTAATCACTGAAGTGTCAAAAAATTTAAAAGGACATTGAAAATAAAACAATAGATTAATTTCTCCAGTATTTTTTGATATAATTCGAATATTAAATTCATATTTTCAAAAAGTTTTAGATTTAAATTTTGAAATTTGAGATTCTCATACTCGGTATCTCAAATTTCATAATATCTCATAATCTCGTATTTATATATGTATGAGATTCACATGCATATATAAATTCAATTTCATTTAATATAGTTTGCATAAAAAATTTAAAATGCAACAAATCATTAAATTTAAGAGTTAGTAACTTTCCTAACTTATATTCTTTTAGTTTCTATGATATTTCTGTTTCATTAATTTGCATATAAAACATATAATCTTATGCATATTGATTTGATAGTTTTCAAAATGATATTTGTAAGTAAGAATTTAAATTTATCAACTATTGTGACAACATATAATTCAATACCAACCAAACAATTGAAATTAAATTAATTAAAAATTAAACCTGTAAAAAATTGAAAATAATTAACGTATTTCAATTTATTACATTTAATTATTTTAATTAAATAAAAAATTATGGATTAAAATTTAAAGTGTATAAGGTCTATCTAATGCAATTTTTCGCAATATATTTTACTTTTGAAGTATCTTACGAGAGACGAGTTTCCTACGGCGATCATTTGGAGAATCCTGTGATTTTTTATTGGGGAAAAGCAATACATAAAGAATTTTCCTTGTATTTCAGTCAAGAATAATTTTGTGTATTTTATTCTTGGAAACATTACAATACCTATTTTTAATTTTGTAATTTTTTAAATATATTTATAAAATAAATTTGAATTTAGGTAATCAATCCCATGGAACAATTTTATAAAAAATTAATAATCGTACATGTTCAAATCTTTAGATTTAAAAATAAAAGTTTGAAAAATGCAATAATTTCAAATCAGGAATTATGTTTACTGGAAATTAAGATTTAGCTTAATTTCATATTAAGATAGATTAACTAAAATAACTACACAATAAAATAATTTTCTACTTCTGTTTTCAAAAAAATTTGATAAGCTGAAAATGAATATCTGAAATGTGATAATTCTTTTAAAATTTCCATTTATCATATTAAAAGAATAACTTCATAAACAAATTTTCAAACTTATTTATTGTGTTTATACATAATTTATATTTAAAATAATTCAATATAATTTCAACTGAAAGAACAGTAATAAATATGTCCTTAACTTTTATAATATTAATGAATTTCCTATAAAAAAAGTACAGCATTTTGACTTTAATATTTTGTTTTATATAGTTAATTATTTCTTTTTCAATAAATTATACCTTTAAAATCAATAATCTTCATATAATCGCAGATAAAAATGTTCCTTTCATAAATTTTACAAATATTTGTTTTTAGATTGTTAAATATTTTAGATTAAAATGGAGTTTAAAGTTTTTGTTCAGAATAATGTCTCAACTATAAATAATTTAATTATTTTGCGTAACACTGTGTCCTAAATTTTAAAAAAACAAGTAATTGAAAGAAAACATTCACCGTTTTATTTTCTAGCACTGTTGCTTCAATTTGTGAGCAAATAAATTCATTTGGAAACTATAATTATACTGAATGTTTCTATTTTATCACAATAATATTAAAGGAAAATATGTTTCAAACGAAACCAACCAATAATAATCTTATTGGATTATGACATTTCTGCCTTTTCTTCCACGGGGTTCAATAAAAATGACTAACAAATCTGCTTAGAAACTTTACTCTAGAGAGTTTAGATCAGGCTGATCATACTGACAGAGTGAGGCATATACTGACTGCCATCATGTCCCAACGTAAGCGGATAACCATACTGAAGATTTGGTGCTCAAAGAATATGTCATATAAAACTATACATAATTATGTTTCTATAATGATAAAACAGAAATTGAATTTCCAAAAAATTAGGTATTTATTCGTGAATGTCAAGAGAAGTGAAGAAAGATTTTAATTTTTCAGAACTCCTGAAAATTTTTAAGCAAATGTAATTAGCCCTATAACTATTTTAAATAATTATTATTTCAGATGCTAATAAATTAAAATGAAAAGTTAATTATTGTTTCCTTACTTTCACAGTAATTTCTTTATGTTATAAAGTATTGAAATACACAAACTTAGAAATAGGTTTGATTTTGGATTTTTTTGTTTGATAGTTGTATGAAGAAATTAAGTTAATAATATACACCCATTAAGAGATTGTTTTTTTTTAATATAAAGAATACAGAACCTGCGAAATTGATGATTTCTCGTGTTTTGAAAGTTTACAAATTATCACACCTTTTCTGGTATAATTCAACGAGTTTTTATCATAAGTTATTTAAAATGAACTCAAAAATTGGGAATTCAAAACATATATTTTGTCTATAGCCAAAATTATTTTAAGAAAATACATCAAAACTAAAATTGTTGTCGATTTAGCTCTAAATTATTTAAAGTAGCATCATTTTAATACAACAAATGGAAAATCTCCCACACTGAATGTTCAGTGTAGGGGATTCTCTGATGATTAAATGTATTCCTAATATTATATGTGAAATTATATTATGTTAGGAATACATTTAATGTAGACTGAGAATCAAATTCAATTTCACTGATGGTAAATTTATCATAGTAATTTTATATTTTGAATTTAATGGAAGATCAATATATATATATATATATATATATGTGTGTGTGTGTGTGTGTGTGTGTGTGTGTGTGTGTGTGTGTGTGTGTGTGTGTGTGTGTTTCGTGCGTTTATGTGTAATTTATTGGGATCTTACTTTATAAATTTTAAAATATATATAGCTATACTCCAATATTGGTTTATACCGAAAATTTTATAGGTTTTTATATGTAAGAATACGAGAGAATGAAATGCCCATTTGAAATACCATACGTAATGATTTTGAGATATTAACAGCCTATCAGAGATTGAATTAACAATATATTTCATTTTAAAAACCAGAAATGCAACCGAATAATTTTACAATTTCACCGAGTAGTTAATGTTCCTGACTCTTGGGCATTTGTTAGCGGGCTTGAGTCCCAGTTTGGATTTGGAAATTCCTTTTTCTCTTTTTTTTCCTTTTTCTTAAATCTGTGATGATAAATAAATATGATCCACCTTATAAACGGGTTTGTGGTGATTTGACAAGGGTATTGCTACTCGCCTGCATTACTTGGTTCTAAATACCCACAGAATAATGATAAATAAGTAGCAGTTTCTGGCCTTATTGTGGCGAAATGTTAGTCACCTAGTGTCAGCCGCTAGAAAAATGTTTACGATTTTAAGATAAAATATATTAGGTTTCTTATAAAATTATTCTATTATTAAGAATAGCATTAAATTAATTAAACATATATAGAATTTTCCATTATGTGGCATATGGTACCCTTCTACATTTTTTTCACATTTACTTTATAATCCAATAACATCATCAATGAAGGCAATCTATGATGCCTCAAGTTCTTAAATATATATACATCAATATACATTGCACGTTTATCGTAATCAATTGTTTATAAAAGACAAGGTGAATTCATTTGCATTTGATTTATATCTTAATATGATTTAAACCTTTATGAATACAATTTACAACACATAGAGTCTTTAAAAATAGAAACCATATAAATATGAAATATTTTCTGAAACTCATGCAATTAATACCGTTGTCAAGCAAAAAATATTTTTGAAAGCACAAGAGGACGCATTCCGTTTATGTTAATAATAGCTTATAAATGGGAGTTCAACATCAAATTTAAATATGACATAAAATTTTACAAATAAAGTAATTTTTTATAAAATTCTTCAATAAAAACGGAAATTAAGTATATGAATATTTTACTTGGCGAATATTTTTTAATATAGATATTAGTAATAATCTGTATCTTTAATCACTCGATAAAAAAAAACAATGCTCTCCAATTTTGAGTTTATTTTGATAAAATGTTTTAAAGCAATGCTCATCAAAACTAATATGTGCTATAAGCAATTACAGTAAAGGAACATTTCGATGACTTCTTTAGAGCACACTGTAAAAAAGTAAGAGTCAAAATGCATATAATAATACATATTTAATGTTTTTTTCAATGTGTTTCAATTCAACAGTAATTAATTAACCATTAAAACTGTTACAGAATTTAGTAATTTTACACTGAATACATTTTTAAGATAAAATTTTTTTTCTTGCTTTTGGTTACTTGAACCACTGGTTATTGTTGATTTATTTTCATGCCTTTTTAATCTACAGTTATTTAGTTCTCTTGGAAAATATTTTTCTTTACTCTAAAATGTAATTAAAAAGTATAAATTGTTATTAACTAACTTATTATTTTGTTAAATAGTAATGAGCTATAGCAATTCTATTAGCAAGTAATTGCAAGTAAATTATAAGGAAAATTATAAAGATGATGTATGTACTTTATAGGTTATTTTAGAATATTTTTAGTTTTTGAATTACAGCATCTGTGAAATTTAGGATATTGAATCAAAAATGTTGTGAGAATGCATAATATTTAATATACGTAAAATTTAAAATTCAATTTTCTTAAGTACATTTTTGTATTCTATTATAACACATTAACATGAGTGATATGAAATTGTATTATATAGAAAACCAATAAATAGTGAAATTTGCATTACTGTTAATCATGGTGATTACAGTGATTTGTAAAATCACTGTTTTTATTTATACATATATTTCTGTGTTTACGTTTGTGTATGTAATGAAGTTCATGAATAGTATTCTTATACATACTTTCTCTTACTGAAACAGTTTAATTCCCAATTTTAGTATTTTAGTAATCATTTAATGAATTCTCTCTTGATATTATATTATCTTATAAAAAAATTTTTTTACGTACATGCTTTCCTTATTATCTCTTACTTTATTAAAAATAAATTTAGTTAAGTGCCTACACTAAGTCCATATAAAGATTTTGTTAACGTTGAAGAAAAATAAATTAAAAATTAATTGAAATTAGCACACTTAAAGTAAATAATATTTTTATTAAATTATATTATATATAAATAGTACATTATCATTCACACAAAAATGTTTGAGAGAATGAAGATTGATATAAAAGATAGATTGAAATAATTCTATTAGAGAATTTTTACTACTTTCACTTATTCCACATCTATTGTTTGGGAATGGTACTTCAAGTTTTCAATGATTTATGGAAAGAATTTATACTAAAGTAATTTTAAATCTATCATATCATTTCTCATAATGCTGAAAAATCATTTAAAAATAAGAAGAACGAAATAACTAGCATTGATAGAAAATTTTTAAATTAGCAGTATTAAAAAATTGTTAGATTACACATCAAGATTAGAGTTAAGATGTAGCAAATCAATGAATATTTCTGAGATATTCTTCAAACATTTGAAAAATATATCCATGTAAATTCGAGTCTACTCAGAATATTACATGAATTTTTCTAGAAATATCCATGTGAAGAAACTTTTGACAATCAGTTATCTGTGAGTTTTAAGTGTGTGTAATACTGCTAGCTTGAGTTAAACGTAGGATGTATATTTCAAGTAAAATCTATGCATATTAATTTTGGTTACATTTGCTCATTCATTGTGGAATGAAATTTATAGTAGGAATAAAAATTATACAAGAAATTACAAATTTATTTCTTATAGTAAGATAAAGAATTTGACAATATATCTATTATTTTTTGCACATTTAGAACTTAACTCTCTAAACAGTTGTCGTAAGTACTTTAATGTTCAAAAATACTTATTTATTAAAATGATAACTATCTATAAGTGTGAGCAATTGTTTATTTATTTTTGTGTATTGTATAATGAAAATTTCCTTAAGTGATTATCATCATATTTTTTTAAGTAATATTAAGAATATTGTAATTACCGCAAACAAATTTAGAAATGATGATATTGTTTCACAAATCTGGAAGCAAATTGAAAATAATCTTTAATACTTATTCGTATTATAAATCATGTTTTATTACTAAAAATATACATTTTAAATTATTTATTTAGCTATTTTTGTATTTATTTAATAAATATTAAAATTTAAAATTTAATTAATTTAATTCTTTTAATCAAAAATGTAATTTGAAAAATAAAATTTGCTTTGTTTTTAACATTAATTGGTGAAAAAATTTAAAATTTATGTTTTAAATTTCATTAATAATAATAAAATGTAATTGAAAATATAGATTGAATTATAATTCCAAATTTTCTCATTTTAAATATTTTATTTATCAGCATTTTTATAACAATGACACAATCTAGTAGGATTTAAAAATACATCTGTTAAACCATTGTTTTAACAAACACCACTAACAAGTAAAATTTATTTCTAACTACACACATATGAAAATAAAATACTTAACACACTACTTAAAAAATACACATAAAAATTTATCTGCGTTTCATTTAATATATGATAAATGTATAGAGGATATTGTTTACAACAAATACATAAACAGAATATATTTCCGAGATTTGATGAATTGCTTTCTTTATGCAAATATTTTAAATGAATACTAAAACATTTCATTTTTGTAATATTTTACATTATTGATTCAAATTAGCAATTTTTCTGATAATGAGAAATTTTCATTTATCTTTAGGATAATTAAAAAAAATAGTATAAACATTTCCTCTCTATATTAATATTAAAATTCAAAATAAAGTCTCTATTTTTATTTTAAGACAATAATGAATAGTTTTTAAATGAAAATTAAATGCAGTTATTCTCAGTTCTTTTTATTTTTATACAAGTTACGTGATCCTAGATTACAAAATGTCAGTTTCTGTTAGTATGAGTGAGTAGAAGGAGTAGAAGGAATGAAATATATTTTATTTGAACAGAATATACATACCTATTTTCAATTTTAATCGATTATTGCACTATATAACTATAAAAATATTTTAACTATAATTTAACTTTTAAACTCACAAATGTCAGAATGAGAAATTAGAAAGAATTTTCGATTTGTATTTAAATAATCAAGTAGTAAAATTGAAAGTTGCATTTGTGATTACTAAATTTTAACTTTTCAAAGAGTAATTTAATTACAATTCCATTGTAAATCTTAAAGGATTACTAGTTAAAAATGATGTAATATCATATTATATGTTAATTTTTTATCAACTTCTTACTATAAAATTATTAATATACAGATATCTGTTTACAATGCTTGAAAAAGGAAGTTAAATAAATCAAAAAAATTATACACTATGGTAGTAAATATCTACAAGAATTTACAGAAATTTCAACTGCTTTTATCAATTCATGATTTAGTTTAACTAAATTTTTTGTGAATGACAATCAATGAAAACCATTTTAAGAATTTCTTCAAAAATTATTTGAACATGGAATTGTATTATGGCATTAATACAAGAAACATGTAGATACATTTGTACAATCTAAATGTAAGTTTAATTGTATTTGTTTAAAAAATATTCATGTAAATGCTTCCGTTAAAATTAATTATTTTCATTAATACTAAAATCTTCAAACTATGAAATGACAATATTAAAATCAAAAACTTAAAATTTGTGTTTTTTTCTGTATAAAATATTTCCAACTTTACAATACGGTAAAGAATTACGAACATATATAACTTCTTGTCTTCAAATACTTTACAATTTAATTTACATATTAGTTATTCATTTGATATATATATATATATATATATATATATATATATAAAACACAATAAAAGATGTATACACACATATACTATCCATCAAATACTCGTTATAAGTGACAACAAAGAATATCATGAAAATAATCACTTAATTTAGTATTGAGATTCTTAAGCATTGAAAACTATTTCTTTAACAAAATTTAATTGTTTTCATTGCTACAACGTTTGAAAAATTGTACATAAGTAGACACGTTCTTGTAAAAACTCCTCCTCTAATATATGGTTTACATTTAACATTCTCTAGAAATTAAAAGTGTAATTTTCCTCAAAGCTAGAGTTATGATTTGCTTAAAGATATAAAAAGTAATGGGAAAATAATTTGTCCTTATAGTTAATCTCCAGAAGTGATATGATTGACTTTATGGGTTATCTGTATCATTCATATGAAACACAACTGTACTCATTATAGAATTTACTTTTTCAAAATATTTCTAATTTTATATTTCTTATAATACTTTTGGTGAATCAAGTTTCTACATAGAGAAATTTATATATTAAGGGTTTACATCAACTCCTTAACAAATACGTTAAATAACTTTTAATTTCAAAAATTATTAAGTTAAAGGAATAATGAAAATATTAAGTAAACAACAAATTCAATAACACTTTTCAATAATAAAATGTCAATTCTTCAATAATAAGTATGTATATATACTTACCTATGATCAAGAGTTTTTACTAAATTCTCTGAGAAAATAGATGCTGTATCCAAAATGTTTAAAAAAATAATGACTGTTTCATATGTTCTCTTTCGAGCTCTTATTTCGTATAGATTTCTATTTATTATTAAAATGTGATCCATTTCTTTTTCTCAAGGTCACATAAAATAAATTTCTAACATGAAGTGAAATAAATATATTAAATAAAACATCATGATAAATAATCTAATTTGCAACCAAAATACCTCTTTCGTATGTCAAAAACGTAATGAAATTTTTATTTTATTAAATAAAATAATTTCAACAGGTTTTAAAAAAGTAAGAAAAAAATGACACCAATGATGAATAATCAATTGATTACACAAAATTGAGGATATTAATAATAATTTATTTATTTGTAACTCATTCCTCTTAAGACATTTTTGATGACAAGTCACGATATATCATATTACATCAAAAAATATTATGTTAAGAATACTTCAATGAAAATTAAACAAATTGAAATTTATAAAAAGCTCAAATTTAACATACACTTTTTGCATTTAGTCTTGTCAAGAATGTATATTGCATACACATTTTTAATTGGAGATTTACATGGAAATAAAGTTGTATTCTGTCAACTAAGAAGTAACAAACTCTAATCCTAAAGATTTATTTTAAAAAGCAATAAACAACTAAAATTAATTAATTATTCGTACAGCTAAAGAGTTTTCTGGACAAAAAGTTATTATTTTCAATAACAATTTTTTGGATTTTGTACTGAAACATCATAAAATATGTTCTTCTTTAATTTTTTCTTGCTAACATGTCTTTAAAATGAAATGTATTTTAATTAATATTGAATGATATTGTCTACATTTTCCCGAATAAAAATAATTTATCTTTGAACTAGATTGATTTTCATTACCTTAATATTAGTTATTCTTCCTCGCAAATACTTTTCGAAGTTTCTGAAATACTTAAGTTTTCCTAGACTCTGCAAAGTTTTCTTCTTTACCCAAGATTTCGAAATAAACTAATAACAACCTTATAAGAACTAGCTATAAAAATTCTAAATAATAATTGTAATTACACTAACAATATTATTGAATACTACTGAATCACATTGGTTGAAATAGAACACACGTTATCAGAATGTTTTTGAAATAGGTTACAATGTATGTATTAGATTTCTTATAAATGCTTGATAAATAATTTTAAACTCCACTTTCCTAAATTATGAACAATTTGGAAATTTTTCCATATCGATAAAAATTTGCGATGTTAATGTATTTTGTTTTGGTGAAGTTTTAATGAATAAAATATTGCAATCACAAGTTTCTTCTTTTTTATAATCTTATAGTTACGAAGGTTTTTTGCTTTAATTACTTATTAGATAGAAAATTAGAAACAGTAAGAAAACATTGTTGGTTTTGACTTCTTCTAAAATTTCCTGGGATATTTAAAAGTCTCAAAATTTAGAATTGTACTTCAGAGGCAAAGAAATGAATTTTGAAAATAAATATATTGATAGAAAAGATCTTAGCTAAATTTTAACTATATTTATTTTGCTATTATTGAAATATGAGTAATTATAATTGATTTAACCCATATATAACTTCAAATTTCACTCTGTCTAATATTCGATGATTATTAAATTGCATGAAGTTAATCAATAAAATATAAATATTCATACTTCAAAATCATATTCTTAAATTCTACACTTCAAAACTAAATCTAAATTATTATAAACATTTCATATATTTAATAATATAAGATGTTCTGATATCTGGGTATAATAATTAAATATTTATAAAACTAAGGAAAGTCGCAATGTGCATAGGTGCTGCATAAATAAATAATCTGTCAAAGAAAACTTAAGTTTTGGAGATTTTCTTAAGCTAATCTTAGATATATACCTTTTAATTTAAAAAATATTTCTTGAACAAGCAATAACAATGTCAAGATTTGCAGTTGTAATAATATTAGCAATTCAGTGATTTGACATTTTCTCTCTTTGATTCAAAAATATTCATTTTAAACTCTATTTGTAAAAGATTAATTACATAATATTGTCTGCAGTTTTAGTCCTACAATTTTTATTTAGAAATGGTATACAGCGTGAGTAAATTAATTGTGTATATTTTTCAAGTCTCTTCAAACATAAACCAGAAGTTTAACTTGATTCAAAAATTAAGCATGAGTTCTTTGACTTGCAAAAGAAGCTCGAACGTGCAGTTCCGCAACCATAAATAATATATACTAAGTGTAAAGGTTTTACATTAAGTAGCAGGAATTAAATGAAGTTCACGATGTTTTAATACATGAAATACAGCCAATAAACAATATTGAATCCCAGAAATAAAGCAGGGAAAACCACTCGACTCATCTTATCGATCCGCTTGGCATGAAGCTTGGTATCAAATCGAGCCGTGGTTTGAACGGGGGATGATACATTGGATCCATCACCTTTCTCAGAATCCATTACAGCCTGAAACAAAAAGAGATCATTACTTAAAGCATTAAGTATTGAAAAACATTTTAAAAATTAGCTTTAACAAGAGTTAAAAATTTTTTAATGCTATATATTAAAGTTTTGTAGCTGGAATTCAACAAGAGTTCAATATCTGTTTCTGGTATATGTTATAGATCCACAAGTAAAAATATAATCATATATGTAACTATACGAAGCTCGATTTCATTAAGAGTATGAAATTTTTATGGATAAAGAGCTCTTTTTCTCCATTAAATTTAATCATTTCGCATAATAGAATCCATAATTTTATAATTATAAAGCATGAAGATATATTTTATATAACCATAAACAGTTAGAATTTTTTTTATTTAAGAGAGTTTTAAGAAATTGATATTGTCACATCAATACAAAAGTGGATATAGAATTATTATTGTCAAATGCTTATGAGACGAATTCAGAGCACAAATATACTAATTCTACGTCGTTTCTCTTCAACAAAAACATCACTATATATTTCTAAACGTCATTTAGCGTCTTGAGCAACCATTAATTCTGTAAAATTAATTCTGTAATTTGTTAGTTTCAACTAATTTTAATAATTTAGTCATCATTAATTTATGCACCAAATACGCACACAGCACAGAAATTGTAATAACATTTCATCTTTTTCTTTTGTCAATTGTAAGAAAGCATGAATATGAGACTATAATATATATATATATATATATATATATATATATATATATATATATATATATATATATATATTTAAAATCCTGACATTTTTGAAATACTGATGCCACTTTAATGCATGTAAGTAATTGAAAACTGCAAGTTATAGTGAATTTACGTAAGTAATTATATATATATTAGTTATAATGAAATAAATTTTATATAAATATTACATGATATTTATAAATAAAGGATTAATATTTCAGTTTTTAAAAGGGTGAAAGAATATGCGATTTTTACTAAAATAAATTATTTTTAAAAGAAAACTAAACTGATATAAATTAAATATTAACAACTTAGTATTTATAATAAAACTAAGTATTTATAATAGCTAGATACTATTTCCTTCTATTCTATTTCAATATCTTTTTTTCGAAATAGAAATAAAAAAATCTCACATTTAATGCAAGTATTATTTTTATTAATTTAGGCTAGTAGTGAAAATTAGAAAGTTAGAACACTAAGATAAATAAAATAAAGTCTTATCATCTTAAAAAGTGTTTTGCCCAATCAATCCATTTTATCGGAAATTATCCACAGAATAGTGGTTCACTTTCATGCAATCAGCATTCATAGCGGTTTCTTCTTTAGCCTCCAAAGCCCACTCTCACGAACCTCTTAAATGTTCGAGGCATGCAGGACGATAGAATACTAAGTATAAGCAATTCTTACATAAAATAGGAATATAAGAGAATCAGTACTTAAAAAATTATCTTTTAATGTAGTATCTTAATTCGGTTTCCAAACTTAATTTGCTTACCTTAAGTGTAAAATTTATTATTCTAATTTTTGATATCAATGTAATTAATTTTGTCTGTCCATAAAAATTATACATAATTTTGATGAAAAATTTTAGATTGAAAATTATATATTATTTGATATATTTTTGAGTGAAATTTATAGCATGATTTATGCTGAATTCCCTCTTAATTACTTGCATATTACTTTTGCTACAATTTATCGCTAATAAATTAAGTAAAGTTATTATTACCTTTGGTGATTTTACAGTTATTATTGGCATTGACTTGCCAGGTAAAGTCTCAGGTCGTTTTCTCCACATGTAATTGACCAGCGTAAATTCAAGAAGGGCTGCAAAAACGAAAGTAGTACAAGCTCCCATCCATACATCCATAGCTTTCACGTATGATACAGGTGGAAGGTTGCTTTGGATCCCTGCACCTTTTGAGGATATGGTCAACAAAGTAGTCACTCCCAGGGTGATACGGGCTGGAATCGCATTAACGTCCAGCCAGAATGACACCCACGAAATAACTACTATTAGAATAGTTGGTAGATAGGATTGCACTAAGTGGTAACCTACAGAACGTCTAAGATAGAACTCTGCTCTCAGACAACTGTATTCACCTAAAAAGAATTCTTTTCAATAAAAAAAATATTGTCAACTTCTTATTTTTATCACATATTTATTTTTAAATAAACCTTAATTAACTGTAACATATTTTTACAGTATCAAGTAATTTACGTGTACTTATATAGAACAATCATAAAAATAATTCATTTATAATTTCTGAACACTAGATTGTAAAATAAATAAAATTTATTTAAATTAAGTTTTATTAAAGAAATTTTTTTGGGAAAAGTAAAGAGGATTTTTAGTGAAATATCGCTAAAATAAAGATTTCTTCAATAGTAAAACGCAAAATTCATTAAAACTGAGTCGCATCATAAAAATAGGTTAAGGTAGAAAATAACAAGAAATAATTACGAGAAAATTATGATGCTTTAAGAATCGGTGTATTAAAAGAACCAATCAATTGAATGGCACAGTATTAATCTAATGACTGGATAAGAAAGATATCTTCAATATGAATCATTAATTTTCGAAGAAAATAAAAGGCCTACACAGAAACAACTTATGATGTGTAATGAGGGTGTGGCATGAGATGATGGTGTGATGATTAAAAGGAAAACTATCAGTTCGTTAAAAAGCTTTAGCCATCCTGTAGTTGTTGTGGCTTATCTTTTGGCTGTATGATCCATCGAACCGATGAAATCAGATAAAATGCATCAGACTCCTGACCCTAAGAAAGTCAACGAAAAGAAGCAAGGACGAACGAATATAAGACGTACTTAAGTGCGGTAAGGGTCTAAGAGGAAAACATCTTGTTGTCCTAATAACCTAAATGTGATCTATAACATTAAGATCCAAAGATGATCTATAACATTAAGATCCATTTTTAAAGGTAATAAATGCTCGCATTGAGAGACCAATGAGTTTTAGTTCAGCAATAAACCGTTGCTTATTTCATCGGCTTGAATAAACTAGTATCAAAAAGAATATTTTTAAAGAAGTGACTGTTCGTATAACTGTTCTTCCCAATTAAAAAAAAGTATTAAAATAGTTTTGTTGACATAGAGAGATTCCAGTTCAAAGACAGACATTTATAATCTGCATAAATCTTTTTCATGAATCTTTAACAAGTAATATCATCTTCTTTCATTCATCCTGTATAGAGATGTTATCTTACATTTAAGTATAGAGAGAAGAAACCAACATTTCTTTCTCAAATAACAAGATTGGTTTTAAGAGCAGATATCCTCATTCTACACTTTCTTAGTATGTTGAGTAACTAGGTTTTCTCTGTGTTAGTCAGGATATATGAGATTGATGGGAAATGTCAATCTTAATCATTGGCATCAAAAGTACAGAATTACCAGAGAGAAAACTGATTTTTTTTTCTCTCTCATGATAATCTATTTCTAGGAAACTCACCTTGAAATTATCAATCACTGAACGAAATTTTCTGCTACTTTATTTTACTTTATCTTTTCTTAGAACGCTTTTTGGGATTACGTTAATGAAGAATTAACTTAAAAGAATATGTGCTAAAACATTAAAAAGTTTTACATTTAAATTTCATAGTTATGCAGAGATAACTTCAAATCTTTTAAAACATTCGATATTTTTGTTGAAAAATGAAACCTCAGTTTTCAATCTTTTGATATTTTCTTAGACATCATGTTATGCTATTTTAACTGCTTGTGGAAAGTGTATTATACACTTTTAAATACACATGAAAATTTATTTCATTAAATACACCTGTTAATTTCATTTCACTTCAAGATTTTAAATTGAAGCTTTGATATTCTATATTATATTATATTATTTTCATAACAATCACGAAACAAACCTATTATACAATTAAGCCGATTTTTTTGTTAAAATTATTTCAATAATTGAAAATTTTTTTTATGTAACATTATTATTTAATTTAAATACTTAGTGTCTTAAATTAAAAAGCTAAACAAGAATGTCGTTGCTGTTTTTGCATTGCCATTGAATGAAGTGAGAATAAGTATGCAAATTAGTGTATGGTGTGGTTAGGACATCGGTCATCCGAGTATAGGAATAGACTTCGTTATAAAACCATGTCCACCATTTACATTTATCAATCGTAACTCGCTGGGTAGTGAGGAGAAACGAGCGTGTGGAAGGAGCACGTTCGGTATTGTTTGCTTTATTACTTCAAAGTGAGGTTATCAGCAGCTGCATCACGTTGCTGAAAATCACGTTGCTGTCAAGCCCATGGGGATAGTGCTGTAAATGAACATATGACAATGCATTGGTTTCATAAATTCAGGTTGAGAGGTTTGTCCCTATGCAACCACGCCAGATTATGTTTTGTGTCTGGTAGACAAGTCGTCAAGTGGTTACTATGAGCTGCTACCAACAGACGAAACGGTCACTGCGGACCTGTACTCGCACCAATTGGGACGTATGCAATGGAACTTGCAATAGAAGGATTCAGCACTGGATAATCGCAAGGGTGTACTATTCTTGACTGATAATGCGTGGCCGTATGTCATGCGAGTGACGGAGAATGCCATTGAGCGACTTGGTTGCGAGACTTTGTACCATCCTCCTAATTTACCTGACTTTGCACCATCAGATTACTATCTCTTCCATTCCTTAGACAATCGTCTTCATGGAAAATTCTTCACTAATGAAGCAGACTTGCACCAAGCACTCACGGACTTCTTTGTGTCCAAAACCCCCTTCTTTTACCGCATGAGTGGAGACACGTTGGAAGAAGGTGCTGGATGCCGATGGTGAATACTTCGAGGACAAACATCAGGCTACACTTTATGTAGATCATGTTCTATTGGTTCATTAAAAAAGGCAAAAAATTTCTTGTTTACCTAGAAGTTATATTTCCTATTTTGCAAGAACTTAGTCTTCAAACTACTTTTGAAAATTAATTAACAGTTAGGAACTTCGAAAATTAAAAATTGACTTATTTTTAAGGAAGAAAATTAAGATAATTAAAATAAATTTTCTTGACTCTTTAGTGATGCAGACAAATAGCTACTTATTTAAAATGCAGATAATTATCATTAAGATTAGGAGAATAATAAAACATACACCAAATTTCTGAGGATTTCAGCAAATGATTTTTGTTGGAGCCAAATTTATAAGTAACTTCTGATAAATCTCAAAATCAGATGCAAAACTCAACTTTGTTAAAGTCTATGAACTACTAAAGAATGTATACTTGGGCATCTGACCACCTCAGTCTGACTTTTATATAGACAAACGATTCTAGAAATCTAGTGATCTAGACTTTCAGTGATTACACATGATATTACTCTAATAGAGCATAGCTTCAATGTCATCACAGAAAAGATTGCAGTCTTACAGATAAATAGAAATTCTTAAGCCCTTTATAGTTAACATATTCCAGTTACTGTATCACTTTATTAATTTATTTTGGTTTATTTCAGAGCTCTTTTATCATATGACAACCACAGATTTTATTAAGAATTATTTATGTTTCAATGAATTATTACAACTTTCAAATAATTATATTTCTGAAAATTAATGTATCCATTTCCTTAGTTAAAATTAGCTTGTAACTTCATTTTATATAAAAAATATGGTACAGTAAAAAAACAACAACATTTGAGGGATCCGAAGAAAAAGAGCAAAAATGGTCTTAAGACTTACAATAAGAAAATTATATTTTATGTATAGTGATAAAAAAAAAAAAAGTTTGGTATTTTTGAGCAGATGCAAAGCAAAATTAAAAGACTGGAGTTGTTATAAAAATTATTACTTTAAAAAAAATCAAACTACATTTAGCTATTATAAATATACTTATGCTAATGTAAAATAAATATTTATACTATAGGATGTTCAAAAGACAGTTTGAAAAGCATGTAAAAGAAGATAATTTAATTAACATAGAAAGTAATATAAAAGAAAATGTAAGTATGCTAAATTATCTTTTTCAGATATTTCTTTGTTTGAATTTTTAGTGCTTAAACGTAACGTTTAAATATGAATTCAGTAAAATTTTAAACTTACCAAATTGAAACGTTTCACGACATAATGAAGTATTAACTTTTTCAATCTCAAATTGGGGCAGCTTTAAGTTATCATAAAGCAAAATTGGTTGTGTTTCCGTCCACTTTAAATTGAGCTCATCGGTCGTCTTAGAAACTGCAAAATATTATCCCAATGAATTATTTCAATTCAGAAAATTTTTAAAAGTATCAATAATTAATTTAATACCTATAAGTTTTAAAAGCAAAATTAATTGTAAAACATTTTTACTGTCCTGTAAAGAATGGACTAATAATAAATAATATGAACAATCTGATTGAATTTAGAAACCTGAATATTTTATCTCTATTATTATGAGTTGTTTATTCTGCTATAATATTTTAGTTAAATATGGTATATGCTAATTTATTTAAAATAATTTATGTCCTAGAACTGATAATTTTCTTAAAAACAATTTAATTATAAACTTCTTTTAAGAAAATTCTTATCTTAATAATCTAAATATATATACATTTTTAATTTACATTTTAATTTACATTAATATATACATTTTTAATTAAAAAGCATCAAAATAAATTTTTGTTTCTAAACAAAATGTGTATAAGTTGTTAGTTCAAACATATTATTTTAGATAAACTTTCTGCTCGTTGTTTTCACTGTGACTTAAAATTTTCATGCTAAAAAATCATTTTCTTATAAATAACAATATATATTTAAATTTATGATTTGTGTTTAAAAGATATATTTTTCATACGCAACATTTGTATAATTTTATAACTTGTTAGAAAACTTAATATCTATGATGGATTTAGCAGTTCAAGGAATAACTGTTAACTAAGCATCACATTTGATACCAAATGATTATTCCATTTATTGAATTAAATAAATATCATTTAACTAAGCATCATTTGAAACGCTAAACTCTGATTAATTGCTTATCCATCAAATGATCATGACAAAATTTAAACACATGGGTTAAATTTATGTCAAGAACAGTCATAGTTTAAATTGAGTTATTGTAACTTTATCTAAACTATTCTAACTTATGACAAATACATTGGTCTTCTCATATCAAGTAATAAACCTATTAATATGAATAATATTATTACATGGTAGAATTACATTTATTACTGATTTGTTACACTATTGCAGATCTTAAATATGTTGATTTTAATTGGAAAGTATTTTACCATATACAAACTAAAAATAATCTTATTCATTAAAATTTAGAAAAATATTTAGAGTTACTTTTTTAAGTTTTTTACTATAACTAATTTCTTCTCATTATTAATCGTAAGCTTTATTGCTCTGTAATATTTAATAACATTTTTTTCGAGCAATGGTTTTGATATTCTTCCACAATTTGATAAATAAATCAATTTTTTGCAAAAATAAAGTTGTAATTTTAAACTTATTATATTCAGAGATTTTCATTAAAACTATTAGTTTTTATAATTTCCTTTTTCAGAAGTATTTCAATTTATATGTAAGTATTCTTGATGCACGTTAAATTAAGCTTCTTCAGTATAATTTAAGAGCATAGTTTGATTGAGCATAAAATTATGAATTTCTATTTCTGCAATTATGGACAGTTTAATGTTTATTATCTTAATTAGATGATAGGAATTAATGTACAGATAAAAAATATTTATAATCTGCAGACACTGGATGATGGCCTGGCATCTGCAATATAGTGTAGCAATTAATTTAATTTTTTCTAGAAATTCATCACAATTTATAATTTTAAAGGTGAAAGTAAGATCATCAAACCTGTTTTCCAGAATAAGTCATACATTTTCAAATTATTCGCAAATATATCATTTGCAGATTTATTTTTATGTTTAATATTGTAATTTGATAAATTAATTAAAATAAAATTTAATAAGCTATTTGAATATTATAATAAAATTCATAAGAAATTTACTATTCTACGTGCATTTACTTCGATGTTTTAATTTATTATAATAAATATAAAAGGTCAGCTAAATAAAATAAAGATGTTGCAAAACAAATTTTACGTTAAGTTTCTTATTACAGTTAAACAAGTTATACTTGAAAATATGATATTTGTCAAATTTGACTCATAGCTAAATATATTTTGTATTTTTATCATAATTTTTAATAAATAACGTGTTAATTAGGATTCCAATAAACTATTCAGAGCTTCGGAAGTTTATTATGTAATACATGCAACCAAAATTGCTCAAAAATCATTTGCTCTTATTTGTATTAATAAAGATTCTGTGAGTAAATATTCAGATAACAAACAAAAATTACTTTTGTAATTTTTATGAAAATTGCAAAGTAAATCTTTGAGCAATTGTGAAATTTTAGTCATACTAATAAATACTGTGTTTCACTGTAAGAGCGTTGGACGTTTCTCAGTCATAGAAAATATATGAGAAAAATAGCTTAGAGGAAAATGTTCCTTTCTTCATTCCTTTAAAACTCTAGAAAAAAGTATCATGAAATTTTTTTCTTACTATATAAATATCACAGGTGTAGAATTTATGTAGTCATGCCTAAGCAATATATTTTCTTGTATACTTTTATCTCCCCCTTTGTTGATTTTTCAAATGCTTTAAAATGGGAAATACACAACATATTGGGCAAAACACTCAAAATACAGAGGCATTGATCTATGAAACAAAACATTTGTATTCTTTATAAATAGCATTTATGCTCTAGTTGCAAAGAATAGAATGCGGATGCAAAAGATAAGGGCCCTAAGCACTTCTACTATTCAAAAACATAAGTAAATT
>JAPDSC010019838.1:10232-31014 GCA_026290005.1 Latrodectus geometricus | reverse complement strand
ATTTTTGAGAGATTAATAAACATTTTTTCATAATAAAAATTTTTTCAGTAAAATGTTTTACAGTAAACCCGTTTCTTATTAATTATAATTGTGTAGTCCATAAACAAGTTAATTTTTTAATTGTAACTGGACGTAAATATTGGGAAAATCAATCTTTTTAAAAATGTAATAATAATATTTTACCTCGTTTCCTTGTACTCTTGTAAGAATTTAAAGTAATCTTACACTTTTTACTTTTATATGTTTTTTAATTTTAGTAAGTAACAAAATGTATAATCTTCATGAATTGTGACTTTTAAATTATGTATGTCAATAATATATAATGCAGTAATTATATAAATAATAGTGATAAAATATATTAAAAAAATACTCATACTTTTTAACACTAATTACATTTATGAATAAATGTTTATTGCAAGATACATCTTTGAAATATCTTACATTAGTGAACATTTTTTTTTAAATGCAAAACTATGATGAGAGTGATTATAGATATTATTGATTCTTAATTATTAATTTCATTTCAGAATGAAAAATTCTTACTTTTATTGTGAAGAAGTATTAAAATTTTTCATAATTCGTTTTTTTCCAATTAATTAGTCATGCCTTTGAATTTTTATAAAAATTTATATAATGAAATTAATAATTTTGCAAGCAAAAAAGGAATAAATGATTAATTTGATATTTTTATTAATACATTTTTTCTAAAGTGAAATGAATTTGGAAATTAAACATGTATCTCTCGTTTATCATTTTTAAATATATTATTTTTAAATATAAATAAAACATTTTTAAATAATTCAGAAGCATTGTTTGAAAATGTTTAGTACTGATATGCTCTGTTTTGTCACATTACTCAAAAAAAATTTTATTTTTAAAAAAATACTTTTTAATATGAAAAATGGAAAAACTTTCCAATAAATAATAGATTCATAAATTTTATTTTTTGCAATGAAGATTAATGAAAAGCTCTCAATCTTTTCAGTATAAAAAAGGTCTTCATTGTAATATTCTAGTTCAACAATATTCAGAAAAATATATTCGAATTCTTTTTCTAATTCAATATTAAAATTACCAGCAGTATTGTGAAATGCAGTGAGAACACAACTTGAAAAATAAATAACTTCCTGTCTCCTATAAAACTTCAATATTTACTTCATAACTTTTGAAAAGATCCTATTTTTCTCACCACAAAACTCATTATTGCATTGTTATGTTTTCCATGAAAAAAATAACATGTGTGTATGAATGATGATCTATATTAACTATTTCTTACAGTCACTCTAAAAATTTGACATTTTCCAAATAATCATAATAAAGTACTTGGAAAATATAAGAAACAACTTAAAATTCATGTATTTATCAATAATTCTTAAACTCTCTTATTAACCATTATTGTGTTCCTTTTATCAGATTTTATCATATACAATAAATAATTACAAATTTTCTGTATAAATTTTGAATAAAATTAAAAATTCCTATGTCAATTAATATTTATTTATAAAAAAAGTTTTTTCTCGTAGTATTTTTGTTACATTTTATGATCTGATTTCGAAAATTATACACTTCTGGTCATTAAAGTTTCTAATTCAACAATGAAGAAAGATAATAATAAATCAATATTTCTAGGAAATGTACACTGCTGGCCAACCAAATTGCAACACCAAGAAAGACAAGAGATATCACAGCAAAATTTATATTGTAGATAACATGTTGACCAAGTATTAAAAGATTAAATTTAGAGACTTCTATGAAGTGTGGTTCTTATCAAAATCAGTAGCCTGATAAGCTGTCACTATTAGAGATCACCGGTGACACACTCCTCGGCATTGATTTAAAGTGACTTTGGGTGTGTTCTTTGATCAGTTCTTCAAAACTCATCAGATCAAGCAGATTCCACACGTTGCCAATTTCGGCACAGCTTGTCATTTTTGGTTATTGCACCACAAAACTCAACCAACCATGTTGCCAAAGTTGATCTGATGTGGCAGCAGGGTGTATAATCTGGGTAAATCTATGAGCATCCATGGACCACATGTTTGCTATCGGCGAAAAATTCAGAGAGATAGCCGGCCAGAGAAGCAATTCAATCTGGCAATATACGAAAAACACTTGGATAAAGCATGCCACATGTGGTCTCGCATTATCCTGTTGAAATGTGGCTGTGGGCAAGCCCTGAAGGTAAAGATGGACAACTAGCTCCAACAACTCGGAGGTGTAGTGCTGGATGTTTAAAAAAACCTACAAAGAGTACTAGAGGATGCAATAATGATATCCAATATCACCCCATAGCATAAAATATAATGGTGTGGCGGTGAATAGAGTAGCTGTTCAGCATCCTTTCTCCACAGTGTCTCAATGCAACCATAGTGGTGTTGCAGAAAAAATCTGACTCATCAGTAAAGATAATTTCCTTCCAGTTTGCCTTCCACATCTTTCCTTCATCGCACCATTGGTGGCGGAGTCTTCTGTGGTTCTTTGTCAAGGGAAGGCGAAGACAAGGGAGGACATCTTTCGGACCGACAACTCCGCTGTAAATGGCATCGAATGATACGCGTTGACACTGAATGATGTGTTGCAGGCTGAATGTGCTGTGCAATAGTTCGTGATGTGGCTGAGAGATTCATCAATACCATGGTTATCATTTGCCTGTCATCACGTGAAGTGGTGCACTAAGGTGAACGCCTTCAAACACATCGGTCTGTTGTACCCTCTTGCATGCAACAATTACATATATGCATTACAGTTGTTTGGTTTCGTCTAACACGACTACTTATTTCGCTGAAAGATAATCCACAATCATAGTAGGCCACTATCCTTCCTCTGTCGAATTCGAATACTTGATCAAAAAATGATCGCTATTTTCTATAAGATATAATTCATCTAAAAAAAAAAAAAAAAAAAAAAAAAAAACTCATTTACTGAACTTGAAATCGATGAAATCTAATTAATCAAATTAAAAAAAAATAGAAGTATGAATCTTAAAAAAATTGCTGATCAGTACAATAATTTGTGGCAGCAATAATAGCTTTTTTTTGCCTGGGACATGACTCAAACAGAAATTTATGTCATACGTAAGTGCAGGCCATGCGATTTCATGCTGTAATTCATTGACTACAGAGCTGGACGTAATGTGACAAGCGAGCCAGTCGCTCGAAAAACACAGACCAAGCATTTTTTTTTTTTTTTGGTGAGAATTCCTGAGAATGTGCTGTCAATGAAACATGCAAACGTTTTCTCTATCAAGGAAGTTCCTCACAATGCCTATTGCATGGGGGTTGTGAATTATTCTGCTGAAACATAGCGTTTTGCATGGATAGAATAACGAACACTAAAAATGCAACTTTAACGCAAAAAATTCAATGATCATAATTCAAATTGTCAGCAGTGCAAAAGGAAGGTGATCAAATTGTATATACAATGACACCCAATACAATCACTTCAAATTATAGGGCAGTATGTTGATTTAAAGTGAAGGAGAATTCAAAGTACCTTCAGTGCAAATATTATACCAAGAAGTGTATCTAATGTCGCATAATGCGCGTTCTCCAAAATGCCACCAAACACGGAATCAACCCTCATAGTTTTATAAACATTACCACCGTATCATTTGAAAACAACTCATCTCGATTTTATACTCTGCAGGCAGGCATAAGATTTCAACTGAATGCAAACAGCAATATTGTGGTATAATAAACTGTAGCCTTAATACTCTACAATTTGAATTTTACAATCTATGGCAGAAATTTACAGATCAGCATTTCTTTATTTTATACTAAGCTTAACAATTGCTCACTAGCACATACGTTCAAATGAAATTTGTGCATGAAAAATCTGATGTAAAAACTTTTTCATTTAAGAGCTTCGTAGATCAGCGCCCATTTTCATGAATAAGTTTAAATGCTGATCATTTTTTTATTTTCCCTGTAATATAAATTTTCCTTTAGGTAGTTCCTGCATTCTAAGTGTAGCAATATTAATAGTCAGAAATTGAAATATTTATTTTATGTATAATTTTAAATTTGGAACAACATATGAACACTCATATTGATTTGGTAAAAGATATGATACGTATACTTTTAATCAATTTTTTTTTTTAAATTTTGATTCCTAAGAAATGAAATTAGATTGTAAATAGTGATACACAAATGAAATTGTTCCTTTTCATATTTTTTTTTCACTTTTTATTGGCAGAACGTTAGTAAATATTTCTCAAATATCAATCAATAATGGACGCATCATAGTGCACGTCATTAATGTACCTTTCAGTACTGTAATTAATAATATTTGCAATTTATGTATACAAATATAACTAATTATCTTTTGAGATTTTTCATAAGATAAAAGTATGGACTTTGTTTATTAATGTTTGAGTTACCATTTATGAAAAGGAATTTAAACCATGATTCCGTCATATAAATGAAAGAACGCAGTTTTCCAACGTTACTTTTTTCTAATGATTTCAATGTCTTTATAAAGAAACGTTTACATCAATTATTAAAAGCATTATTTTAGTGCAATTATAAACAGTTATTGTGTTCAAATACTCTAAGATTTTTATCAATAATAAATTTTGGCTTAATACAGAGATCCGTCCAACAATATTTGGATGATTATATCCGTTTTGAATGAATTTATTCTTACAGAATATGAATTTCTAATATTTCAATCAATTCAGCTATATCTATTACAATATTTCAAGAGCAACAATTTATATGATTCATGTCACTAATAGCAATAGCTTGATCTACTTTAACTGAGGAAGACTTTAGAATTTTTTAATGTTTCTAGAATTAGTAAGATGCGACATATCTGATCGAAACTGAGTAGAACTGGTATCAAATTTTTTAAGTATAATTTCATACACTGAAATTGTTTTGAAACATTTTTAAACCTTGAATATTTCTTGAAACATTGAACTTTTTTTTATGTGAATAGCATTTCTCAAAATAAAATTTTTACCCAAAATACAATCCAGTAAATTTTTATGATTATGCATTATGAAAATATCAGATGAATCACTTACTAATATTGTAACTAATTTTTCTATTTATTGAAAAAGATTAATAAAATTTAGAGCATTTTGTACATTTTTAATTTACGTCCTTTCATATTTACTATTATTAATTATTAGGCACTAGGTAAACTTTCTTTAATAGAATAAACAATTTTTACATATCTTACATGAAATTTACAATTTATTTAATTAAATATTCATATATATATATATATATATATATATATACAGTTAGTCCAAAAAATATATTCATGATCAAATTTCAATTTTTTTGGAGAAAACAAATTTTTTCTAACTTTATTTATAGTATTTTATTAACACTAAAACAACCGAAAGGGGTCATTTGACCCATTTTCCCATTAATTTTGCCAAATAAAAAAAATCCCCGGTATGTATAGCGTTAATAAAATCAACAGACATATTTGTTATAAAATTTCTGAAAATTGTTTTATAAAATATTATTTTTTTTTAAAAATTTTAACTGAATATACTTAAAGTTTCAAATAAGCTAAATTTTGCTTTTTCTACTGTATAAGAAACTAAAAAAACCTAGAGGAATATAATTGTCAAAAAAATTATTTTATTTCTAATAATATACTTAATATAAAAATAAATTAAAAGATAAAAAATACAAATCAGATTTTTTAATTATGAAATATATCACTTAATATATCAGTTGTTTATTACATAATGTCTTTTTATTTAATGTTCCTAAAATATCATTCAGAAAATTCATTCATATGAATTAAAGTGTCTCAATTAAATTAAGTTTTTGTACAAAAAAATTGAATTTAAAATATTTTTGCAACCTACTGCTTACAAAATATTTAACTTTACATCAATCTGTTTATCTTTGGTATATTATTTACAATAGTAGTGTACACTAAATCAAATTTTAATTCATCTAATAATCTACTTATTTTTTTCAAATCAAATCAAATATGTTAGCTAATCTAATAATCTACTTATTTCTCTAACACATATTTCTATAAATTAGAAAGCAACTTCCCTTTTAGATATAAGCTCACAGTTTTTTTTATCTTTAAATTAATTGAAAGCAAGTATTTTATTCTGTGTAAAATCTGCAATAAATAAATAAGTTGAAAGCCATTCGATACTGACAAATTCGCAAGTAATATGATGTGAGAAGATTAATTTTCTAAGCTCCAAGAAGATCTTTAAGAGAGGCATTTCCTTATAAACAAGAAGATAACATTATTTAGATTTATAAAATTGTTTAGAGCTCTACAGTAAACACATAGTTAATTGATTTTTATTATTGATTAGTTTTACAGCAGTGACAGATATAAATATTTGTTTTCAGTTTAATACATACATTTAATTATTAATTTTAATATTTACTTAAATAAACAGTTTAAGAAACTTCTTGACTGTTTCTCATTTTTTCAGAGGACAAGTAATCAGCAATCAATATGTTTGTAAGCTAATTCATTATTTCAAACGACTTACAATTTTAATGAACTTTCAAATGTTGCTCCAGACGTTTATTTCATAAAGCATTTTACTGATTTTATGAAGTAAGTATGAAGTTAGTAAGTATTTTACTGATATTATGAAATATATGCAACTTTTTTTAAAAGTAGACAATAGTTAACAGTAAAAATATTTAATTACGTAAAAGTTGTCAACTTATATTTACGTATATATAATCAAAACAATAACTTAATGAATGGAAGGAACATTTAGATGTATAATCTTTTGAAGCAACATTTGCTAAAATATTAGTTTTATTATTAAAATTGTAATTACAAAATTTGTTCTTAGGATTTTAATTAAGAATTTTTCATAAATTAATTAAATTTTTGTTAATTAAAATTAAATATTTTAAAGCCTATAACATACATACACACATTTACATTATGATTTAAACATATGGATATATATTGTTTATATGGATATGATTATACATATGGATATATGCATATATATACAATTATATTTACTTGTTCATGTATTCATCAATATACATTTATAAGAGTTTGAAATATCAAACTGTTTACTGTATATTTGGTAAACTAAAATAAAAAAAATCAGATTTTTCAAATTAACATAAGATATTGCAATTATGCCTTAAAATGCATTGAGTCATACTGAAGAGAGACATCTTTATCTTTTCAACTGAAAATTCTTTATCAAAGTGCATTAGATACAAACCTTAACATGTATAATATTTCCCCATTGGGTCTGATCCTGACAAGAACATTAGGGACAGTAACATACTGGAATTCAGCATGTTTTGCATTAGCGAAAAATACTTCTGGCTTCCATATGCGTTGAACTAATTTTGGATCGTTCAAATCAAGTGGTTTTACCAGATGAGGTTGCTTCAAGCGATGATCAAACCAAGTCTGCTTGAGATATAAGTCAACTTCATAATCCTAAGAATTTAAATAAATTCATTCAAATTCTAGAAAATGAATGAACATTTAATTTACTCTGCAAAACAACAAGTATTCATTTTGTATAACACATTTAATATTTTTCTTTGAAATTATTCCTTTATGTGATAATATTTTAATCTCTATTCTGTTTATACCCATTAACATAGTGATAATTTTAAAATTTCCAAATAATGATTAAATAAAAATATTACAATTTTTATTGTTTAGTAAATGTAAAAAACGTGCAGCTATAAATAAAATAAACAGAGTAATTCTTATCGCTATAAGAGAAATTACATAAATGTCTCTATAGTACATAATTGAAATTTAAATAAAATCCTTTAAACTCCAAAATGTGACAGTAAATGAAATTTACTTCACAATTTTCTAACTTTGTAATAAATTTAAACATTTCTTTGGATTACTCGGAAAACAATTAATCATTAAAATAAATAATAAACCATTAAACATTTCTCAATAAAAATTAGTAAAATACGTAACACATGCACAATTTACTGAATGATTTTAATAAAATGACTCATACATATTCTTTGGAAAAATTATTAAATATTTAAATGAAAAATTAAATTCATATTTAAATTTTAAATTCAAGAAGGTAACTTACTTCCAACATGTCATAATTACTCTGGCATTCACGTATTTTATTTATCATACATTTCAATTGAAATTTAACATTATTTTACTTCATCTTACATTGAATTATAACTTTTGAATTTATAATATTATATTTCAATAAATATAATTGCAATTGAATTAATCTTTTCATTTTGAAATGAATTGATTTACATTGAGAAATTTTGTTTAAAATCTTACATAGATATAATATGAAAAAAAGTGGAAATTGTAAAAATATAGTGCGGCTACATTTTGAAAAACAAATTGATTATTTTATTCATATTCATTTAAATTCACTTAGTAAAATGTATTTACCATTGTGGATGGATTTATTGATCCAAAACTTCTTATAAATATTCCGCATGACACCACAGTTGGTTCACCTGTAAGAAACAAAATTCAGACTACTAAAAATAAAATATTCAGTTGTTTCAATATATTATTCACTTAAAAATATCTATCTAAATTACTAATTTTGCAACTGGTATACACAGGAAATTTAAAAATCTGATTTTTTTCAATCTAGACTTTTAAATTTTCTTACACCAACAAAGTAAATCAACGAAAATAGTTTTTTGTTGGGAAAGTGTATCTGTATTTCCCATTGAATAGAAATTCATTATTTATCACAAATTCAGTAAGAAAGGAAAGATTTGCGTTATTTGCTTCATAGTAAGTAAACAAAAATAAGAAAATATTTACTTTTAAAAAAAGGAAGACAAACTAGTAGAAAATACTAATCAATACATTAGTGTTATTTTAAACAAAATATTTCAATTGAAACAATTTATTATAATCTTTAAGAAAAATGCATTCATGTATTCATTTCCTGCATACAGATGAATATTTAATTTATTATTAGTTATATATATTTAAATATATCTTGTCATTTCTTTATTTTCAGAGCCAAAATTTCTAAAGAAAAAATTGTTACCTCAAATTTATCATTGGAAACAATATTTTGTAAAGTGAAAAAAAAGTAAATGGAACTTTAACTAGGTTTTAGATTAATTACAATCACATTATGAAATTTTAAACATATTTCACTCATTGTTGCTTTAAAAATTATTAAATTTAAACTATTAATAAAATTTTAATGATCAGATAAAATTATATTCAATTTTACGTTCTGTTTTAAATTTCATTTTATTAATGTGATTATATCTTACAAAACTTGAATGCAGTATAAATTTTGATTTTCAATTTTCTTTCATTTATTAATGTTTAAACATTGAAATAATTTAACAAAATTGATTGTGGTAATCAGCCTAGTTATAGTATTTTATAAGATAATGAACATTCTCTACAAGTTACCCCTTGTTGAGAAATGTCATTTGTCTACATAATGACATTTCTCAACAAGGGGTATTATTTGCAAATAAACATTAATTTAAAAAGAAGGTGATTTTAATTCTAAGCAAACTAGATTGTCAAGAGGATTTCATCATCAATTTCAAATAAAAAAAAACCTTCAAGTTTTATATTTTTAAAAAATAAATAAATAGTCCACAACTTTTCTTAATTTAAAAATTTCTCTTAACGTTTTTAATCATTTATTTTTGAAAGTTGCGTTTAGAATAACGTCATGGCACATATTTTAGGTAGGAAATTTGAAAATTAATTTAATTAAAAACAATTGAATTTCAAAAATATTACTGTATAACATATTTAAGAGTTTATTTATGATATTACATCCATAACACGTCTATTTATTTTGTAATGTATACTTTATTTATAAACACATCTTCTAATAAACATCAAATTTATTTATATTACAAATCAATATAACAAATTAACGATAAAATAAATTACTTTGATTTATAATTGTAAAACATCAAAAATATATATTTCTTGCTTTCATAATTGATAAAAACTATCTTTTCACATCCAAAAACTTAAATTAAGAAAGTACTTTTTATAAATTAAAGTATTTAAAAAGCAAATTTTTAACTGTATCAATAATTGAAATCTTATACATGTACTTTTAAATTTTGAATCCCTTTACTAGGAATGCCTTACCAAGACATGAGTTCTTATATTACAATATATATTTATCATTTTATTTACTACAACAAGAAAAATATTGTTTTTATAGAACCCAATATACCTAAATACACTAAGCCATCTCAACCCTTACCTATCGTAAGTTTCTAATACTATAGGATAAAGCATATCTAAAATTAACAACATAATTTGATTTCGTTTAGTTTTTGAAAATGTTATCAATATACATTTTTGGCCCGTTTGTGCAAATGTTCAACCATCAACATCACACAATGAGTTTTATGATTCCAAGTACGTTGACTGTCAACTGCTATTTAATAATATATTTTTTAGATATTTTTCTATCATGTCAACTAATATTAAATGCACTTTTAAGTACTATAAGTGTCATTCATATTAGTTGATATGATGGAAAAAATATAATTATTATTACAACGGAATGTTTTAACTACTCTAACAAAATCCGTGAATTTTTAAATTGAGTTTTTTTTAAATTCTTACTTTGTGCTCCTGTAGGTAAGGCTCTTCTATCATAATGCTTCAAAACTTCATCCAACAAATCAAGATCATGAACTTTGCTGTTATTCAAATTTCTGTAGAGATAAAAATAATTTTTAAGGAATTAGTAATTAAGTAATGAAACATATTTAATTAATATAAAGTTGACAATAATATTCAAATACATCCAAAATTATTCACAAAATTATTAACGTCTTTTTAGCATTTTTAATGCATGGAAATACATTGGGTTTGAACTTTAATAATCCTACATTCGGTATAGAAATAATAAGACTTTCTAGTTAATTAAAATATATTAGATAATTTTCCATTTTTGACTGTCTAATTTAGAATTTTCATGGTAATTATTATTTTATTGAAATAAATTATTTCATTTCCACTTAAATTTATAATTTTTGTAAAAATGCTTCCAAATGAACTTAAACTTTTCTCATTAGGAAAATTTAAAAATGAACCATTCTTAAAGCCATTTTTTCTAAATTATTATTTTAAGTACTCCTTTGAGAGACTATACAAGAATTGATTTTAGTTGCATCGCTTTTCTTAAACAAAGTTTATAATTTAGCATTTGCTATAAGGTAATAGTAAGAAATATGTTGAAATATTTTCTACACACTTATTAATTTGCATAATTAAATGGGAAACTTAAATTTACCTAAGCATTTCACTATAACTTTATTTCATTTTAAATTTAAAGGATTTTATCAAACTATTTAATTTAATTTGAATAAATTTAATTTAATCAAATTACTGTATGTAATTTGAAAATTTGTTTTTAAAATTACATATATTACGAATCCTTCAACATTTACTTCGTGTAGGATATTTGGAAAATATTTAGTATGAAACAATTAGTTGTATCTGATTTGTTTTTCTTTGCTTGAGTGCTTTGACCAGTCTTGGACTTCAAAAACAAATGACATACTTTTTTTTTATCATATGATATGTTGTTTCTTTACAACTGTAGACATAGAATTATCTTCTAACATCCATAATATACATTCCTGATGCATTCGAAGTCCAAAAAATGGTATGTACTTTTCATCATCAGGTTTGATTTTTCATATAATGTGCTAATGAAAAAATCATAAATTATTTAAAGGTAATTTTAACCGTTTTTAAGTTACTTGAGGGTTAAAAATCTGTATAGAAACCGCTTTTGGTACAAAAAAAAAGAAAGGAACCTAATCACAAGTTATGTTTTTCCAATGCATTTCTTCATTAATAATGTTGGTGACGGATCACGTATAAATTTCTTTTTATAGATGTAGATAAAGCTAATAACATTAATATTTCTCATTTGATAGATACGTTATCTAAGATTAAAATTGGCAATATTTTTGTGGGTTTTTCATTTTGAACATAACTACAATATTTTTGAAATTCTATAAGCTATGTGAACGGAAACTCAAGATAGTGTTTCATTTCTAAATGTCAACTGCAAAAGCAAAATAAATTGATTAAAATTTGGTCGTTTAAAAGTTAATATTTGTTATCTTCGAGTAGCATTTAATATATATAAATTTCAAAATAAAGTAATCTGCAATATCAGTCATGTATGTGCAACAAGAACATAATTATAGCATATAAAGTATAGATTTATAATCAAATGAAATTATTTGAAAGGCGTAATAAAGTTATATACAGATACGAAACAAATGAGATACCTAAAATTAATTTAAAATCAATTGTTAGAATTAATTCTACATTGTCAATCTTCTAAGTAAAAAGATTAATTAATATTTTAAAGAATTAGCTAAGTAGAATATTATTAAGGAATTTAGCATATCTAATCAAAGAGCGTAATTACTTCTTATGTTGGATACAAACATAATCGATATTAATATGAACGTACGTTGTTTATTAACCACTCTAATATAACAACACCCAATAATCAACGTTATTCATGCCTGTCTTTTCGTACAAAGCCTACAGCGAATAATGCTCAAACACACTGATGTGAATTATATATAGTACATAACTCAGCATTTCTTCTTTTTTCTAATTTCAAAAAGATTTTGTCCTTGTAATTAGCTTCATGCACAAAATTAATTTTAAAAATGTTGTATATCTATACATCGTTTTATATGACATATGATATTTTGTACGATTTCAAAATGTCAGTAAGTAAACACTTTTAATTAATTTGGATTCCGAACAAATTTATCAAATATTTCAGATCTGAGAGAAAAATATTGAGCGATATTAATTTATACAATTGAAAAATAAATAATATATATGTATATACTATGTTTACTAAACTAATAATTAAAGTTAGAATTTCTAAAAACAGAATGCACTAAATTTTATGTCAATAATTTTTTAAATGATAACATATTAACAATGAATTTAAAAAAATAATAGTGTGCCTCATAATATTATTTACTCGTCTTACTATTCTTCAAACTTAACTGTAATATTTTAAAATATCTCATTAAGAGTAATCAAATGATTCATATACGATATTTCATATAATAATTCACTTCTTACTGGAACAAATATTCCACTTTCTACAAACTCTACTACTACTACTCCCAAAAAAGATGAGTTTTAAAACTATTTCAAAATCCTTTTAAATTTTTAACAAGATTCATTAAAGAACAAATAAATGATACAGGGCATTAATGTGTTTTTGCATAATGCTTTTGCTAGATTAAATACAATTTAATATCTGTATATAAAACTAATTATTTCATAATCATCCTTTACTTTTATCTTTTCCTCAGTTGAAAAATATTACTAAGTAATTTCTTAATGGATAAGTAAATGTGTTTTTTATGGGTTTTATAAAAAGTAAATGGCTTTAGAATTGAATTATTATTCGTATCAGTTTTAAAATCACATAGTTATTGGCTAATTTTTTTAGAAGTATTGATTAGTTTACCATAAAAATAGTTCAAAGCACATCTAAAATTATAGTAATAACTGTTGTTCAAAATGCTTTACCTGATAACTTTAAGGAAGATTTACTATCAATTTTATTTCAAAAGTAATTATTTTTTTTGCTTATTTTCTTTTATATGATGAATTAGTTTGCATGTGCAGCATAATAAAAAATTCTTAAAACTTAAAATTAATTATCTCGTCTATTTATAATTTTTTTTCTTTTTGTCGAGTGCCAGCCAGACTGGCAGTATGTGGGTGCGTTACTCCACTTTTTCAACTGAACCGCAATTGGGTGTGAAGTCCGACTTCCTCAGTACACATATGCCATAGGTACCCGTTCATAGGGTAGGAAACCATTCATACAAGGAAAGGACAAAGACAAGAGAGAGAGAGAGAGAGAGAAAGAGAAAGAGAAAGCATATCCATACCCGAAACGGAATTTGAACATAGACCTCCTTATCCGCAGTCAGGCATGCTGACCACTAGACAGAGTAGGCGGTATTTGAAAAATTAAATTTAAATTTCTGGATGTAGAAATTTCTTGTACAGTAGAAGTCCGATAATCCGGCACGTTCGGGACCGGCTCGGTGCCGGACTACCGAAAATTCCGGTCTATCGGACGGTAATTATAAAAACAATAGGTTAATAATTAAACTACAAATACAGTATGCAAATACATACCACAAAGTTTATTTTACATTTCATATAATGTATGTACACGTAATGTAAAAACATATTTCACTTAGATTCAAAAAAGTCACGAATGTCATTTTGTTTTCTTGACTTTTGGCGTTTAGTTTAAAATTTATTTCTAATGATATGGAAATCAATAATTTCTGAAGCACTGTACTAGCCTCAGCAAAAGAGATAAACTTATTTAGTGATGCTGCAGCTTCTGCCTAGCTGATTTTTCCTTTTCTTCCATTTCGGCATCTGAGTCACTTTATTTAGGCTTAGGTTTTAAAAACATGGTCACCCTGTGTACAGTTAGAACGAAAATAACTTTTTTTATAAACAGTTTCAAAAGTTACGTTTACTATTGACTAACCGGCCGCTAATTGTTTCCGAACAATACCGAGCGCTTCCGGATGATCTCGAACCACCCAGAAAACTTCCGAATAGCTCTCGAGTGTTTTTATTTCCTTTACAGACATACTTTGGGAGAAAACCAAAATTTTTACAATTTTCCGGAGTGATGCCGGACTATCGGGCATTCCGGACTGTTGGATGCCGGATTAATGGACTTCTACTGTAGTACTATCTAAGCCAAGATAAATAATATTCCTCTTATTTACAATGATCAGCTATTAACTTCTTTACTGCAAAATTTTAATAGAGCATTGTCAAATAAAAGACATAGCACTTATTTTACTTATAAGCAGTCTCTATTTACGTTCTGCTCTGATAACTGGCAGTTATGTGTCTATGAATAAAACTGGCCTTTTGCACACCTCTTCTAATGCTTAGCACTTCTAATAAGCAATTCTAAGCACTGTTTATTAGATTCTATGGATTCTGACCTAATTTGTTTTAGGGTTTCATTTTTATTTTTATGATATACTAAATGAATTTCTTCTTTATCATTTTAGTTAAAGTCTCTGGTTCATTAATATTGGAAGATGAAATTACTTTATCCTATGCACAAATATCACAGCAGTATTATTTCGTAACTTAATCATTATTTTCTTATCAAATTCATAGCGATTAATCTGCTTCATATTTATTGTATCAAGATCATTTTATAAAAAATTATAACTGCTTTCAAAACTTTGAGCTTTGTATTCTGAATTAGATCACTATGTGCATATAGATTACTTAAAAGCAAAATACACATAAAATTTTATATTATTATTAATTAAGAGAGAGGACCTTAATATTCTTTTTTTACAAAATATATTCTAAAATGTTTTATTTCATTTCTATTTAAAATCTGAAATGTTATTAATATTGAATATGTAATTAAAATTGATGCGTTAAGTAATAAATTATTTATATAAATAATAGAATATCTTAAAATAAAATTAAAATATAAAATAAAATATAAATTTTTTAAACATATTTTGCGATGATCTATAAAATTCAGCAAATGATTTTATATTTAAAAATGTTCAAATTTTATTTTTTGAAAGAAAAACCAATTGTTTTTTTTTTCCTAGATATTTTTATTATTCGAATTTCACATAAATTGAATTAATGAACTCATTAGTTTGAATTTTAAAAAGACAGTGGTTGTTATTCACTTTAAAGAATTGTTGAATTAAAAATTAATTAGAAACCTTTCTAGAACGTGGCTGTGTCCATTAGTTTAATTAAACTATTTTTCTAATAATTAATTCTTAACTAGTAACTATCGATGATAGAAAAAACTTAATTATATCCATTCCTTAGAAGTTACTTAAGTTCCATATGCAGCGAAATATAATATTTAGAGTTTTTACAGAAGCAAATAAATTATGTATTTTCTTATACATGGCAAAATATGAATTTCGTTTTTTATAATTATTATAAATAGAGGATTTCAAATCTTTCAAGAAATAAAAAAATACTCTCTGTATTTTTATTGCTCTTTTCAATTGTTTTTGAAAAAATATTATTTATTTAATAAGTTATTTCTTGGAATTAATTCATGAATTCGAAATTTTTCATTAAACATTTGTTAAATTTTTTGTAATATAAGCAATTACTTCTAAAGCAGATTTTGAATTATAGGCTGCCTTTACTTTATCCTTTTCTTATAAATACTTTATTTAAAATTAAAAAAAAAATTAATATATTTTCTTCGTTAATTTTGCAAGAATCTCCGATTCCTAGTTCAACTTAACATTAAGTATATAAACATCCTCATTATAATAAAATTAACCTCTTTTATATTTAACTCATGGACAAGCTAGCTAACATTAAATGATTTCACTATTTTTTTTAATTAATTAATTTTGTTTTTCCAGCAAAATATTTAATTTTAAGGAAAACATATTCTTCAAATTTTGATTGTATTTATACTTTATTGAAATACAAATTTTAAATGTGCAATCAAGTCATTTATTCATTCATAGTTTATTTTGCCATATTTATGTTTAGTTTTAACATCCAGATGTCTTTTTTTAGATATTCTACGAAAATTTTAAACTTATGTTTTACAATAAATTTTTGTCAATAATTTTTAGAAATTCATTGACTGCATGTCTATTACCAAAAAATATTGTTAAACTTAACATTCAATGCATTCTTATGAACAGAAAAAAAGTACATTTTTATCAACTAATGAATTTTTATACAGTACGAGCATTTCTATGATTACACATTTTCTTCTATAAAGCCAATAGTTAATTTTTAATACACACACGCACACAGAGAGAGAGAGAATGATAAAATTCTTTCAATTTCATATTTATTTAAAAGGTGTAGAAACATTGTGCTTATGCTTTAGACCTTAACAAGTGATATCATAAGTAAACTGTTTTAATTTTACTTATTATCTAATAATAATTTTAAATACGAAAGTACTTTTAATTTAAAAAATCTTATACTTCATAGTATAGGGGAATATTTGATTTTTTTAAAAAAATAAGCTTTTATTTACATAAAAGCAATACTTATATGTAAAAAGTACATTTTTATAATGTAAAATCAATTTAATCTTATAGTTAAAGTATCAATTTCTCATATTAAAAGAAATATATAAAATTTCAAATGGACTAGATACTCTATATGATATAGTATAAAAGTAAATGAAAATATCCGAGGAATGTACATAAATGTCTTGTCTCTTTTTTTTGTCTGGTTTGATTTCTCTCAGATTTGATTTGATTTTACAAAAGCTTTACGTGAGTAACTATAGAAATTTATACGTAAATTAATTTTAAAATTATCACTATTTATATTTTAACTATTAATTTGTATGAAATGTTAATTTATACACTTTTATAAAGATTAATTTGGAATGAAAAAATTAACAAACAAGATTTATATATAATCAGAAATAATTTAAGTGTCTTAAATTTTAGTTTTTTACAAACTATTTGTCTATAAAATTGAGGACATATGCTCAAAATCAGGCCTTATACTAGTGAATTTTCTCAGAATTATTTTCATCCAATTATTATTCAATAAACATATTTAATGAGTTTTATTCTTTGATGGATTAGAGTACGTAACTCTATCAAAGTGAACAGTTAAGCTCCTAGTGGGATAGAAAGCAATCCTTCTTGAGAGCCAAGCAATAATCCTATGAATTTTTGATGTCATAATCACAAAATGTAAATGTTCCTTGTAAAAAAAGTATGCTTAGAATAAATAAATATTAGAGATTTAAGAAACCTATTACATACAAAAATTTTAGGCAAAACCATCAAAAGAATAATTACGGTAGAATTTAATGAAAAACATACAACTTACACAGCACATAGTAACGAACAAAATAATATAAAATGAAATCATAAGATGGCTATAGTGTTATGAAAATTAGTATACATTTACAATGAACAAATGGGTGGTGTAAATTTGGTATAGGAAAAGTACCTTTAATATGACGTATAATCACCCCGAGATGAAATGCAGCACATGCATTATGTGTGATGCTCTCAATTATGCGGTCACTTAATTGTGTAGGAAGTGCGAGCCATTGCTCTTCCAAAGGAATTGAAATCGAGTCTTAGGCCCTAGGATGGGGATTGAGAGAAGCTATATTTCGTCCTAGAGCGTGACAATCATTATCGTTTGGGTTAAGTTCCTGTGATCGAACTGATCACATTATGCACTCATTTGTTTCCTGCACAAGATAAGCATTCTCGATGCGAGCCTTGTGTTGTCTCGCAATATCACCTTGTAGCACGAAATGATTACCTACTGCCCAACATAAAGGTACACATAAGAATCCAGACTGTCAACTCTATAGATGAGATAATTAATATTTCCAAGGGAAAAACAAATAAGTATGTGCGTTCACCCAAAGAAACACTACCCCGAACACGGATGCTGCCTAATCAATATGCAACTCTTTCACGGATGTTTGAGGGAGAAAAACGAGTCACACGTTCCTTCTAAATAAAGAAGCGTCTACTATCGCTTTTGAAACTAAACCTTGACTCAACCATAAAGATTACAGCCCTCTGTTGACCATGCGTCCAGCGGACATGTTGAAGTGCAAATTGCAAATGTTCCCGCCTATGGCGTTACGTGAGTTGAATGCTCACGCGAAATGGTTGGTCGCCTTGAATAAAGACAGCGTTCATGAAGCCTACGACTCACAGTTGACCGCAATACCTACCTTCTGAAGCTTGCAACAAAGGAGTATTGGAGTGCAGCAGTAGTTGCGGAGATGTCTATTAGCGGTAGGTGTGGTCATCTTTGTCTGGATATCCTGAATATCGAATCTATGGTTAGACATTTTTGTAAAATCTATGAACAACAGAGGGGCTCACATTCAGTCTCTTGCCACTTCTCCCAGACTTTGCCATGAATCTGGTTGTCCGACAGCTAGCCAGTGAAATTGTTCAGTCAAATGATTCCTTAAGGCTATAGTGACAATTTCGGTGTACTAGATTTCTAATCTGAGACTCGCAGCTACAATTACCGCTTTGCTATGACTCAACCATTTTTATGCTCCTCGTAAATGACGCATTCTGACAACAATGCCATTATTTTGCATAATGTCATATCGGTCAGCTCTTCTTACTTAACAACAAATTCAAGTTTCATTGAAATTGGCTTCTTTGGGGGATATATATATATATATATATATGTAAAGTAAAAGAGAGATTAATATCGAATGCAGCACATCAAGAGTTGAGATAAAGTTTGGGGAAAAGACTTGGTTGTGTGTGTGTGGCACAAAAGCAATTTGAAAATAAAATAAATTTACGTCCTAACTTTTCAAACTACTCTTTAATTTGATAAATTTAAAGTAGTTTAAAAAGTTATGAGGTAGATTTAAAATTTAAATAAGGAACTGAAATAATTGTGTAGCCCTTATAGATGTAGCTGTAAAAGCTGTGCATAATTTCATACTTACATGCGATTCCCTATTTCCTACATTATTTAAAAGTGAAATTAACAGGAATATTATTGTTTTTAAAATAGTTAACTAAGCATTTAATTTAATTTCTAATGAATTTTTAATTATTTTGCTTTTACTGTAATTGAGATTCAACTAATTGGTGTGTGTGTGTGTGTGCGAGAAAATTTTCTAAAAATAATTTTTCTTCTCCAAATTTTACACTTTTATTTCGTAAAAAAAATCTTTAATTGATAATCACAGTAATTCATGAAAAAATAAGACAGCATTAAATAAAAATATACATTATTTGTTACCAAGTGAAATTGTTTAAGAAATTACTTAAGTAACACGATAAAGTTGCCAGCTTAAGCTAGAAACTTTAATTAAAATTTATGCATTTTTTGTATTAAATAGCTTTGCTTACTATTGTCTTTTTATATTCTCAACAATTTAATTAATCTCTGTTGATGAGTATATTAATTTACTTGACTCAGATGATAATAAATTATCACTTAATTATAAATTAATTATAAATTAATTATAAATTAATTATAAAAAAGTAATATGTAATTAAAATAAGTTATATAAAATGTTTCTGTCATTTATTCTTTAAAATATTAAATATCATAATTCTTCCTTATATTGTTTCATTAAACAGTTTTCTAAAACATAATTAAAATTTTTATATAAATTATCATTTAATATATATTTTTTCGAAAATTATGATTTATAAAGATATTGAAATATACTTAATTTAATCATTATAAGAGTAATGTGGTGTAGAGAATATAATGTTTTACATAAACCATATATTTTATTTTTATAATATTATTGTATAAATGAACGTTTCAAAAGAAATGAGTACGTTAAAAATAGGCATTTTATATTTTGATCACCATATTCTATAACTTAATCCTGTTTAATTCAATTATTCATAATATTTTGTTCGCCACTCTCTCTTAGGACATATAGATCAATATTATTAATCTGAGTCATAACGAACGTCTGACCATAGAGCTATTTAATTTAACTGTAGCCTTCTTTATCTGATGAAATGCTACATTAGAATAAATATGATTTAATAAAAAATCATTAAATTAATCTTTTCTGTATTAAGGTTAATGAAAGAAATTAATTCTTTTAAAAACTTAATAATTAAAATTTGCTTTTAAATAGATGTGGAAAATTCCTTTGAAATATTTGTTTTGTATCATCTCTTAATATCTTAATATATTTTGCAAAATTCATACAAGAAAATTTTTACTAAACCGTGTTTTATATATATATATATATATATATATATATATATATATATATATATAT
>JAPDSC010019838.1:0-10222 GCA_026290005.1 Latrodectus geometricus | reverse complement strand
ATATATATATATATATATATATATATATATATATATATATATATATAAGACGTAAAAATTTGAAAAGAATTTCATTTAATGATTCCCTTACTCTTAAATTTAGTTTAAAAGAACAGTATGAAGGTTTTTAAATGAATGTGCTTTTACATTATTTTGAAAGGAAAGCTAATTAAAATATTATTGTAAGAATCAATAGAAAAGTGAGGATTATATTAAGACTAGATTTTGTTATCGAAGTTACAAATTTCAAAATGAAAAGTATTCATCCTCTAATAAATTACTCTACTTAAGGAAGTTAAAATTACTTTTAGCCATTTTTTTAGTGCATAGAATTTTTTATTGAAGATTTCAAATTAGTTCATTAAGTCTTTTTGTTGTATCTTTAAAAATTAATCTATTAAAAAATAATAATTAATCTTTTTTATAGAGAATCATTTTTCTAAGATAATGAAAATCAATATGGATATTATTTTATTATTTTGTGCTTTTTATTATGAAACGTATTTGAATGAATCTAAGTTTATATATTTAAATTCCAATTTTCTTATCTTTCATCATCATGCAGATGATTAAAATTGAATTCACCTCTATTTTATTCCTAATTAATTTTTGTATTCAAATTTTCAAATTGTTTTCAATATATTGTAGTTTAAATGAATAAATGTACAGTGTTTAAAAAACTAACAGCAAAATATATTGTGGTTTTTGCAGGCACAAAACTAAAAAGTATATATTCTTCAAAATTTCTGAAAAGAAAATGATCAATAATAAGCAAAACAATAAAATATATGAAATATTAAATATTCATTTTTGATAAATTTCTCACTATTAACAAAATTTTTGAGTATTAAAAATTCTGATAACATTCAATTTAAAATTCAGTAAGGAAAAGTAAGTTTGCCAAACAGCTAATATCCTTTAACTTTTGTCAGGAAAAAAATATAAAAATTGCTTTAATCGGAGATAATATTATTGAAAATAAATGTTTTTATTTATTTAGAAATAAAAAAAATAGCTATGGTAAGTGGAAATAGTTAAAAACCGATTTTCTATTGCGTGTATTAGCGCAATGATAAAATATGTAAATATGTACCAGTTAATCTGATTGCATCAATAGTTGGGGGGATTTCTAGAAATGCAATATATATGTATATATAGATAGATATTCTTATTAAAAACAATAAGAATATCTCTTCAAGCAATTTTCGTATTAAAAATTGAAGTTACTCTCAGAAAAAAATTATTAAAAACATTGGATAATATGGGTAATATGAAAAATTATTTTTTGAAAAATTTTAATACTTAAGTAGAAGATAAATACATACCATATAAAGGTGATAAAATATTTGAATTCATTGTTAATTTACAAGATGATGCACTTTTAAGATCATTTTAAAAAAAAATTAGATTAAATTTAAAAAAAATAGAATTACATGCCTGCCATTTAAAAAATCAAAATTTCAAAAAAGCTTTCAAGAAAGTTAATTAAAAGTTTACTGGCTAAATTGAGAGAGTTGTCTTCTCACAATTTTTATTCCTGGAATTCTTTGGATACTAGGGTCTTTCTAGTGTCGGCATGTGATCATCATGTTTCTCACTCTTCCACTCTGCTCCAGTTTATATAATACCCGCATTCTGCTAGCAGCACCACTGCTGGTTGTGTGATTATGCGCATTGCCGCCAAAATTGGAATATTTGCATATTGCAATCCTTGTACTTATTTGCAATATTTCGGTTTGTACCTTTCTTTATTTTTGGTGCATCATTTTCAATATTCCTATACTTTGCACTCGAAAAATTATAACATTGGATTTTTAATGTATTTAAAATCATGGATCCTGAGAAAACAGTACACTATAACGTCACCTTTAGCAGCAATAACATCTGTTATAATCATTAACATTGAGTCATATAGATATTGAATCGCATATGCAAGAATAGTTAACAAAATAAATATTTAGCCCAACTCAACATTTCATTAAGTAGTCATTCGTAGTGATGACAAGCCAGTCACTTGGAATCTTTGAATGAACTTTTACTGATGAAGAGAAATCTTGAGAACCTGCTGAGCAGGCAACAGTCTAACATTTTGTATTGCCAGTAAGAAGATGTTGAATACGTGTTGGCCATATGCATTCTCCACGATGCAGTCAAGCACTAATGCAAACATCATGATAATGTACGCAGAACCGTGATTCATCTGAAAACATGACATCATTATTTTCTAACGTCCAGGTTCATCGTTGATTACACCAGTGAATGTGTATCTGTAAGTGATGTAGTGTTAAAGAGTAGTAAAATTGCTTCAAATATCTTTCAACAATAGTTAAAAAGACTTTATTTCTTCCAAACAAAACAATATGATAACTCATACTTAAGGAGGCTATTGATGCCATGGAGAGCCATTAATACCATGATAGCTATTAATAATGACGAATCATTAATGTTATACTGATAACATGTTTATCCTCCAGGCTACAAGTGATGATGAGCCATTCACATCTGACACAGCATTCCATATAGTAATCCTGAACCCATTGCTTCTATATTCTGTAAACAGTCATGGAATCTCAAATAACGTGAAAAGAAGCGTTTCACTATGAAAAGCAGTATGTCTAGTAAGCTACAATTTGACCTACGTCAAAATCAGAAATGTTATTATAAGCATTTCACTTTCTTTCATAAGTCCTATGAAAACTTTTAACTAGTTGACAACATTAAAATATGTATTAAAATTGTGCTGTGTAATTTCTTCATGTAAATACTTTGTAAGTGTCACTACTACCCTCTATTTTAAACAAATGCGTTAAATATAATATCAAATTCTATTTGCGACTAAAAATGCATGTGTAGTGTATCATTTTTTTAATGTAACACTCTTAATGCCTAGGAATTTAAAAATATAGATAATTTAAATTCATCTATACTCTACAAGTTAAAGCAATATGTAATTAATGATAATATGACAGGAATAATCCCCAACATATCATTATTCTTAAAAATTCATATTTAATTGTTTCATTAGCTTCTTTCATGTTATTTTTCTCAGATGTTTTTCATTATTTTTTTTTCTTTGGTAAAGTAGGTAGAAAATTATATTTGAATGTATGTTCGAATTAAAGAATTCAGTGATTTTACGTTAGAAGGATATTTATGTTTAGCATAAGTTGTTAATTATGTTGAATGTTTATAGAAAAAAACAGGAAGATACATTAATAAATATTCGATTTGTTTCAATGTTCTTTGAAAATAATTCATTATTACTTTCCATTTTTTTTATTTCAAAGACAAAAGTACATTATTCAGTTTTGATTCAGTTTTGATTTAGAAATTAAAACGTTTATTAAAAGGTTGATAGCTATTTAGTAAATTATTATATTATTTCTAAATTAATTGATAATTTCATATCTTTTTGTTAAATCAGAAAGTTTTGTGATATTTTTATATTTTTATTTTATTAAGTACTTAAGCCTTCTTTATTGGAGGTTTGTGGTAATTAACTGTCTTCTCTGCTTAAATTTTAAACATTAAATTCATCTAATGAGACTTATTAATTCAAACTGGAATTTCATGAAATAATCAGTATATAGCATTAGCTTAACGCTATTGTATTTAATTAAGTAATTCATGTACATTAGAAATTATTACAGATTTTTTTAAATGGCAAATATTTTAAGCACGTTACATAATCACTTTACTTGCACTAAGTAAGAAAAATAACTAGAATATAAAAAAAGCTGCAAATTTTTTTAAAGAATAAGAAAATCACTTCAAATAATATAAAGGCTATTTAAAAGTATTATAACCAATGTAATGTTGGGAATGTAAAATGTTGTGACGTAAAATGCTACTCTACATTAAAATAGTATAGGAGCATTTTACACCACAGACTTCAGCAAAATATAAGAATCTTGTTGCCTTAGAAAAGTGTGTGGTATTAAAAAAAATATTCGCGATTATTTACTACTGGGAAAATAATATCAAAATAAATAAAACACAATTGGGAATAATCTACACGTATAATGTTTCCGACTCTATATTGTCTATGAGTTACTATAATAAAAAATAATAGAATTTTGCATCATAGAATTCAGCAAAGCTTAAAATTTATGTTATCTCAGAAAGAATGTGTGGGAGTAAGAAAAGAAATAAAAGCAAAGAATCATTACCAAGCAATTAATGTTAAGATAAATCAATGGAAAAGTAATATTGTCTGACATAATGCAATTAACTAAACCAAAGGTCAAATAAGTGCAGAAATCCGACATTAAACTCTACTAGAACTTCAAACAGAATAAGTTGGTAAGAAAGATTCGAGTCTCTTAAAAGCAACGGCATAGATCTAAGGCTTTTATTTTTTCAATAATCTTAACAACATCAATTAAACATTAATTTAATTTGTTCTTAGACTTCGGACTTCTATTTACCAACAGGCTGCAGAAAAATCTATATTGTAGAAAATTTTTTCAAATGTAAGACACAAAAGCAATGCAAAGTAGCTTTTGTTTTATATTTCATCATAAAATAAAATATTATGAATAAACTATAATGTGTGTGGACACAATAAAATAGCTTTAAGTAAATCTAAAGAATGATTTAAGTTAAACTTTCAATATAGCAAAAAATTAATTATTTTTTATAATTACACATTTTGTGAAAATCCTTATTCATCATCTGAATATCGGAAAACTAGCATTTATTTAAGCTTTTATAGAAAATTCTGTAAGCAGTTTTACAAATATAGAAATAATTGTCTATAAAAGAGTTCTTACATTTTTTTTATTTCTCCATGCTTAAAGGAAATTAAATTCTCCTTTCAGTAATATGCTTGAGCATAAAAAATTTTAAAAATAAAAATGGAACAGAAATTATTTTTATATAAACATTTCACACATAATGATCGTTACACTCCCAAAATCTAAGTTAGATACTCCAAAACTTTCTGATATGATATACTATCGTATAAAGAGATATTACAATTGAGAAAGAATAAAGAATATGAATGCGAGAGATTTTTGAACTCAAAATATAAAATAAAATTTGTAGATTTTGTATAAACAAAATTTTAGTTAATAATTTATAATACAATTATTTTTATGATTTAGATTTTCAGTTTTAATATTTAAGGTATTCAATTAATATTTTGACAAAATAAAGAATAATTCTAAAGTTTAAGATTTTTAGCGACAATTTAAGATTTCAGATAGTTGATTCTATATCAAGAAATTAATTTATTTCTCTAAAGATATTATTAGTGAAATAACATACATGTTAAGGATACTGGTATTTTTAAGTAATTATTGATTAAACCTTAAGAAAATGCAAGTACTTTCATTGATAGTTATTACTTGACACTTGATTCAGATACACAGAACGAATGCAAATTATAATTGTAGAGACTATTTGACGTTAACAAAACCTTTGCATAAAATATAATAAGACTCATAGTTTAATACAAAATCAATAGCAATTCATATTCAAATTGTTATCCACTGAATTTTGTCTACTCGAGTATCATCTCTTAACTTATTTTTTCTCAAATAAAATAATTTTATTCTGTTCTTCAGTTATGTATATAATGTGTGCGTCCAGGGGTTCTTTATTTTTCTCGATTAATTTGATTTTCATTCATAATGCTAAAAATGAAATTATTGCAAAGTGAAACAATATGATCCAGTTTCAGAATGTTCTTTCTTTGAAACATTTTCCGAATATATTCAGGGTTAAGCTAATTCTTGAGAACATTAACTTAGTACAATGCAAATTCTTTTATTTGCTTAGTAAGATGTAAAAGTTACATTGCTGTTCTTAAAAATAATATGTCAAACTAATAAGAAAGATCTTCAAAGCAATTTATAAAAAATTTTACGTAAAATCTTACAAAAAGATTTTTTTGTGAAATTTTAAGGAAAATTTATGATTTTTAAAGTAATTTTTTTAACTAAGCAATATTCATTTCATGACAAATTAATTTTCATTTTATTTTATTTATTTGTATAATTTTAATCACGGAAAAAACTATTTTAATTATATTTTAAGAATTAATAATTGCAATTAAAACACAAATGAATTTGTATAAAAAATCCCAAATAAATATTATGTTTGAAACATGTTTATGGTAAAGAAGTTTTATGTATATTTATCTTGAATCCTCGTATGAAATGTATTTGATGGTTGAGTCGTCAGATTTTCCGGTTTAGACTGTAAAAGATTTATACTTCCTCAAGGAATCTGATATTGGATCGAAATCGTATTACCTTTTTTCTGTTTGTTCAAAAATGCTAAGCTAAATTTGCATTTCCTAATACAAACTAAAGCAATTTAAATTTTAGGTAAAAAAAAATCTTACAGTCGACCGTAAATAAAATCTTATAAATTCTAAGCTTTTAGATTCTGTTTTCTGCTCCATATGTAACTTCCCTATTTTCAGAAAAAGTATTCACGTAAAATATTTTATGTTTTTCCTGGATTAAGAAATGTTTTCAGCTGTTTCACTTATATAAATCTAGAGCTATAAAACATCCACTTATTGAACATTTCACTATACGAAATTTATATCTTAAGTTCCTTATATCTATTGTTTTGTAAACAACAGTGTATTACCATGATGAAACTTCATTTTTACAAATATTGAAAAGTTCAAAAAGTATTTATCACTCAATGATATGAAATATGACTTAATTATTTTTACATTATCCACTTAGGCGTGTATATGAAATATTGGAGACTTTCATATTGTATTTTTATATATATTTAGGATATTATTTAATGTTGAAAATTTTTTATGTAAATATCTTTCGTACAAAAAGAAAACAGAAAAATTTGAAAGGAAACAAGTATAAAAAATTGTAATAGCCTTACATTGTGAAATATTTACAATTCCTAAACAATTTTAATCTCACAATTTATAATGAAAAAGTGTCACAATCCTTTGTTCCCTAAAGTAGGTATTAAGCTGGTTTAACAAATATACTACAACCTAATGAACATATTTATTTTCAAAATTTTAATTATACTTATATTGTTGCAAAAGAATAATATATCACAATAAAGGATTAAAATTGATATTCCCACAATACTCTTTCCAAAAATTATAATTTATAGAAAAAGTAAAATGCAATACATAACTAGAACAAACATTTGTGGAAATTTTTTTTAAATCATGTTCAAACGTATTATTTGTAATTTTTTAATTAAGTATGCTGGTATTGCTTCCAAATTGTTCAAGGAATTTTAATATTATTCGTCGGCTTGTTTTTATAAGTAAAATAATTTATTTACATAAAAACCTTTATTATATATCGTAAAACCTATTAAACAACATAAATTTTCAGCTATTAAATTTTTCACTATTACTAGGAGTGAAGAAATTTTAAATTTTAACTAAGTGTTATGCATATTATTTTTGACGAAATTTACATTTCCAGTATTTGTCTTTCTAGATTTGCTTTTTTTAAGAACGCTACTGTAAAAATCTACTTAAATATAATGGTTAAAATTGTTTTCTTAAAGTATTCCCCAGAAGACATTTACGTAAATCTTTAATTTTAACATAGTTTTCATTATCATGATAACAATTCTTATATCAAAATAAGTACTCTAGTATAATGTTGTAATAAACATATAAAATATATAAAACATTTATCTTATCAATATTTCGATTACTTTGACCAATGAATTTTAACTGAACGACAATAATAAATGTGGTAGCATGCTAGTATAAATATAATTATATAAAGTAATATAATTCATAGGTTGAAGTTTTAAGTCCAGTCCACAAATATAAACATATAAAGAAATCATTGTTTAATAGCATGCAGTTTATACACAAAACTTTAATATTATAATTTTAAGATATTTAAAGCACTGATGTTGATTTACATTTTTCATATATTTTAATTGTTTCTTGTAATAGTTTTAATCATTAAAATATTTAACTAAAATTAGCCTGAAATCAAGCTATATATCAAGTTATGGAGAATAAATAATTGTGATCTATGACTTTTCCTCTATAGCTTCTGTATTTAATAAACGTATGTGTGTGATAAATTGTTTTATAATTTTTTCATTTCTGAAAACACAGATAAGCAGAACATTAATCTAAAATAATTTTTTTCAATCTAATGTATATGCTTCTTAATACTAACAATAGTAACTTCTTAATATCAACATTAAAATAAAAAAAGCAGTAAGCAAGAACTATCTGTAGTTATTCACTTTAAAAAAATGAGAGTTTCTGATATAAATGATCTTCAGCTGAAAAGGTATAAGAATTAGCTTTGTGATTCTTTGTAATAAATCTTAAAATTTAAATGTAGCTTTACTTATTAATGATTTTAAACATAAGCTGTTGAGTATTAATTAGGATTTAATATTTGTCTAATTAAACATGAACATTCTTATTAATATTTAAATAGGATTATTTTGAATAGTACATAAAATAATTTAACACTGTAGTAAACGTATTCTTTGATTTGAGGAAAGGAAAGCTTACACCATTTATTTTATTTGTCTTTATTTTATTTCGCTTCAGAAAATTTCTATCATAATTTTTAATTTAAACAAACATTATAAATATATGTCGTTTTAATGTCAAAGAATATATACCGGAAAAATCTTTCTTTCAATTTTTGCTTTCTTAGAGTAAAAGTTTTATTCAATTTTAACTTAATAAGTTTAGTTATTACACTGTGATTAAATTCTTTTATTTCAATTTAATATTGATAAATGTATAAGTTTTATTTTATCGTAGCAATCTAATAATAATAATAAAATAAAATTCAAATTTTAAAATATACATAACATAATCAAAGCATTGGATTTATAAATATGAATTACATGATCATGTTTTTGAGCATTGTAATTTGAAATATTTTGGATTTTGGATACCAAAATAGACATGCTGATTTTGAGTGTCTTGTGAAAAATGTGCTTTGAAAGAGTGATAAAAGAGAAAACTGAAAAGTTATGCCTTATTACTTATACTTTAGTAAAGTTAGATTTGAACGACTGTTATAATTTTACAAAGTTGAACTCTTTACATAATTTTGAGCAAACTGCAAATTAACTTATTATCTAGTTAATTAGATTTTTTCCGGATATAGATTATATTTGTTGATTACACAAATTTCTTAATTTTTAAATATATTTTAATACAAAAAATTGTTATTTTAAGTAAAACTTCCAAAACATATTAGTGTATAATTTTACTCAACAGCATTAAATATTTTAAAGGGACAGTAAAATAAAGAGCTTACAAATTTTGAGTTCTAAAGTAGAATATGGTATCTTAAGATTTTACCATATAATTTTAAAATAATTTTTTATTCAAATAAGGTGAATTTTTCTCATAAACCAAGTAATTTCAAAGCGTAACTGAAAATAATTATAATATACTAAACTTTCTATTAAGTAAATATTAATATACGTTGTACTTAGAATTTAAAATATTTTGCATTAGTTTGAAATGTGATCCCTATGGCAGCTATTTAATTTTTCTAAATAATTTTTATTAAAACTGGCAATAAATGATATAAAATTGCATCCTTTTTGAATCTTGTTACAAACTTAAAAATGATTAAAATTTTATTTTAATTTCTCTATATTTAAATCAAATTATTTTACTATCTGTCTCTAAGCGTCACTTTTATGTAAAGCAAATAAGTAGATCACGTTAATCCAAGTTGCTTGAATAATTTTCAACAAAGTATTTTTCTAATTGCATTGCCTAAAACAAATCTAGTTTTTAGATATAAATAAATACTAACATAAGGAAATAAAATGTATTATTCACTATCTGTTTCTAAACGTGTCCCTTATACATATGACACGAACACAAATAAAAAGGATAATAACTTAATATCTGAAACAAAATTAAACATTTTTTCCAAGCAAAAATTAGAAATTCTGTTGAAATAAAAAAATAATCTAGTCAGTGATATTTCTCTAAAGAAGTGAATTTATTTTACTATAAGCATTTTTTAAAATTTTTCCTGAATATTTTAGGAAATATCTTACGCATAAGAGAATCTATTATACATTCACAGGGAAATTTTCGATTTTTTCAAATTGATTCTTAGAACATAGCTATTCCAATAACCTTCACTAAACTTTTATTGTCATGAAAGAACGTAAAATTTTACTATAGTCTTGGCAATATCAGTTCTTGGTTATAAATCCACCTATTTTCCTATTTTCTTGAAAAATGTGTAACTAACTCCGT
>JAPDSC010019816.1:0-16696 GCA_026290005.1 Latrodectus geometricus | reverse complement strand
AAAAAAGAATATTTTCAAATATTCTTTGTGTTGTGTTGTTGCATTACAAAACATAGAATGAATAAATGATATAAAGAGTTCTAAATTTGCATTGAATTAATTTATGCTAGTAAAACTTTGGTCTTTGAATATCCCTTGGGTAACGTAAAAGAAATTAATGCTTGCAAAATTGCTGGAAACATCATATTTAATACATATGGTACAATATAATATTCTAACAAGTCAATAATGAAAAAAATCGAGTCTAATAGTTTCGGAATAATATGACGCTAAAATCATTAATTCTTTTAATCTTTTAGTTTTGGCTGAGTTAATATAAGTTGCATTTTTTTAAGAAAGAAAGACAAAAACATATGATATTACTGAAACCTATCCTTGAAAAACTCTTATAAAATCAAAGAATCAACTAATTGTGAAAAATTGCAAATTTAGTTGCTGGCATACAGAGTAGAACAATTGTTATAAATAAACATAATTACATAATCATAAAATATAGAAATATACACATATTTATTGAAATACTTTGTTTTGATTTTCCACATTGATTTTTTAAATGATTATGATTCATAAAGTATTTACATCTTCTTCGTTACTCTAATATATTTTTTTTACTTAATTAAGATCAAAAGGCAAATTTTTCTAATAAGCAAGAAAATATATTTTGTAAATATCTGAGCATTTTTTATCACTGTATATTTGACTCTCTGTAGAACATAAGGATTAAACGTCATTTATAACACTGAAATAGTATATCCGCAATTGTTAAAAATATAATTACAAAATTTTAACCCTCATAATTTGTTTAAAATACATCTAATTTTTCTTATGGATTTTTAAGTAAAATATATAAGCTGTCTAAAAATTAGCTGTTACATTATATAACTAAAAATTATGAGCACATTTTATTTCTGCCGAGATGATAGAATAAACTTACGGAATGATGATAACAATAATAAAAATTTCTTACAAACTCGGAACTAAATTTTATTTTTATAAATTTCTAAAAAATGATTCGTATTATATTTCCTTTCTTAAAGCATTTTCAGAAATCCAAATGAAGGATTTCTTTTCCGAAATTTGAAACTGATATTTTTACCCGAACACAATCAAATAAAGTAAAAGGACAAGCTTTACTGTTGATTTATCAAAATATTTTTGTAAACTTTTATTATTTGCAATTGTATATTTTCATGTAAGCTATATAGAAGTTATTTTTTACTTGCATTCTTACTTACAATAAACCTGTAATTTTATTTTTGTAATTTTTATATATTCTTTCGAATTAATTAAAGTCGTTTTCTTTTTTCTTTCGTTATCTATGATGATTTATTACATTTTATTACTGATTATGCAATTTTGATAATCTACTGCAATTACAATGGCCAAATTATTTATCAAATATTTCAAATTATTGTCAAAATGTGAATATTTCAAAATCAAAAACTAGACATTTATTTTTATGTATATTCTAATAATATATTCTTAATGCAAAAGAAAACCTTAAATATGTCACTTATTGCATTATAAAATAGCAAACCTTTTCTGCATATCAAGATAACCCAATATATTTGTAGTCGGCTGGATAATTTCTCGTCACAACCATGAGCAAAAGATCTTCATTGCTCAATATTATTTAACACACAGTAACAGGAGAAAGTATTTTTCTGAGAAAACTGGCAATTTTTTTAGAAGAAACAGTGATCAACAAGGCAAACCATCTGCTCCACAATAAGAAAATTGAGAGCGAATTGAAAACCTACCATATGTTCGTTGAAAGCTGTGAAGATTGGCTTTATGTTGGATCTACAAAAAGAAAAAAAAAACAAAAAAAAGGAAACTAAAACGGTAACAGGTAACATGGTGATGTAGATTTCCAGATGCTATACACATTGTGTTTAAAGTATCTTTCCATTATCCTCTACTTTTTGGAAACACAACAAATGTCCTTTTTGAATGTAAATTTTTTACTATCTTATGGATGGATTTATGAATTGCACTTAAAAATACTTTGCACTCTAAAATAAGAAAAAACTGAGACATAGTTTGCTAAGAAAAAAAGTTCATACATGGAATAATAATGATTTAAATAATCACGTGTTTATAAACTTTGATCAACAAGTCATACAATTGTAACTGATGAGTATCAAGGAAATTTTATTTCCCATCTGAAATAATAATAATATTGTAATTTTGAAATAATAATAATAAGCAATATTAAAATTTTATGTAAGCCATTTATAAATCACAAAATTTTACTGTAAACAAAGGGAAAGATATGTACCCATTTTTCTTCCCTTTTGTTCCTGTTTCTCATTGAAAGAAATGGGTACATTTCTTTCAGTGACTATTAACATTATTTATGACTATTAATATTTTTAGCTTTAGTATAATATTACTACCAATATTATAATTATAATTTAGTATTTATATTTATGAAAATATATTGCATTGTAACTTTTGCTTTTATTTATTTAAGAAAACAATCATTTGAATGAATAATAACATGAACTTTTATACATAAGTTTAATTTTTAATTAAAAATTTTCGTACTAATGTAGAGAAATTGAGAGGATTTGAATGAAAGCAATTAATAAAATTTATAAGTTGTACAGTTTATAATTTACTTTCGGAAAACATAGATTGTTTTAGATCCTTGAATACACTAATAAATTTTGCAAAGCACAACGATAAAACTGCAAATAATTTTTACATTTTAGTTTATGATGTTAAACGTTTTTTCAAAAATTTAATATATTAATGTAGGGAATCCCGAACATTTATAACAGAAAACATTCATTTCAGTTCTTATCATATTTTATATTTGAATTTGGTTTAAAATTCATTCGATTATGTAAAAATGTATCATAAGTCAAAGCTATTGTTATTAAATTGACACTTTTTGCATACTTAACAGAAAAGCTGCACGTGAATTTCAGAGCTTGGTTTTCAAAAAATTAATACATATTACTGTACTAAAATGTTTTTAATTAATTCAGTAATATTTAAAATTTTAATGTACCTGTGCATTTTAATCTATATTTTCAAAAGCGTTAAATAAATTGGATATGTTTAAAAATCCTCTTTATCAGATGTTAATTATTGAGATTTTAGTAAGTACCGCAATATTTACTATACGAAAATCTTGTTCAGAATTTTTAACATGTATTGCCACTTCCCTATTTTATGACTAACTATATTAAAATAATAAATAATAAGCATTTTTTAAGTTAATATTACAGAAAAATGAAATTAAGTATTTTATTTTTAAAAATTTAAACCATTTTTATATCGAAAAACAAAGTAAAATAGGACACTAAAAAGATCACTGGTTGTAACAAAAGAAGAAAAGAAGTGCTCGAATACACTCTTATGATGAAAAATTCTTTGCAGTAGATCAAATGAACTTAAGCATTTGGCAAGTAGTATTGAAACCTGATGCTTCACATTTGAACCAGGGGGTGAAAGATTAACAGCACCAAGAAAAAGCGCTTCGACGTTTCAATACTGGTAACAAAATGATGCAGATCATTTTATGCATCCGTTACTTTATATATGTGAGGCTTAAAATGTGACTGAAATTGAAAAAAATGTTTATTTCTTTCGATTTTTCTGGAATTTCGTTCGACTTCATTCTTGCAGGAAATGCTCTTATCAAAAACTATAACAGCTCAAAACGAAACTAAAAAAAGGGAAAAAATTATATCATGGTGGCAGATTTTTATTCCACCAATTCTTTCTCTTTTTGTTTCTCGGAGCATTCTTTCTCTTAGTTTCAGTGATTGGATAAGCTAAATTCGTTTCTCTTCATGTAGAAATAGAGTACATAAGGCCAAGATAAGGAACACAAAAAGGTTCGCTAGAGCTTCTGATGTTTATTTTTTCACAGAGTAATCCACTTCAAAGGTAATTTCGATGATAAGACTGCAAAATAAGTGACAAAATGAAGAACTATGACAGAAATTGCGTCAATTTAATTAAAGAAAATTTTCTATTTCAAATAAGAAACCGCAAACTATTAGGATGGCCAAGTTTCCATATGGTTAAACAGAAATTTCTTTTAGTGATTTTAGTTTAATGAAGTTTTATAATATATTTACTGTAATATATTATAGATTTACTTTAATATATTACAGTAAAATTTACGTTACTGTTAAGTAAAATAATATTTGTATTAGTCTGTTTTTCTGTTATCCCATTTCCTTTCTATTTACTAACATTGAGATTAGAAATTTATATCCTCTAAATGGGTGATTGAATCAAAATACAAACATCATGATTTGTAATACTCACTGTAAGAAAAATGCTTATAATAAACCTCTTGCTGCTGATAAAATATTGTTAAATGAGGAGGCTTTTCTGCAATAAATTCAGGCATCAAAGATGGTATTTCGCTATAACATATTTAGCTATGGCTGTCCACATGTTTTCTTAAAAATGGAATAAGGCATTAAAATTTTCATTAGTTTTCTAGATAATTCAGTGATATCATTGTAAATATTATTCAATCGTTAAAAATAAATTATTTCAGCATTGTTTATTTATTGTATCATTAATATTTTAACTTAATAATAAATAAGAGACAAACAAATATTTTTTACAAATAATCTATTGGAAGGCTACGACACACTTTTAGTTACTATATTAAAAACACTTAAGACATTTTTCGGACATTGAAATGCAAAAATAGTAATCAATCTAGGAATTCTTTTCTTGTAATATATTAGTTATTTGTTTCATATAAGTCTCCATATTATAGGAAAAAACTCATTAAATTCCTTAATGTGATTTTTTTTAATTCTTCTCATGGTATTTTTGAAAATATAATAACATAAATCTATTGTAAAATGACTGAATTTGCGGCTACCTAAAGTATCCATTTGATGATACAAAAATGAAAAATATTTATGAATACAAAGCAAAATAAAAAAAAAAAATACAAAATTACTCCTTCAAAAATATTTTTTCGAAATTTAATGTTATAAAGATGTGCATGAGAAGTGAACAGTTAACAATAAACCATTTAATTTTTGTAAATAGAAACATTTCTTTGTAGTCAATAAAAGGCTACATCTTTATTTTTCTATTGATTGATTATAAGTAAGTATAAGTCTACAAGATGTTTATATATGTTATTGTTATGATATGATGATGATAAATTTTCAAATGTATTCAATTACTCTGCTGAGAATTCAAAAAATCTATTTTGAAAAAGCAACAAGTTACACACATGGAATTTGCAAGACAGTAAAATGATGAAGTTATATGCCCGAATGATAAGGTTTTTCGTAAATTCATATAAAATAGGAGGTTCTAACCGAATCTAAAATATATTTAATTGAACAAATAGTATTGCATTTGTATTGACATTGTATAGCACGTTCTTGTGTAAGTTGAAGGAGAGTTTCAACGTAGTTGAAAAGTTAAAAGTTGTTATGCCTCGTGTATAAAGGTGAAAGTCATATCAGCATGTTTCTGATTTTGATACAAGTCTAATTGTTGTTTAACATGATAGTGGTTTATTGTATCACAGTATTATAGATTGTGACAGTTAGGATTTCGTGACAGTATTTAGAGCCTGAAAGATCAATTATCACTAAAAGTTGAGAAGACAGATATGTTACTCTCACAGACTTCATGAATAGTTTTGCAATGTTTGCAGAGACATGGATTATCATTTCAAAGCTTCGGTTACGCTTTCATTATCTCTTGCTTGCACTGAGGTTTTAAACATTGCATTGACAACACTTTCCACAGTGGTCATTATATTTTTGTTATGTTAAAATCCACAGTTCTGACTTTTATTTGAGCTCTATGCGACGATATATTTTCGTCGAAAAAATTCCAGGGCCATATGTTTTCAAAATTAAATAAAACTGTTTTGATAGAAAAAAAGATTTACCTGTAGCCTAAGTTAATCCTTAAGGTCATTATACTGTGAAGATATAAATATACACTGTGTTGTTTGTTATAAATTATTTTCCAATGATATTGAAATCCTTATTCATTATCTTGAAATACAAATTGAGGCAGTAGAGGTTAGTGAAAAAATTATATAACTGCATTTTTTCTAATTATTTTAATGATGTTCTTAATTTCTACATTGAAATTATGTTTAATTAAATAAATCTAAGCTGAATCAGAAAATTAATGTTCAAGTACAGATTGTATCTATGAATATCAATTTTTTTTTTTTTTTTATCAAATAGTTCACTATTCCAAATGTTAATGATTCCTATAAAAGCAAAATGTCAGAAACAATCTGAGGCTAGAAAGCATTTTATTTATTCAGTGTTTATAACTAATACATTTCTTTATAACCAATAACTTTATAATAAATATACTTTATAACTATAACACATTATAACTAATAACTTTTTCTTCATTAATTTTCCAACTAAACTCTTGATAAAATTAACTTTCAATAACTTTCAACATCATTTTAATATTGCTTCAAAATGAGTCGCTATCAAATAAACAATACTTATCGTTATCAAAATCACTGCCAATTTATATTCAACTAGACTGTACGTAAATCAGATACCATGATCAATTAGAGAATTTCTCTCTGAGAATTGCTTAGACAGAGGTTGTTGAATTCTCTGAATTCAACAGTCTCTGTCTAAGCAATTCTCATCTCAGATATCAAACTTTTCACTAAAAGGACATTTTCACTGATCTAACAAGGTTAATATCGACAGTTAGTACCATTTGCAGTCGTGGTCGTTGAAATGTAGTAACTACAATCTTGTCTGCTCAACAAATTCGAGAAAACTTTCTATACCTCATAACTCTTCAAAATTATACAATTAAGGAACAAGAAAGTAATTATTTTTAGCATTTTAGCAAATATTGATATTGGTAAGTTCCAAAGTACTATCGACATAAAATATTACATTTTAATTTAAAGGAATATTTTTCAAAAGTTTCCAATAATGTATTAAATAATGTTCAAATTAAAATGACTAGTACAATCATCCTAGAGAATATTAGACCCTAAATTAGCCATTTTCTCCAGTTATAATCTAGAAACGTTTCAGATATTTTGTTTTATTGTATTTTTAAAAAACTTTTAATACTTAATATACAAATTCTAAAATTGTTCTTAATAATAAATCTGTATTTTTAAAATTTTGAAAATTGAAATAATTTATGTGTTACTGATCATAGAGTTAATTATTATATCCTGATATAATATATTTTTGCACATAAGAATTATGTAAGATGTATATATTTTAGATTGTAAGGGTTGTATTATCATCTAAGTGCTTGTTTCAGTGAGACACTATCAAGCTTTTTGTAAAAATAATGACGGAGTGAAGAAACAAACTGAGGAACATTTAACAGCTTTATTTGTTACAACATCTTTAATTATTCTGAAATTTCTTAAAGTATTATAGCATATGCGGCAGAGGAAGATTATGATAGTAGATAATGAATCAAATTTTGGAAATTTAATCATAATATTGAATCAAATTCTAAGCTAGTTAATAGAATAAATTAATCTTCTGTTATATTTATTGATTTTTTTTCCAATGTAAAATTTCCTTTCCTCTAGTAACTATTTTGAAACATTAGGATTATTAATGTAAAAAGGTACAAAGAATACTAAAAATAATAGGTACAAAAGGTACCCATAATATATTAAAACATTAAGTTTAATAGAAAAGGTACAATAAGTTATGTGTTCACTTCAAATATTGGTTGTTAGGAAGTGACAAGAATGAATTTGAATGAACTTCAAAGCATTATTCATTCAATTCTTCAGGAGTTTTTCGAAAGCTCTTGAGGCAAGTTCCCAGTAAATTTCAAATATGTTTTATATAACATAGTTTTGGATAATACAATTATTTTATCACGTCTATATATTAAATGCATTTAGACCACTAAAATACTTTTTAATTCATGAGACTGACAATTATTGGTGAAAATTACCTAAATGTCAATATATTAAAATATAAAGTTGCTAAAATAAAAATTCTTAAATCACACAGATTTTAAAAAGTAATAAAAATAATGAAATTAAAACAAAAATTATCTTATCTTAAATAAAAAAAATATAAAGATTGTTTTATTCCTCTAATCCTTATTTAATTTGTATTCATTTAAAATTAGGGATTGTTTAATTTTATTTGATAAATTTCTTGAAAACGATAATTTTTTGAGGAATCAGTTGAACGTCAAAACTCCTTTAAAATGTTATAGGAATTCTTAATTTCCAAACGTGTAGTACTTATTTAACCCAAATTACCAAATTTAACTTTTGCTTATGCATTTAAAATAATACAGCTTCAATTCTTAAACAAAAAAGCAGTCTCTGTTCTAAATTTGACCCTTTACACAAAATCGAAGAATAATAAAAACACTTTCATTCAGTTTAGGGTTAGAACGAAGGATATTTATAAATTAACAAATACCTTGTTGAGAAATTATTCAGGTTGCCTTTTAAACATTCAATGCATGATTTTATGATGAAATATATAAAAAGGCTTCATAAATTTCAAAGCAAACATGCTATCAAATACATCTGTTTCAGCATTACAGATAATGAATAAACAATATTTATTAATTTTATAATAAATCAAATTACTTCAAAATTATGATAGCACTTGTAAAGAAAATTTTCTTTCATAAGTGATGTAATAAGTGTGTAGAAAAAAGGCTTAAATAAAATTCATGTAAATTTTTGTTTGATATGATAGTTATATTTTAAAGTTATCGAAAATTATGAGTCTATAACAATAGGAAAAAAATTTTAAACGAAAATAATAAAACCCATTTACTCATTTTAGTAAATTGATTAAACTACTCTGCACTGAATATTATTGAAATGATATTGTACAGTTTGTTATATTTTTTCGCAAGCTAAGGAAATGTGTCACATCAATCGCAAATTGTGGTACAGGAAATATGGTTCACATTAAACCATGCTAAATATTCTTGAAGTATTTAAAATATTTCTATTGATATCATTGGCAGTTTTATAATAATTCGAAATCAATAAAAATATTTACATATTATTATTATTGACTCTAATTAAGAAATAAGAATTAATAACACTTACTATCTTCGACACAAACTATAAATTAGAGGGCGTCAATTAAGCATTTGTAAGTAGAATGAAGTAGAAATTAAGTTATAATGTAAATCAGGTATAATATAATTTTTGATGATGGTGAACATATTATAAATTCTTAAAATTTTATAAGTAAAACTAAAATATATAAGGAAGTATTATAAATCCATAGAATAAATTCAGAAAAGTGCATAAGAAAGCTTATTATGATGTGTGATCATTTTACAAAATTTAAAGTTGTTTTGCAATATTTAATTAAGAAATGTGTTGAATATAATAAATAACTTCATAGTACAATGCTCTCATTTAAAAGTGCTAATTGATTTTAAAGTTTATTCATTTCCAGCACAATCATCAGTAAAGAGAATGCAATGGTTACATTCAATTAGCTAAAATACTTCCGAATAGTTCATGAGCAGTTTATTGAATTTTAATTAGAATAGCGTGCTAAATATTCCACGCGCTGAATTGTTCTTGCCTCTTCAAGACTATTTTCACCAAGTTTTATTTGATTCAGTATTATTATATATTAAGATTAAAAAATTATCAAATACAATAATTATCATAAGGTTATAATACATATTATTAATTTGTCTTAGTGTACTGAATATAATATATCAACGTTATAATAAAAAATAAATTCATTAGTGCTAAATTTATTTTAGAGTTTACTTGTATACATTCGAAAAATTCTCATTATGTATGTGTTTAATATTGTGTTAGCCTACAGCAAATTTTTACATTTGAATAAGTTAATTATATATTTAAATAAGTTAAAATAAAGAAAAAGTTTATATGTTTAAAATTCAAGTGTAGTGCTAATAATGTGCGTTCTATAGTATAATCATAAAATAATGCGTTCCTGTAATAGTGTAATTTAAGAAGCAAAACACTAAATAATACATAACTAAACATGTAAAGTATTGTAAATATTATCAAAGCATGATACAAAATTAGAGGTATACAAAATTTACTATCGATATATAGGCTCCTTTTAAAATTTCAAACTAAATCTCGATTTTTGTAAAAAATGCTAGCTAGGATTAAGATTGGTTTTCTTCAAGAGCTTAAATAAAAAAACTGCATTTTGTGTTTCAAAATTTCATTTCATTTAAGTAAAGTAAAATATTTTTATACTTCTTTCAACATAATTTGTCAGTCAGTAAAATTAGTATTGTATTTTCAATTGGATGACTTATAGTCTAGCAATCCTCACTTACTAGAGATGATTGCCAGACTGTTCCCAATGTAAGAAAATTTGAGCAATACAATATTTTTCGAAAGCAGTTTCCAAATTTAAGTTCTTACCTCATGCAAGTAAGTGCTGTTTTCTTCAATTCATATTTGTGAATAAATGTTTTTATTATGATCATTAAGAAATATCTTATTCAGTTTATAGAGTTACAGATTAACAGTTTCAACCACTTCTTAAAATTGATACATTACTACTGGAGAACTTCAAAGAAAAGAACTCCTGAAAACAAAATTGTAAATTCATAGATTAATTATTATTTACATTCTAATACTTCTTTGTCGATTTTAAATTTTGGAATAATATGTTTGAAGGATTGGTTTCCTTCTATTTACAGTAAACTTCCAATTAAGTTTGCCCATTCTTGATAAGTATGCTAGTTTATTGAAAATACTTCCTTCTGTGAATATATGTTTGATTTTCTTTGGCTGGTTTGTCACATACTCATTTTTTTTTTGCACATGAGTTCAAATTAAAATGTGACCTACAGTTTAAACTGAATCAGCCCTAGGTGGAAGCCGAATTCGAGCACTGTTGATTCGAAGAGAAAAATGCTAACATTGCGGCTGCTAGCTCATCTCTAATTAGAAAAGTATAATAAAAGTATTAACGAGTCACACTTTCACTATTGCTAACAGCCTCTGGTATAATCTTTAGTCGTTAACCACAGATATTCGACAAGTCACAAATCATAATTGTTACACTGGGGAAGCAATACAATTGTATAGGCTGAGAAAATATCTTTAATATTGTTTGCATCATATGAATGGCTATTGGTCTGTAGAAATATGGTCGTTGTCAAAACCATGAAATAAAGGGACAAATTGCAAATTACCAGATCCTCTCACAATTTTTAGTGAGAGCTAATGCATACTAAGACGAAGAAGGAGTGTCAATCAATGTCATTATCAGGTATAAGCTGGTATGACGATACATAAAGCTACAACCCCTATTTACAGTATATCCTAGCATTACTTCGACGATCATTATTCTTAAATTGAAGTGTATTGTATAAGGAAATTTTATGTCATGGAATCCTTATGGCTTAAAAAAATGGTAATCAAACCGTTGGATACTTTGTTCAATTCTAATGTGCTGCAAAAAATGTCAAAAGAATCACTCGAATTCTGATAGTTGCGGTATAAATTGTTCTTCCTATTATATAATTATGATCCGTATTTCATATCATAATGACGATTGATTCCTATGATAATTATTTCATTACATAGCATAGACTGAGTATGGCTGTTTCCACGTGTAATGTGACAAAGCAGTTTCAATACTTCCTACCTGTCATGCGTACTAGGTGTTGAAACCATTACAAGCCATTACAACATAGCGCTCAAGTCATTTCCTTCTGCATACATCGATGCCATATTCCCATAATACTAATTTGAATGTATTTGACACAATGACATATCACTTAGAAAAATAATTTCCTTTTAATGTAAATCACAATTTCTTAGTTGAAATAAAGAAGTAAATTACACTCGCTTTATTTCACATGCTATACTGAAACAGCTTAAGCAATACATTGAATGAGAAAATGAGCTAATCAAAACTGTTTTTCTTCCTTATATGATATTTGTAAATAGTATTTGAGCCACAGACATGGTGTTGAATCCTGCAATTGATATTACTTGCACATAAAATAATGTATACAAAATACAAATATTTATAATATGCTCAATTGCATATTGATGCTGTATTTTAATTAACAATAGTGTACAAATAATGCCAATCTGACACATGTTTATTTCATCACAGGCAATGCATATCAGTCCTTTGTACTATAATAGTTTCTTACAAAAATTTCAAATTTACCTTTTCGTGTTATTCAGAACAATCTTATTATCACATTGGGATACTATTAGTAATCTTTTAAAGATATTGATTATGATACCTTTCAGTAAAGCCGACTTTTATTTTTCCTCCGCCCATCTTTTATAATTTTATGAGGTTTGTTTAGTTATAAGTAAACGACTTTGTAGTAAAGTAATTGTTTTTGTTGATTTAACATTCTTCAGTTTGTTGCTAAGAAAGAATGTCTTAATCCGTGAATAAGATTCATTAAGACGTTTATGAGATTTACATAATACTGTGACATATATTTATAATAGCCTTTTATTTAATATATATATAAAATTTTTGAAAATATATGTGTGTATTATATGCCGCAGTGGATAACCTAAGAAAAAAGGTAAAAATCATTCTCCATCAGAAAGGCTTATAAGAAAATTTTGTAAAAATACTGTTTACGTTTCATAAAATAAATAACAAGTGGGACCGTGACATGGCTGACTTATTTCAGCTAGATTCCGTTTCGTCCAATTATGACGAAGAATGAACTCGGTTCCTCAGAAAGATATTACAGTTGCAATTGGTTAACGTCATTTCACATTTTGTCTTGACGTGAGATGTTTTGTTCTGCAAATATTCAAATTCGTATATTGTCATATAGAAACGATAATGTTTATGTTACACAGCAGATTTTAAAATAAAAGCTGAAACGAATGCAAATAAAAAATGACTACAAACGTGGAAGTAAAAAGCAAACAATCTGTGGTACAAAAGAAAATTATATCCAATACACAATTCAATAATAATCCCTTTCTTCCATTAAATTATTCACACTTAGCTATAAAGTGGATCCAAAAAGATCTTTTTCATAATAGATATTTTTTCTCAACAATTTATTATATTTTTAATCATACTGTGCACTTTTTTATTTTACATAACACCTATATTATCAAGAGTATATAATTTTGAATATTCGTGGGGGGAAAAAACTGCAGATTATGCGAGGCTTTTTTTTGAAAAAAATGTCTTGCGGATTATATACAGTAAAAATACGGTATATATATTGTTTGAATATTTATTTTAAGAAACTTTTTGAATAAGTTTATGTTATAAAGCTCACTTTAAAATCAAATAATTGAGATAATAACACAATTTACAGGATCATGATCATGGCTGCACTTGTTCAAAATGAAAAAATTACGAGGCGAATGTAACTAAATCTCTATTAAAGCTGAAACGAAGCTTTAACTCATGCAAAAAGGGGTGTATGATTTAAAGCATACAATATGTGAACAAGCGTGTAATGAAATAATAAAAGTTAATAATCAAACATCCACTGAGCTTTCAAAATTAATATTTTCAAAAAAATACAAAGAAATATTTTTCATAAATATTTTTCACTATATATTTTTCTAAAATAATCCTCCTTAATCAAATTACTGTTTTATTACATTCATGCCAAATCAACATGTAGTATACATTTTATACTTAATACATTTAAAACATAAGTAATTTGATAAATATTTTATTAATGATATTTTAACAATCATATTTATAGATAGGTTTATTTCTATCGTTTTTTAATAGTTTAATTTTTCAAAATCTAGCCCTGCAATTTTTTTATTCTTATGCAATAAATAACGTATACTACATGCAAGCCTACACTTCCCAAGACATTGCATTTAACTCAATTAAATCTCTTATTTTTTTAAAACTAAAATAAAAATATTAAAGTTATATTTTGATTAAGCCAATATATTTCTAATTTTAAAACTTAGCATTTTTCAATATTTGTTCTATAGATTAATTTTTAATGATATTATTCATAAAAATTATTTAGATTATAATGGAGGATTAAACTAATATATTTAATTGTTAAATTATTCATGCATAAAAGTACAACAGAGAGATGAAATCGAAAACAAAATAAAAATTTCGTACTAGAAATTTAAATTACTCTAGACTAATTATCTTTTATTTTGCTTTTACTGTAAGCAACTGTTTCATTATAAGGTGAACACTCTATATTATTTAGAAAGTATCTAAAATAGCAATAGTTTAACCAAAATTATAATAAGTTTTGAATTTATTGTTTCATTGAAATATTATACTCTCCATTTTCATAAATTAAAAATAAGGAATTCAAGTTTTGCATGCAATTTTTAAAAATAAGTATTTCTATTGTGAATATATTTTTGTATTGAAAAGAATTTCTCGGAAAAAAGGCTTTCAATTCCTCCTGTTAAAAGTATTTAAATTGATTTTTAAAGTTTTGAAATTAGAATTAATTAAGTTTTAACAGTTTGCGATAGTTTAATCTATATATTCAAGTATTTATAATAGCTATATATTTATAAGTGTTTATAATATTTTATTATATATTTTTAACAAATATTTCATATATTTATTGAATATTTCTGAAAGCAAGATTTGAAGAAACTCTTACTCTTTTATTAATTTTGCTTAACATTATTTCTTCCAATGATTTAAAATATTTTGACTTAACTTTTATTTTTAAAATACTAATTATTACAAACAATATTGTAGATTTTGTTATGTTATTAAAATTTTTGAGATCTGAATTAGTTTCATAATTTTTAATACTAATTATTAATAAATATATTTATTTCCAATAAAATATTATATTGCACAATTCCTTACACTTAATAATACATAAAATGATAAAAATTGTCAATTAAATACTTTAAAGATGGTCTATTAAGCAATATTTTAAGGCACTGATTGGCTGTGATATTATGTCGTATTGTATAAAAATAAATTTTTCTTTGTTACAAATACATAAATCCTCTTTGAAAAAAGTTTGAAGTTATTTTAAATCTATATAAATAAATTTTTATTTTGCTGGCCCACAAGCGAGTTTTGTTGCAGGATTAAGCTAATAATGTCTGAACAAAATAGAATGAAACTCATATAAGATTGCTGGTGTTTAACTATGACTTGAGTGTATGAAAACTTCATTTTATTATTTTTTAAGAGTTCCACATATATTATACAATTAAAATAATCCAAGTTAGTTTACTTTTACTTTTCATTTATTCATAATGATTACTCTACAGTTTATTCTTGCCAATTAAAAAATGTTAATAATTTTTGGTGATTATTAGTTACAATAAATTCACTTATATATATATAAAAATTAGTGTTCGTATGTAGTTTCTAATAAACTAAAGATTTTTTTTAATAAAAGATTGTTCTTCAATTTTACTTATTCAAACGAATTTGTTTCTTAGGCTTCTATTTGATGGTTCATTTTAGAATTAAATTAACCATCATTATTATATTCGTATAGGGGGGGGGGGTATATTTAAATTCATCAAATATGAAATTAAATTAACTTTAATAAATAATTTTGATATTGATGTGTTAATGTTTAATTTGAATTTTATATTACTTTAGATTTTTCGCTACAGTTTTTATTCATTTAAACACAAACACCATTTTATGTAATATATCAGTTCTAACATATAGATTATAATTATGGAAATTTCTTTTAATAAAAAATGAAATTACCAAAGAAATAATAAATTTTTATTAAAATAATTATTTACGCTTAGTAAATAAATTATTAAATATAAAATAACATTGAACAATTTATTAACAATAAAGGAAGAATGCAAATATGTGAAATTTGTTTATACTTTTGAATAATGAAATTTAATCTCAGCTATAATCTAGATCTAAAAAATAAATTTAGTTTTATTAACTTTACAGATTTAATTCATTCGATAGTAAAATTGCTAATTTTAGCACGTAAAACTGTCAAAACTAAATTCTCTAAATATTACTGTGGGTGATTGTAGTTCATAAAGTTTAACGTTAGGTTAGTTGTAAAATTCTTTTAAATGATAAGTAAATGTCTATTATAATCTAATTAAAAAGTGTACTTTAATGAAAAAGTTTGAGAAAATAACTCACATAATTTAATTTAATGTCTCTTATATCTACAAATTTGTTTTTGAAGAAACATTGTTGATGTGTAAATATAATTTTATTAAGTAAACTATTATGAATCAGGAATTTCTGTAAGAATTACGTTTCATATTTCTTAAAAAATAAAAATATTTTAAATATTTCGGATTTAAAAATTTTCATAGTTTCATAGTTCATTTAAAATTTTCAAATTTTTGTTTCTAAAATATGTATATTATTATTTATAATCAAAATTTGCAAAGTTTCATTTTTTTCAAAACTAAAAACCTTGCAATGGAACTTGTTTAATATTAATCCAATACATTAACTCCAAAAGTACTCCAGAAAAATTAGTTTATTATAAGACAAATTAGATTAAAATTTTACCACTGTAAAAATTTGTTAATCAATAGATGTATTTAAGTAAACTGACGAGATTAATATACGTATACATATATTAGTTTGGGGAAAAAGAAATCCATTATTTTTACGTGAACCTTTTGTAACTTCTTTCAGATTCGCTTTGTAAAAACGTTTAAAACAGTTTTCATGTAGATTTTTAGGTCTTGTGCGAAGCTACGACTGCTGACATGCTGTCAAGTTTGATAATTTTTGATATTTTATAGACATTCTCACGATGT
>JAPDSC010019812.1:0-11509 GCA_026290005.1 Latrodectus geometricus | reverse complement strand
ATTTTTTTTTTCTAGAATGTAGTTTGATTGTTGAAGTGAGTGATTTATTTTATTTACAGTAAGATTACTTGCTTTGTTACCAAGAACATTCTGTTTCTTTCATTTATTTGGAGTAAATGCTTAGAGGAGTTTATAATAAACAGAAGAATTATATTTATCCAACAGTTATTTAATAGAAGATGTAATATAAATATGTTCTTTTACATATTTAACAAATTTATTTTAGTTTATCATATTGTATTATATAATTTCATTTGTGTTAAAATCGTAAATTTCAAGTTTGTTCGATAACTGAGTTTATCAAAAAATCTATCTCAGTGACAAAAAGTGTTCAAATCAATAATAAATAATTATTGAAAGTGCATTTGAAAAATAAATAAATATTAATTTTGTTAATGCAGATATACTCAAATTACTCAAATAGCATTTTATTTCTTAATGATATGTAAAGGTGTTTATAAATTGATGTTAAAAGTCTAAATTTTATTACTTGTAAAAAGAGTTTAAACTAAACGGCATCAAACTGAAGTAGTTTAATGTTTCTTTTTTATTTATTTTTTTTTTTTATTCTGTGATTTATATTTTCCCAAGAGCCTCGACTGTTATGACATTTACATATGACACACTGAAAGTTTACAAAAATATTTAAGCTTATGAAATATATTTATATTATGTATTAAATTCAAATATCGTCCGATTTGTATAGCCAATATCAATTAACGCATATTTAATATTAAGGAATTACAATAATCAGTTTTCTTATGTATTTGTACATAAAAGAGAACTTTATGTTATTATTACGTTTGTTTCATGCCATAAATATAAACAATCATACATTTTTTATGTATCTCGTAGATATTATAAAATTTGAACAAAGATCATGAATTAAATGCAAAACTTATAGAAATTCCTTTTAGACTTGTAGAAACTTATAGAAAGCATGTAAGTTATTTTTGGATTAACTTAATTTCATTTGATTTGTAAGAATGCATATTATTCTTCTAAAAATATAAATCATTATTCTTATTAGTACTTTCTTTTGATAAAAGAAAATTAAAAATATTGTTATTTTTTCATGTCACAAATACCGACTATAACACTTGTTTAAACATTAAGACAGGTAAAATGTTTTACTATACTCTAATTTAATGACAATATTTATTTTGGAAATTATAAATTAATAAAACATTTTAAGACACAAAAGTTCATAATAAGATATTTTTGTAAACAAGTTTTACGAGATATTTATAATGTAAGGGATATATTTCCAGCTCAATTCTTAATGATAAAAAACAATTGTTTCATAAATTTAATTTTAAAAAAAATATACCATTAAATAATTTTTCCCTTCAAATCTATCCTTTTTACATGGGAATTATACTAGATGATAATAAAGTTATATTTTTTTCGCTAAACAATTATGAAGACAATTTTTCTCATGACAAATGATAATATTTTCTATTTTCTGTGAGATAATATTATTTTTACTTTTTATTATTTTCAACTAAATAAATTACGAACTGTTATTAATAAAATTAATATATACATTGAAAAAAATACCAGAATTTCCTAATGTATCCATGTTTATCCAATAATTATACTTTTTGTCTTTAAATACATATGAATAAATAAAATTGAAAAAATGTTGTTTAAATAATATATTGAGATGAATAACCAAAAATATAAGAATGAAGTATAAAATTGAACCATAAAATGTTTAAAAAAAATGTCCAAAGTATAATAATTGAAAGCAAAATCCAAAAAACTGCACATTTTCTCATGCATTATATATTTAAACACAGGAATCTTTTCTAGTTTTATTACGAAAAGAATTCTTCCACATCCAATTTGAGGAAAGAAATTGGAAACGTAAAATAAAAATTTCTAATCTTATTTCAAAGATTTTAAGATTTTAAATTCAGATAATGCATTCTCTTATTTTATATGCATTCAGTTCTATAGAAAAATAGATAAAATGCAGTAAAACGAAGCGATTTTTATTAATTAATACATTTTTTCTTGAATATTATTTGATAATTTGAGTTTCAAATGTCGTATAAGTATTACATTTTAATAAAAATGCTATTCAAAAATATCTGTTCTTATCAGAATAAGAATATTAATCAGTTTCGTATATACGTTTTAGAAATACGTTTTATGCAAATTTGTTTTAATTTGTATAAATTATTATAGTTTTCATAACATTAAATATGCTAATTGAGTTAATTTTGCAAGTTTTATTAGCAATTTTAATAGTTCATAGTATGCTTGGAAATAGGTGCAAACCATGGTTTGCCATGGAATTCTAACATTAGTAAAACGTTTATTTTAAAATATCTTTTAAATTCGTTAACGTAAGCTGTCATATTTTGTATTAAAAAGCATATGTTATTAAAAATATGCTTTTAAATACAAAACGTGAATGTCTTTATCTATATATTCTATAAATGGTAAACTGACTTCTTGAAAAGTAGCGGCTTTCGTTTTATTCTTTTCAAAATCCAATAACTGTGTCAGGATTGGTTAAATATGGGTGCCCCTATTGACACATAAAAATTGTTTTGCTTTATATAGATTCTATTACGTGTTTAGAAAAATTTAACACCAGTATTTTAAAATATTCTTTTTTTAGATAAAAATGCTATATTATCTAAAACTTCATATTAAAATTTGAATATCTATAATATTTACTTATCAAAAATATATATTAATTTATATGATTTCTAATAATAATCTTCTAAATATATCTTGATTATCTGGTTATACAACTGGAAGAAATTCAGTTTATTTTTAACTATTCTATAAAATTGTGATTTATGATTGTTCCATATTGTACATTTTAACATATTGTAGTAAAATGTTCAAAGGTATCTTTAATAAAATAATATTTTATAGCTTTAATTACGTATACGTAATTTTTGCAAAGTATTCATTTATATATAATTAAATGAAAAAAATTCACTGATTCCTTTTAATGTGTTTATACTTAATATAAATTATTATAGTTTAAGTGCATCCAAAATTATCAATTTTTTACACAATTGTGGTTAAGAATATTTTACATAAAAAATTTGATGATTTCTTATATAATATATTATACTAGAGTATATTATGAATAAATCAGGTTCCACTTTTCAAGTAACTTACAAATCTTGAAAAAAATCATTTTTATCTATTAAATTCTTAAGAATCTTATATCGTATTCGGCACAACACTCCTTTACAATCAATAAAATCTCCATTGTAAGAAAATTTATCCAATTAATTTAATTTTGTAAATAAAAAAAAGTATGCTTCTTATCTTAATGTGACTCAATTTTAAATTGAAACATTTCAATAATTATAGAAGAATAAGCTATTAATAGAGAATATTAAAAGTGAATGCTTCTTAGACTTTTGATTACTTTCAACTAGAAAAGCAATTAAGACGAATTTTCGATTTTACCCTTTCACTTTCTGGAGCGACTTAGCAATGTGATATGCCCAAGAATATTTAACTAAAACAGAGTGATAGTCAACACTTTTAATATTATTTATCTTTTTAATATATTATGAAAATTTGTTTCAAACATATGCTCTTTTTAATGAAACTATTTAGAATTTGTAAATTATCGTAACTAATGCCTTTCTTTGTACAGCGCTGATAAATTTTTAATCAAATCAACTTACACCTTTAACATATATATTCTTCAAAATGTTTGGAAAACATTCAATTCTATATTCTTTAGCAACTTTACAAAACGGGCAAAATATAACAATCGATAATTTTAGCAAGTATACTTTGCTAATATTACCATTTTATTTATTTATTATTTTTACTCTAATTAATTTTTAAATAATATGTTATTAAATTATTTTATTTTGATTATTTTACTTTCGATTAAAAGCATTGCTAATGAGTTATTTTGCCTATCCTATATGTATGATGAAAAAAAAGTCAGAATGAGATAGTTTTTGGTTAATAATGAGCATTTTCATTCTCTCAAGCTTTCATTTTAATGAAAACACTTGAAAATATTTTCAGAAAATTAATCTACTATCAAAGATTCTTAAATTTAAATTTATTCTAAAAAACTGATAGAAATGTATCTAAAAAAAAGCAAATTTATTCTAAATTGCAATTGATTATCATTCTTCAGTTGCCCTGTGGACAATTGTATACCGAAGTCATCTTAAAAATCTTCCAACAAATTTGATTTGTTATAAGTTCAGTCAGATTATTTTTAATTTATATACACGTTCCTGTACATAGTCATACAAAATACTTCATGTAAGATATTTTTTTGCATATAAGTTATTGAACTAACATTATAACGAAAGATGTCTTTTAAAAATTGTTCACGCTCTTAATCTAAAAATATGGCTTCACCACGGAATGCGAATAGATTGCATGACATGGTCAATATTAGATTGCTTGCATTTTTAGCAAAATCTCTTTTTTTATCATTTTCTCTAATTAGAGCATACATTTATCATCAGGATTTATTAGTGAGCATTAAGTACCATTATATAACTTAATATTTGTTATAAGAGCTGTACAAAGACTTATTTTTGTTTTTAGGTTTAAAATATCAGATTAAAATTCCTTTTCTAAGCCATAAAATGTGTAACTTAATATAATTTATCACAAATTCCAAGATAATTATGTTTTATTAGAAAATAATTACAAGACATGTAAAAACTAGGAAGTATGAGAATTTATTTGTGAATAGTGGGGGGGGGGATTTAAGAGTGGAGAATGAAAATTGGGAAAAGTATTAAAACAATTTTTTATAGTAAGCGAGATTATAAGATGGTTTTAAACAATAAAAAGCAGATAGTATCAACAGTATGTTGCACATTAGTTCCCTAAATTTTCTATAACTGTAAATAAGGTAATCAGTTGATATGACAGCTTATAATCAACATTTTGAGAAGAAAATTTCACATGTTTATATAAGATTTTACGGTTTTTATAATTAAAATTTTACACACCAGAAATTTTACATCAAATGTTTTTTAAACAAATTAAACATGTAACTGCGAAAACAGTTTTTATTTTTTAATTATGATAGTCGCCTCACTAATTTTATTATTTGAATAAATTGTATATAAGTTCTATTGTATCATTTCACAAAGAAGTTCTCCCGATAAGACACTCTTGATGTCTTGTCAAAAACAAATAATTAAATAAAAACCCACATACAACATTTTAAAATAAGATTACTGGAAGCTATTTAAGCTAATATATAAAGATTTAATAAATAATTTATCATAAAAATTTTTTTATTTTCTTAAATTGTTAAAGAGAGAATCTTCCTTGTTTATACAAAAGTACAAAAGTGTCTAAATGACTACCATTTGGTATAATTGGGAATTTTCAGTTCTTACTTTCTTAGGATACATAACCTATAATTTTTTCCTTTCAGAATGTGCATCTATGGCATATATTCATATATTTCGCAATATAATTTAACTTTTAGAAATTTATCTTCAATGTGTTAAATCATTCATATTTTTTAGCATTGGCTGGTATGCAATCCAGCACTTTCAACTTCAAACATTCATTTAATAAAAACTATTAGGTGGCTCTAATCAAAGGCAGATAGAATTTTTGTTATATTAAATAGTTATGGAATTATTCATAACTACTACCTATTTTTATAATATTTGGTAGTCTTTATATTTATTTTCATAGTAGTCTTTATATTCATTTTCATTCATTATTAATATTTAATTAAAGTTAGAATCATTTCAGGAAATTGATTTAATATATTTAGTTCCAAATATGCTAAACTCTATAATACTTTTGAACCAAATATCGTTATTGCCACGGAAGCTCAATTAAATTATATATATAATCCTAAAATAAAATGGAAACGCTGACAACAATAACATAATACTAATATTTTTAAAAGTATTTAAAAATGAAATAAACTTTGTTTACATATTTACAAAACAATGAATATTACTCATTTTTCAAATGCAACCACTTCATTACTCTTTAATTATTTTTTATTTTGAGCTAAAACCATGAACATTTCTTTAAAAAATATATAAAAAATTTCTGGGAAAATAACATTGGATTTGCTTCCTTTCGCAAAGAGGATTTCAAAAGAAACAGATTTACTTCAACAAAAAAGGTAATCACGTCAACTACAATGTTAGTAATCCCAAAAATTGAAATTGCTTTTTTGAAAACCTATTTCCTGTTAAAAATATTTGACTTTACTTTAAAACCAGATACAAACAGCAATTCGACTATTCAATTTAATATATTTGTAAGGATATGTCATAAGGCATTTTTTTAGATAATCTTTATATAAATTTCATATTTATTATCAACAAAAATGTCTAAAAAGTTTCTTGAGAAAAAAAATTCTTCGCGAAAGAAAATTCAGTTTTTTCTTTAACGCAAGTGAGAAACATTTAGAATTTCATTTTTATTTCATATTAATAATAAAATGGAAAAAAAATATACTTATAAATGGGTTTTAAATTATTTTACTTTAATATAAAAATGTTTTTCTTCTACATCAATATTAATTAAAAACTCAGTTTAGTATATCTATATAAATCATAAATAATAAAATATTATTTTAATTAAAATATGTTTACTTTGAATAATATTTTATCATTAATTTCTATATAATATACATTTTCATCTAATTTATACAAATGAATAAATAAAAGTGTTGAAATTTATTAATGAAAATTAAGAATTAAACTTAATTCTAAAACATACTTACAATGACACAGAAATAAACATTTCATTATATACCTTTCATTCATTTTGTGTTTATAAATTTTATATCTAATTATGTGATTTAATTAAAGAATTAATGCAGGTGCATTCTCTCATTTTTACTTTCAGATCCGAATTAGTAGATTTATTTCCTCCTCCAAATTATTCTTGTTACTCTAATAGTTAATTTTTATTTTATTTTAAAAATTGAAAATTTAATTTAATTTTTATTTTATACTTATTTGTTTAAATATTTACACACCGTTATCAGAAACTAAATATATATTTATTTGTAATAAATACTGTTGCTAAAATAATTGGAAAGATTAAAGTTAGAATCTGCAAGAATTATAAAATAAAAATTATCTGAGAGAAATTATTTCATTAAATTTTTCTTTACATTGTTTGAATAAAACTGTACACATCTCAATGATAAGAAGCTTTACTAATTTATAACTTGAATAATATTTTTGATTTCATTTGGAATTATGTAATTTAAATTGAAAATCTTATTTTGCTTAGGTGGATAAAAACATGATATAATATACTTATGTATGTATTTGTTCCTGTTAGTCGTTTTTCCTGATACCTTTTTGTTATTAAACATTTTAAAAATATATGACTATGGGATTATTTTACTTTACAAAAAAAGTGAAATATTTTTGAGTTTTTATATAATAAAACATAACAGTTACTTATGCATTTAATTATAAGGACAAATAGGGTATAAATCTTACAATTAAATATATTTTTAAATTTCGAACAAACGTTTTAATTTTTGGTTCCTTAAGCTAACAAATAAGTATATATTTCTTAAAATATAGTCTTATATATTGTGTTCATTTTATTAGCATACAATTCCGTGTCCGCATATGATGTAGCTATTAAAAATAAAAAAGTATGTTTAATATGAAATCTCTCTATTTTAACAATGTATTCATAAGAACTAATATTAGAATGGGAAAGCAAAATATTTTATATTTTCAAAATATTAATCTAAATGGTGGGAGAGAGAATTTATGCTAGTATCTCCAGAAAGGATTAAATTTGGCCTTATGATTTATTTTCTACAAGATTCAGATATATTGAATTAATAAAAATTCTTCAAATGGATATTTTTATTTTGTTAAAATCATTTAATGAATGTGAAAATCGAGTAACTCATATGGTTTGAAAAAGTGAATTTAAATACTTGCCATATAACATTTGAATTTTATTCAATTTGATTAAAAACATATTCACATTTATTAAAAAGCAGTCTGGGTTTAGTAACAAGTGTTTTTCATAAAAGTACCCTTTGTGCTATAAAAATTATATAAATTTCCCATCCAGCACCAGGACTGAAACTGGATATGTAAATATAGATCTTTAATGCATAATACTTAGGTCACAAACAATTAATGAGAGAACTATTTATAAAATTTTATATAAAAAAACTTAATTGCCTAAAAATGTGACTTTACAACGTAGAATAATTTTTCTTCAATATTCTCTTTGCTTTCTCTGAAAATTTATTTAAGTAAAACTTCTATCGCGCATACACATTTAATGATTATATTCACTGACTTAAATAATATTATTTGATTTGAATTGTTTATATATGCTAGTCTCATTACTTCATACAATGTTGAATATATTTCAAATTGTCTTTTGAGTATTCTCTCAGAGTTTAAAATTATTCTATTAATTATTTTGTCTTTGTTATTCTATTTGTTTTCATATAAAACATTTACTTAATCACAATATAGTTTGTAAAATACTATTTAATAAAAAACATTTATAGCTGCCAGAAGTGTTAGATTGATATTTTATGTAATTAAACATTCTCTTACAGAAAATATCAATCAAAGACATTGTAAGAAACACAATGTTAGAAAACATTTTCTTACATTAAAAAATTACTTTAAACAAAACAGTATCCAAAGAGGAAGATTTCGAATATTGTTTTTGTTGAAATAAAAAAGTAAAATTTCTGAAAAATGTTTTCCAAATTATTTATACTTATAATTTAGAAAAAAATTGTACTATCAAGAAATGAAATAAATTCATGCTGAGAAAAATATAAATGTAACATTAATACATATTGAACTATTCTGCATAAATATCCATATATAATTTGTGTTAACGTAATATTAAGAAGTGTAAAAGTGAAATTCTTAGATTTATCACACAGATGAATATTTCGAAACTAAAGATATGTTTTAACTTCTATCCTCAAAAAAGTTTTTTCTAAGAAATATGATAAAAATGGATCATAAATTTACCAATTTAGTGTAAATCTTTGATAAACATTCTTCAATTTGAAAGTTTTATATAAACACATTTCCTTATCATCATAACAAGGCAACTTTAATAATTTATTTTGCACAAAAAATGGTACGTGTTAATTTTGCAAAAATATTTAATTAAAATATTGAGAAAATTAATAAAATCTATTATTAAGCCTATAGTGCTTAACTTTAAACAATAATTTTTAAAGATTTTTACTTTTTATTGCATTAAAAAGTGTGTGACAACAAAAAGTGTGTACATTGAAAAAAGAAAGCTCAAATACTTTAATCTACACCTCTTAAACTTATTTATATTCCACGAATAATAAGATCACAGTTTTTTATAAAAAAACTAGTTCTCTGCTTAACAATTTAAGTTTTTGCAAACTAATCTTAAACATTAAATTTAAGAAAACTTGATTTTAGAATAAAGTTACATACAAATAATAATTACAGTTGATTTTTAAAAGTAAAGCTTGAACAACATGTATTTTACGTAAAAAACAAAATTCAATTAAACATGCAAAGAAAAATGTATAATGTTAGCAAGTTGAAACTATTGAGGAATTTGATACTAATAAAAGACAGAAAATTTATTTATTATAAAGCAAAGTATTGAAAAATAAAGCTTTCATGTACAATGTATTATCTTTCATATACATGTCAAATGTTTAATTATAGAAAAATAAAAAAAAATGCACTTTTTATTTACGTTATAGTTAGTTTGATTAGCTTTATACCAATACAATTATTTAAAAGAAATTTTCAAGTTTCTTATATAAAATGCCATATATAAAATTAAGAATATGTTATACAACATATATGTTATTATTCTCTTAGCATTTTCCAAAAATTCATAAATTGGTATTATACTTATAGGTGGAGATTTAAACTAATAAAGTATCTTGCAGAACAACGTAATCTATTGAATAAAATGAAGCCCATTTAAATATTAAATGGGTTTCAATTAATATATTGATTAATAAAGGCATAAAATAAAATTGCTTCTGATTTAATTACAGGATATATCTGTTTCAAAATAGTTTACATTACCAAATTGTGGGAAATATAAGCTATTCGAGAGGAATAATTAAAATTGTAGAAAATTCAATTTCATTCAGTAGGATTATTAAACTGATTACCATTTACATATTAAACAACTGTTAACGTTACGAAATATAATTGATAAATAACTTACTTCCGTATTTACAAAACTGTTCAAAACAAGCTGCGAAATTAATTATGTTTATGATAATTATTAATAATGAATGTAGCTGCTAATGTAATAAACTAATTAATTGCTCATGTAATAATTTATTTACACACTTATCGTGAAGTAGTTCAAAGAGATTTTATTTTACATGCATTAAATTGTCTACAACAGTTCATAGGGGAGGCTAAGAATATAAATATTTTGTATTAAATTGCATGTTACGTAATATTTCGAGTAATGCAATATCATGCATCTGTAATTTTTTTTTTTTAAATTTTTGATTACGTCAATTTAAAAAGCAAATAATTTGTAATATTGATTTGTGTTTATTTGAATATAAATTTGTAAAATATTTCATTTTTTATTATTAACTAATTATTAATTGTACAGTCTTTATTGAATCAGTTTTTGAATTTTTAAGCTCCTTAATAAGTTGTTATTTGATGATATATTTTGAAATAGTTAAACTAAATTGAAATAGGATCTAATATTTATTTAAAAATGTCTAGTAGGTTTTCAAAGTTGGAATTTCGTATGAGAGCATGTAAAAATTTCTCAATTTTAAAACTGTATCTCTCATTATCATATAATCTCAAGTTAATTGAACGTGAGAACTTGACAACACATTTGTGGTAGTTTCGAAGATTTTGTGAAGACATACTTATTGCTATCATAGATCACTTAAGAGTTAAAAAGAAAAACGATATGAGAGTGTTTGTCATACCTCGTAAAAGCATTCGAACTGAAATTTGAACTTTCAATTGGGGACACAGTGACTTTTGAATTCTGCTAATGTATCTCAGAATACTGTTAAACTTAATTTTTCACAAAATTGAAATATTCTAAATTCAATGTTGTTGTTGTTGCTTATCCCCTTAGTTCAGGAAAGCCCAAACCAGGTCCACACAATATATGGCGTAGGGTAGATTGCAGCTTCTTTTTTGGAGAGGAACCTTAAGGGCAGAAGACTGACTTGACCTCTGAACACACATGCCTTAGATGCCCGTTTATAGGATAGACAACCATTCATACTCCAGTCATACCAAGAAAGGATAAATACAGGGTAGAGAGAGAAAGCACATCCATGTACGAACCGGGATTCGAGCCCAGACCCCCTATCCGCAGTCAGGCATGCTAACCACTAGAAAGAATGGACTGCATTCCAAATTCAATTAAAAGAATGATAAAATAGAAATTTAACTTACTATTAGTGAGAATTCTAATTGATAAATAGTCGTTGGTTTTTTGGAATCTGAATTTATTTTGATCTTTACCACATCTCATAGCCCAATTGAATACAAAA
>JAPDSC010019805.1:38907-54683 GCA_026290005.1 Latrodectus geometricus | reverse complement strand
AAAAAACAGAGGTCTTCTTTCTTAGATTTAAGATCGAAATTATGACACTGTATTGGAAGTTGGACAATTAACGCCAGTGTTTCATTTCATAGCAAATAATGTTGTGCTTCTAACAAATATTATGTGAAGGAAAAACTTAAAATTTCTAATGAAATTTTCAAAGAAAATCTATTTTAAATACAAAATGCTACAAAAGATTTTATTTTAGATATTATGTTATTTTTATCTAACAATTAATTAATATTTAGCTTTTCGGTTAAAATTTTTTTATATTATTTTTAAACAATATATATATATATATATATATATATACATAAAATCTTATTACAAGTTAAAAAAAATGTGTCAGATCCATCGAGAGTTGATAAAAATGTTTGTATTTTGTACAACAGTGCCACATATAAGGGACAAGAAGATTAATACATAGTGAAAGAATAAGAAACAGAAATCTAATTTCTCTGACTAACTAAAGGGATTACTGGAGAGATAAATCTCATAAATCAAAGAAAAGAATTCCAGAGAATGTTTTGTCAAACTACTCTTGCAAGTTAGTTGTGAATTTGAAGATAACTTCAAGAGACACAACATGAAATAAGCTCAGTTAATTGAATTTTTGTTTTTTTTCACACACATTATTAAAAATGGCCAAATTGTTATATTATAATTAACTTCAAAATTTAGAGTTCTGAAGTAGTAAGTAAATGATTTTTGCCTTTTATCAATATATATTGATAGAATCTTCATTATTTTTTTGAGTAGATTAATGAAAAATATAATAAAATCCAATTTTAATCAGAGAAGCACAAAATTGTTTAATGAGAAACACACAGATCGATATAATAAAAGTCAAATATTTCCAACTAAAAGTATACTAATTTTTTAATACTACTAATTAATAAAATAATTAAGGCCAAGTGTACAGAATATTTTTTTTGTTAGAGATTGCAATCTTTATATAATTAAACATGACAAGTTTTTGTCATGACAAATTAGAATTATTTTTTTTCTTAGAAAATAACTTAATGGTTTTTAACTCCCTTCACTAAAATAGTTCTTAGAAAGAACTTGCGGTACGTGCACTGACCTGCCCACGATGGCCTGGTTCCTTATATTGTCATTCTCACTATCGGAAAGAGGTGAGTCCGAATCCCGACACAGCTGAAAATCTATCTTTCTTACTAAAAGCTGCTAGAGCATGTTAGATTGGTCTTGGTCGCAATGTCCTCCACTTTAAATAATACCTCTGGATCAGCAGGGAAAGTATTCGGGACCTTCTGCTTGGTACCAGCTTTTAAATGACGAAGATTCCCTAGTAGCTGCTTCCACTCAATTGGTACCGCCCAACTTTAGGCTAGGTACTGGGAAGTATGCTGGTACATTCAACATCCACTGACTTGAAAAATCTTGTGATAAATTAATTAAGAATCTGAAAAAACATTACAATGAGCAGAAGCAAAAGTCCAGTCAAACATTTTTCAACAGTTTCCAAAATATTACCATAATAGTTCCATTGCTAAAGTCACTGCCTAAATTTTGTTTGAAATTTCTTTTTTTTTTTTTTTTTTTTATAATATTGCTGCTATTTTAGTCCAAGTTCCAAAAATCTAAGAACCCTACAACTTCTGAAATGAAATTTATTGATAAAATTTCAATACAAACTCTAATTTTTACAAGCAGTAAAAAAATATTTTACAAGTTAACAAATAGTAAAAACTTTTGGACAGTTGAGAATAATAAAGATAAAATTGAATTTTCTATTATTTCTTCAATAGTTTTTGGATATTGCTGATAATCTTTTTTAAACTAATCACCCAAGCCAAGGTAAAAATCAAATTTTAAAAAAAAAAAAGTTATTACCACATGATTCTTCTAATGTGTGTAAGAGCGATAAATCTGTATTCCAATTGTAGATGAATTAATCATAAATTTTAAATCCGGCAGATTAAATAATTTTCATCAATAAAAAAAGGCAATTCTTCTTCTTCTTCTTAATTAAATCTTGATTTTTACTCTATCTTTCATTAATTTATTTATATTTATTATTTACTATAACATATCATTTTAAGCTAAATATAATTTATCGAAATTTTCTCATTATGTGGAATATTTTCTTATAATTAAACTATTAGACAATTCAACTATCATTGGCATTATATATTTTTAATTATAAACTTACTTCAGTTTTTGATCCTTTAAAATATCAAGATTATTAATTTTGGAGCAAATTCAAACTATTAGTCGAACAATTCCAATTTTAACAAATCTTAACTATTTAACACAAGCTATGTACAATGCATTTTAATATACAAAATTTCATATCTTTATCTATAAATATAAATTGAACACTTAATGATCTGAGAATTATATAATTTTTCATTAATTTATTTGAAATATATAAAAATTAATGTTTTCTTTATGATAAGTTTACTTTTTGGATTTAGAAAATTTTATCAATTCTTCACATTATTTAATCTTTTAATCTATCTACTAAACATTTAATTTTATCTTAAGAATTTAGAAAAAAAAATGTGGAATATTTATTTCTAGAAATTAAAAACATCATTTTATGTTTAGCATGACACAACTGATAATGAATTTATTAAAATAATAATAAAGCATATTTTTGTAATATATATATAATTTTCTTTTAATACATTTTCTACCCGCTTATTCATAATATTACTATAGTGAAAACAAAAAATGCATTTTGGTTTCAATAATTAATATTTTCCACATTTACAGATTCCATAGTTTCCTTAAGCTTATTTTTACATTTTAGCTTAATTTTTACAAAAACACTTACAATATTATTAATATTGAAAACGAATTTAAAAACAAAGGAGAAGCAGTAGTTCCATTGTTTTAAATTTAATCTTTCCTGCTGAGCAGTTCGGCGGGAATGTAATTTTTACAGAAATACTGGAAAGGGTGAAATACAAAAGTCGCCAAAACGGGGATAAATAAATTTATCTGTAAACGATTTATCTGCTCTGCTGTAGGTATGCTCTTAGCGCCTCCTAGGAAGCGGAAATTGCATTTAGTCAATGAATGACTCACTAAAATAGCAATCCAATAATACGTTTTTACTGATTAGTCTGGAATATCTCATCAGAAACATATTTCCAATATTGCTGGAAATTTATATAAAATATTCATAGGATGCTTTTTATAATATATTATCCATTATTATCTTGGTAGTACTTGTTATAAAACAAAATTTTATTTATATTCCTTGCAGAAATAGGAAGAATACTTTCCAAAAACTAATGTAATTATTTTAGCATTTATATTTCAATTTCGTGATATACCAATATCAAGAATAAGAATTAAACGCAATTCTTATTCTTAATTTTTATTATTAATCATTTTTTTAAAAACATGTTTATTAATAATATAAATGTTTTAGATATTCTGTTAATTTATAGTGGAAACTATGTTTTTATATTACTCTATCATTGAAATATGTATTACATACTTGAGAGAAATATATATTTTGACAACTGCAGTGTAAAAAAAATTAAATATTACTCAAAAGAGTTTTCTTAAAAAAAAAAAAAAAAAAAAAAAAAAAAAAAAAAAAAAAAAAAAAAAGAATGCAAATACTAACAATTTTTGTGAAGTACGAACAATTGTTCTTACAAATAAAATAAAACAATAAAAAACATAGACAGGATTTATATTTATTTTAAAATGAAAATTATTAATAAAAATAAAATCACTAAAAAACTGTCGACAAACGGATTACTTAACAAGCTCACTTTTCTCAATTTTAAAAATTAATTCTTTCTTAAATTATGTTTTGAGTAATGTTTTTTGTTTTCAGCTTCGCGGAAAATGCAATATATTATTAAGATTGCTATTTTTCCATCACATGACAGGAAATAATATTGATACATCTAAAAACAAATAAAAACAAAATTGACTAGAAATCAAAGGAAAGATTTAACAATGTTTACAAAAACACTCAGTTGAATTCTTTTTCTTGTCTCATGCTACAAAGTCAACATTGATTCATTGTGGTACAAAGGGTTACCCTGATAAAGAAAAGATAAAGATTGCTTGTTTTGTAGATAGTGATAGAGAGTTTCCTAAAAAGCAAAATTTTGTAATAATAGATAAAATTTAATTTTAAAATTATAGTCTCAGTATTAGAAAATTATTAGAAAAAGAACATTTTTTAATCTTCAGGAAAATATTTTCAGCTATGAAAATATTTATTATTTTCTGGGTGTGCCATAAAATACGAATAAATGATTTTTTTTTTTTCAAGGTAAAAACATTTATTTAATGTGAGTAATTTCACGACGCTATGAAATTAGATATTAGCAAAACTTATAGATTTTGAAATAATTTATTTCGAATTTTTTATATTAAAAAAATAGGTGAGTCTAATTTATTTTTATTAACAGTTTTAAGTAAAATATATATTTAATAAAAAAATATATATATACTTAATTTGATTAATTTCACGATGTGATGAAATTTATAGAAATATGAATATTTATAGATTCTTCAAATCCTAAATTTCGAAATATTTATGTTGAAAATACTGTAAGGTAAAATTTAATTTTGCTAAAAATTTGAACTTAAAATACGTTTTAAAATCCTCTCCTATGAAAATACAAATATATTGAGAAAGAGTTTTCATAATATTAATTTTATTTTAAAGTTGAAAAAGGAAATTAAGAAATGTAAATTTTATTGCAACATAATAATTTGGAGTAAACATAACGATTTAATTTTTTATATAATCGAAAATTATTATTTATGATTTTGTAAATGACATAGATTTAACTCCCAAATTGTTTTTATTAATCAAAAGAATAGGGAAGTTCAAAAATTAACTTTAGAAACAAGGATTTTTTTAACAAATTTAATTTTTAATGCACTTAGAACTTATAGATTAAGCTTATATTATACAGAAATTAAAAATATAAATGAAAAGATCATAAATTATATTATTGAATGAATTTGAAGTTAATAATTATTAGATCGTTAAGCAATCGTTAAGCAATTTTACTGTACATTTTCCGAGAAAACAAATTCTATTGATATTTTAAATTGGTAAAACTATATTTTAGGGTGCCCTAACTATATTTTAGGGTGCATAACATGGTGATCTTGGTTTTGCTATCAATTTCATTGGCGATTTTTTATTTTATTTATTTATTTATTTATTTATTTATTTATTTATTTTTTTTTTGCACAGAACAATCAGTTGCTTTGTTATAATCAGAATACTATTGAGTTTTGCCCATCTTGGCGATCAATCGCAATCATAACTTGGCGAGAATCAAAGGGGCACCCTAAAGTATAATCTAACCTTTAAATTATATAACCAATTAAAATTTATAAAATAGAAATTAAAATAGCGTTGGACTTGAGAGCTGTTAAATTTTAATTTTTTTTTTTAAATTCAAACGTGTAAGAAAAGTTTTCATGTATCATTTTTTGCAAATAATCTTTAGTTTCTTAATCTTAGATTCATATTACGAACATAAATAATATTTCATTTTTGTTATTTTATATAAATAATTGAGAAAACTACAATGTAAAATTTTCTCAACTGTTTTGCTTTCCGTCATTCTATAATAGCATAAATGTTACCCCAGATTACGCTTCGCATTATTCACAATAGTTTGAGAAGAAAATTGTGAAAAATAATATATGCTTTATTATAGACTATATTTAAATATTGGAAAGTGAAAATATATATGGCTTGTAATGTATAAACAGAAAAATCTTTTGCAAGTAATAGCTTCAAAATCAAACATTTATTTTATCTCTTATTGTCATTTATATATTTATGTATACTGCTAGTAAATAGTGGCTTTAACATATCTAACTTTCAGGGAAAAACTAGGGCTTGGAATAATAGCGATATATTTTATTTCCTTAGATTTATTCAAGACGACGTTTTGTATCACAAAGTGAAGTTTCACGTATCGATCAGCTAAAAACAAATAGAATGAGATGTGCTTGTAGCAAGAAATTCCCTTCACCTGCGAAATTGTTAAATTCTTGAGTTGAGGTTAGTTTTATACTTGTTCTAAGGCATTTACGATCGAAGACTTATTGGAAAAACCGAAAGTATTATTCTTGCAGTGAGCGTAATGGTAATTTTTATAATACTGAAAAATAATGAATACCTTTGTTTTTAAAAAATAATTGATAAAAAACTGTTTTTAAACATTTTCTGTATGAGATAGCAGAAAGAAAAGGGAATTCTATGTGATACACGTATTTTTTCTTTGCTTCAAGTAGTTATGAATTGATGATAATTTGGAAAAGGAGTAAATAATTTCACGCTTCTGTTTTTCGAGAAACAAAAAATTCTAGAACGATATTAAATCATTCAAATTTATAGCAACATAAGCAACTTACATTGATTTCAAATAGGTCTTAATTGCGATTTAAATTAGTTAACAGCGCTGCAACAAAAATTCCGAAATGAAACATATATATTATAACTAATGGAAAACTTGGAAATAATTATTTATATTCTTAGTCTTCATATACATTGTCAATCAGTGGTAGAAAAAGAGAGCGACAAATGTTTATTTCAAATATAGACATTGTGTAAATGATATTTAATCCTATTTCTTGAATAAGTGTGAGTTCTATATATATTGTTTGCTACGATAAATATTCTCTTCTTTCTCAAATGAAATAAAATAATACGTTAAATTTTCATTTCTTAACATTTTCTATATTTTTTAGTTAAATAAATTCAACATAGAAATTTTGCTAACATAGCGGAATTCCTAGCAGAGTTATATTAATTTAGAAAGATCATTATTGAACCATCAAAAATTATTCATTACATTGAAACATCGACGTAATGAGATTTTTATTTGCAAACACATCCTTAATAATAACTTTGTTTGAATTTTAAAGAATTTTTCATTATGCAAAGAAATTTGTTTTATAGATTTCCACTAAAATGGGATTAGATTAACATTCAATAATGAAACAAAACTACATTTTTTAATTTAGGAAATAATTCTACTTCAATGAAGTTTTGGTAAAACATTCTTCCCCGAGAACATAATTCTTAGTAGAAAATTGCTTAAGAATCATATTATCGCATCAATCCATTCATTAAATAAAGATTTGCCAAGTTACCATTGCTATTAAAATTGTAATTATCTGTTAACGGATCGATAACACTAATGAAATACAACTTGCAACACCTTGCTTTCTTATCCTTAAATATTTTTTTTTTAATTCAGATAATTAATATAAAATTCAGCACAAGATTCTCTAATTGGGTTGTAATGAAAACAATTATATTTCCATAATCGAAAATTATTGATAAATAAAATATATTTATACTCTTAGAAAAAACTGTAATATCAACTATTTCAATATTGTTAATTATTTTCTTACCAAATTATTTATTTATTATTAATAATGTTTCATGCCCTTTTATAAATTATTCTTTTTATATACTTGCTTTATGTGTTACAAAGTGGTAATTTCATTGTTTATTGTAAATTCTGCATGAATTGCGGATTGCTCATCAAACGGTGTTCCTTATATGTTTGCTGAATTTTGAATTATTTAGGATATTGTTTGTTTAAGCTTTATGTTTTACAAATCTTTAACAAAAACATACATTATATTGCCTATTTATAAATAATTCTTAGCATTTTAAAATTAATTTTTTAATATTTCTTTCTTAATATCATAGAGTGTGTCTATTATTACCGGTTTTGTGGCAATTTCTTCAGAAAATTGTTGCTGAGAGTAACTTTAATTCATAAAAAACTTTAGGGAGAAATAATACAACGTTATTAGGATTTATGTTTTTATAATAACGAAATAATTTTTCACAAGAATTAACAAGAAGTTTGTTTTTGCATGGTACAGGAAATAAAAAATAGCAAATCACTATAAAGTTTAGATTTTTCTGAATTTTTTAGTTTCTTTGGGCTCTATTGAAAAATTGGCTATTAGAATGGCGACAACTGATGATATTTCTATGAATGGTGAAAATAATGTATAAAAAATTCAGTTGGCGATATTTCCAATTTGCTGTAAAAAAACTACCTGTAACTGCATTGATTAACAAGCATGGAAATTGGATAAAATTATTGAATAACATCAATTCGTCATTGATGCTTGAAAATGTGAAAGTGTAGTGATGTTACACCATTGTGATGATGCCATCGAGTGTGTGCAGCCGGTGGCTCTTTATTTCCCTCCAGTTGGCATATAACAGAAGATTAATTCTTCGTAATTCAACTAGTCTCGTGCTAGTTGAACGAGCTTTGTAATCAGACGATTTTTTAAGACGATGTTCTAAAATTTTCACTTGAAAATAAACATTATTCACTTGAAAATAAACATTATTATTTGTAAGAAGTCTCAAATTAATTATTTGAAAGAACACACGCAACACTGGAACTTCTACAAAAGCTTTGAATTTGCGCAACTAGGAAGCATGGGCAAGGTTCCTCTGACTTTAGTTGTGCCCTCAAACAAGACTATAGCTTCTGAAGGTACAAAAAGTGTTACTTTAAAACGTTAGAGCACGAAAAAACTCTATTATCGATGTTGTACGTAAATTCCCGTCACACAAACAGCATATTACTTTAAATTAAAAATACTAAGTTGACTATGATAATTAGTAATAAAGTCTTATGCTTCAAAAATGTATATGAACGCGGGGGTGGGTCATATACGCCGGCAAACATACGGTATTTTGTAATTATCATTCAATAACTTACTGTAATGTAAATTATGAATAAATGTAATAAACTTTTGTTCCGAATTGTCTTATACTTATTAAAAGTTATTTAGGAAAATAAAGTAACTTCCTTTTAAAAATGCCATAATTTGTCATATAGTTGTCCATCATAAATAAGTTTTCAGAAATCAGTTTTAAAACATTAGTTACGGAAATTGTGTTTGGTCTAAAATTTGGAATCTAAAATTTTCCTTCAATATTTCTCTTGTCTGTTGCAATCTTCAATATTTTCAATTTAAAAAAATAATTTAATTGCTATTATTTTAAAATTAATTGTAATTTATACTCATTTTTTCCCTTACTTTTGCAACATTGATTCAGCTTCAGAAAAGTGTTATATAATTTTGAAAACTTAAATATTTTTTTCTAGAAATTCATACGTACACCAAGCTTCAATCATTTAACTGGGAAAAAAAAAAAAAAAAAACTTATTTTCAATGAAATCATGGAGAAAATGATCAAAAGTTTATTGGAAAATTTAAACCACCGAAAACGAAATAATGCGAAGAAATGTAATTGATTACTTCAAGGATGCAAGCAAAGTTTTGAGCAAAATGTAGCATTAGAACTTTGATTCAATAGTATAAATCGTAAGAAAAAAAAATGAAATTAATCTTTTAATTAATGTGTGCATACAGAGAGACCTTATTAAAACCCATATTCTAATAAATATAATGTCTTATCTCTTATTCTAACATGAAGGCAATACTGAAGCAGGTTTCGTGACTATCCCCTGATATGGAATGGATTGCACTGGGCTCACGTGGTATTTTTGATGCGTTATCAGAAATCCTATAGTTTAAAACTTGTGGATTCAGTTCTGTAAATAATGTCATAATCCCTCGAACAAAGAGTTTGGTTGATTAAGGCATTCGACGGAATTAATGAAGAAAATTCCTGAAGCTTATTTTATATGTTCATCATTTAAAACGTTAAACGAAAGGATCACCATAAAATATCCAGAATTAGTTGATACTATTAAAAGAACTTGTTATTATATTCTTTTGTTGTTTTTACTGTATTAACAACATAATTAAAAATTTAAACAACAAATAAATTTCTTTAAATTCACAATTGTTTCAATATTCCCCAAAAGAATTTTATAACTTCTAAAAATCTGATCTGAGATTGGGTAAATGAACGCTTCTTAAATTTAATGTAAGAAATATATGAAATTTTAAAAAATAGTGAATACAAATAAAGCAATAGATAATTTATAATACTGATATTTTTCTCTTTGTTCCTATTGGCAAATATTTGTTTCATTACACATAGTATCACTGTATTATATACGATACAGGAAAGAGTATTTACGGAATAAGTAATTATAATACGGTTGTGTACACTCTAAAAAAAATACTGTTATTTTACAGCAAAAAGTGCTGGCAATTTGGGCGCCAGTATAATCTGCTGTAAATTTACAGCATATCCGTAAAATTTTTACTGCACATTTAACTGTAATTTTTACAGCATATTTTGCTGTAATTTTACAGCACATTTTGCTGTAATTTTACAGCACTTTTTGCTGTAATTTTTACAGCATTTTTTGCTGTAATTTTTACAGCATTTTTTTATGTAATTTTTACAGCACTTTTTACTATGCATTTTACTTCAACCTTTCCAGAACCTATTTTAAAATCTATTGCTATTTACAGCTATCATCAGGTTTTCATATTTTTCTTTATTTTCATTCTCCCCTCCACTTTGTTTTAGTTCTCATGAAACATTTATTTAGGAGTTCATTTTTATGTAAGATAATTTTTGAAAGAAATGTAGATTATTTTTCTCATGACAAGAAAATGTAATTCATCCCTTTTCTCATTAAATAAGTACATTCATGTCCTCTTGAAACTCTTAATATATTATAGATGCAGGAAGATTTATATTATAACACAATTATTTTCTAAACCATTTTTATTTAACTATTTTTTAGAATCAAGCAATTTAAAATATATACTTTCATTTTACAAATATTTTTTGCATATGTAATTTGATAAATATTTAAAGATAAATGTATAATGAATCCAGACACAATGTTTAATTAATATGATTGTTATTTAAATGATTCTATTGTAATGATTGTTATTTAAATAAAAGATATTTCTTTCATATTCTATCAAATGTTGACATATTTAATGTTTAAATACAAAAACACTTTCTGTTTTTTGATCAACTTTATTGAATTTCTAGTAGAATTGAAATTCATTGAAACGTATTATTGTTATATTTTTATTTTAACTGAGAGTATAAAATACACAATAGCCAACTTTCTTATTATGTGCTAAGTAATTTAACAAATATTAATGATTGAAATATAAGCAATTTATAATTCAATATACATAGCATAAAGAATATAAATGTTACATTGCAAAAGATGTCATTTTTCAATACATTCTGTTATTAATTATTTGACTTTCAATACCTTACACGATGATTAGTTATTTAGACTTTTTAACTCAAAGTCGTAATTTTAAATGTAGGTTGAATTTTTTATAATGAATTTTTAAGAAATAAAGAAAAAATAGTTATATTGAATAAGATATAAAACTAAACATAAAATCAATTTTTGATTTACCTATGATTTTATAAACTAAGGATATATTCCATTTTACTAAAAATACGAAGGGCAATTAGTTAACTGTATGGTATTTCACAATAATACTGTACAGACAATAAAAGTTAACTTTTTGATATCATTTAGAATTTTTTTTTAAACTTTTTTCCATTATAATAAAAGCAAATAAAAATTCTAATGGAATTAAAGAGTTTCTATTGACAACACACAAACAATAGCAAAAAACTTTTTTTGTTTATTTATCTTACATTTTAATCATAACCATTCAAAATTAGACAAATTATTTAAAAGAGATAATACGCGTGCTTGAACACCATCTTTGACAGATTTTTTGGATTTGGTCCTTCGAGAGGGGTTAATGTTGAATAAGCACCTGAAATACAAAAAATAGAAATTAGACACATGAACAGCTAAATTAAAATTAAATATCATAAAGATTTCCTAAAATTTTTTAGTTTTCTTCAGAATCGGTGCTTTTCAAAAACAGACAGATTTATTTTTAAAAACAATTAAAAAATAATTTGGTATAATATGAAGCAGTTTCATGAAATATAAATTATTCTGATATCATTAAAATGTATCTAAATAAAAATATACCTTTAAATGAATTCCATTGTTCCAGATAGTTCTTCCGAATATTTGATATTAAATACATAAAATTATTCGAATCTACATTTACTACAATTCCATCAATTAATATAATATATTTTGTTGATGAAAATATATCACAACCTAGAAATAATAAATTTAAAATAAATGTATTTGTAATGCATGTTTAAATAAATGTACTTGCATCTTGTAATTATTTTCAAGTAATAAATAAAATTAAATCTCTAAAGAAAGTGAAAGTATATAGAAAGTCAAAAGAATTATATGCCATATCTTTCACAAATCGTATATGAATCATTATTCAAATTATCTAAATCATGTTTTAATTCTAAGAAAGAAATTGAAAAAATATTATAATCATCGAGTGTTTCTAAATATAAGAATACCATGTGTTGTTTTAAATTATCTTAGTTTTTGTATATAATATAATACGTTTTACAAAATACATAGAATAGCTTCTGTAATGATTAATTTAATAAAATAAATTATCATAATTTTGTGTTTGGGTACTTAAATATTCTCTTCGTATATTTCCATATTTATAGCACAAATTTAAAACTTTATAAGTAGAGCGACTGACGTAATGGTCATTACAACAAGCCATTGAACACTAAATAAAATTGCTTTAAATGGAATAACAATTGCTAAATGCATTTAATAGCTCGTAATTCTTTATTCTAAAAATATTTTCTTTTCTTCATTCAATACAGCGTAATAGATAGCTAAACAGCTGAAAATAAATTATATAACATCTAAAAACACTTTGCATTTTGGCTTCTCTTGTAAGACATCACAATGAAGGAAAAGGAAAAACTTTAAAAAATCCACCACACAACAGATTTGCTTGCAAAAATTTAACACCTATTCCAGTTTTCAAATCTGCCTGGAGTTGACATCAAAAAACTTTAGCCAGCATAGTACTACTATTAATAATTATTATGCGATTTTTCTATAAGACTTTCTTTACAAATTTTACACCTCCTTTGTAATTTTTTAATCTCCAAAAACATCTACATATTTAAAATTTTTTATTTTTTTAAAAAAATTGCAACTATGTTAGAAGGTAACACTTAATGTGCACTATGTTTACTATAATACTAAATTACCATACGTATACAATAGTATTAGAAAAAATATTGAGCACAACATATTTTAAATAAATTAGGCAAAAACAAATTAGAAAACTTTCACTCATGTACTTCTGTTTTTTAATTATAGTTCTTTATTCTATAGTTTTTTTTTTATTCTAGAAATTTAATATATTTAATAAAAGAATTCTAAAAAAAATATAAAACATATAATTCTATTTCTTTAGAAATTTAAATTCGATAATGAAGTAATTTTTATAACAATCAAAACGCTTAAAAAAAATATTATTATAATTTCTAAGAAGTTCTCATGATTAAAATATCAATCAGCTATATTAACAAACTAGTAAAAAACATTCTAAATTTTAATAAACTAGTAAAAATATATTGACACTTTATTCAAACTCCTTTGCATCAATTGAACTTAGAAAAATATTCTATCAAATTTATACGAATTTATATCAATAAAAGTAAACTAATAGTTTGTATAATAAATAATAAGAAAATTGTACTTTACCTTATATTTGGTGATTCAGTTACAAGGGAAATTAAAACCTTTCAAAATTCTAAACGCAAGCAACATATATAATTTCACGGAAACGAATGCAAATGAAAATAAAAAATGGCGTCATTTTAGAATAAAAGCAAACGATAATCCTACCAATTTAAAGCGCATGCGCAGTAACAAGCGATTTTCTCTTTCTGAATTTTACAGTAAAATTTACTGTAATCTTCAATGTTCTTGTTACAGCTATTTAAATAACAGTGATTTTTACTGTATTTCTTCCGTTTTTTTTAACAGTGTACACTGTTAGCAGCTAATTCTTTATTTGTAACTTTGTGTAAAAATGTATAAATTATTTTCATAAATGAAAATACTTTAGCATTTGTAGATATAGGAACAAAGAAACGCTTAGGTAAACAATTATCTTTATCAAAATAAATCTAGTTTAAAGCTACAAAAATTAAAATACGTTTATGAAGTATCAATTTGAAATATAACTGCTTCATTATGTTTCACGATTTTTTTTTTTTTTGGTACGATAATAAATTAAAATACAACTTCAAAAATTTTTAAATTTGAAATAACATTTCAGGTACAATAAGTTTTATTTGTAAATAAGTTTTTCTGGTGAGTTTTTTTACTGTGGGGAATATATTAAAAAACAAAACGTATTTGTTTTTTAATACGTAATTTAATTTTGCTTTTAAATTTGTCAGCGCATAAAACTGCATAAAAGCATACACAAAATTGTGTCTAGTTTTTAAAAATATGATTGCATTTCTAGAAAGATATTCATCAGTACATAAACATCTTTCCGACTGCTTTGCTGGTATTTCAAAGCTTAACAGCATGACTAAGAAAACATGAAAGGGATTAGACTCACGTTATATCCCCATTGAGAAAGAGATAAATCGCGTTTTTGTTTACAAAATAACAGTCATGGCCAGTTTATCTAGAAATTATCTGTAAAATGGCAAGAAACTTGAATCAGATAGAATTGACAAAATCTTTCCAGAGTGATTACTATTCACTGGACAGATTTAAATGTTGTTTCACTCCTTTGAAAGTGATGGACTTTTTTTGTTAACTTGAAACCAGTTTGTTTTTCATGGTGACACAACCTGCCTGAATTCGACAAATTTATTTGTCATACTTGGCAACCAAATCTCTAGATTTTAAGCCACTAGGAATGCATAAGAATTATTTTAACAAACAGATTTTTATTCGGATCACAGCTTATAACAGTACTCTGGTAATATTTGGATTTATTTGACGATTATTGTCGTGTTGCCATTAACTGACTCTAATCCTTTTTTCCTCTCATGATTTCATTCTTTCCTCGAAATTTGCAGCAGAAATTATATTTTGTACTTATTAGCAAAAAATGTGTTCACTTTCATTAATAATGCGGAGAAATAGAGGGAGAAAATGAGAAGAAAAAACATTATTAAGAATTAAAATTATAAATCATTTTTTCATTTATATATTTTTTCTACATGGAGTAAAATTCAGTACAACCTTAAACCTAAATTCAATCCACTAAGTTTTCCACACACTAATTCTCTCTGTATCCTCATGAATCACAATATGCATATGCGAACATAAATGACACGATAAATTTAATACTAAGTAGAGTCGAATGTATTTTATAAGAAATGGAAAAAAATGGAATTTCTATTATTTAGGAACATATATTATTTTGCACAATCAATGAAACTCGAACCTAAAAAGGAAACCAATCTTTCGTATTTACCTAGCTTTAAACTATTTTACTCCAGAATTTATATAAATATATTAAATTACCCGAAATTCGATGAATATGATCTAATTTCTGAATTTTATGATAACTTTTTTGATAAGCTTTCACGTATCTTAATCTTGATTATGGCTATGCGTAATCTTGGTTGATATAAAGCTTTCTAGAATCTAACATATAATTTTAAAACTGTTTCATTCTCTCTCCAGAACTTAATAACTTTTATTAACTTATCTTGAAAGTGATAAATAATGATTCTTATAGCTTATCACCTACAAGGAAGATTTTACTTAGAAAATGGAGCATTATATTCAAGTGTCAACATTTTGAGGAGCATAAAAAAACAAAAAAATTCACCTCAAAAGAATTACATGCAATGAGAAAGAACATGAACCATTTATACATTAACTTTCATGGATAAGTAATTTTTAAGTCTATTGTAACTTAAAAATTTAATGAAAAAATTTCTTGGTATAATTAGAAAATATATA
>JAPDSC010019805.1:28440-38807 GCA_026290005.1 Latrodectus geometricus | reverse complement strand
ATATATATATATATTGTTGGTAAGAGTAAGTACTTTTTCTTTGAAAGATTCACTTACTCTTAGCAACACTAGATGGCGATATCATGTTTTATGGAGTAAAATTTTCTTGTAATTTTTATTGCTCCCAAATCACTTTTAATTCAAATATAAATTTTTAAACCTAGAAAATTAGGTATTTAAACTGTTAAATATCGCATATAGTAAAAGTGTTATTTTTCTACAATTAGTTTAAATTATTTCCTAACCATTTTGTTTAAAATAAAAATTTTAACCTTTAATTAGAATCATAAGATATCGGGAACTATATGAAATATGATAAAAAAAATACCACGTTTGAATTCAAAAAATTATTTAATACTTTTAAATAATAATCAAACAATAATTTAATAATCGAATTATAAAAAATATAAAAGTTTCAATTTTTAGTTTATTTACATGTAATATGATATTTTATTTACTAAAATAAATAAATATATCACGTTAATAAAAATTTTGCATTTATAATCCTATAATATAGTCAATACAAAGCAGTTAAAGAGAAATATTATTTTCGACTACATCAGAAAGAAGAAATCAATATTATCGTCTACTTTTAATTTCACTAGATGGCAGCACTAAATATTTCAATCGATATCAATTCAGATTCCCAAAAACTTTTTCATATTTGATACTTACATACATTTTGTTCCTCTAAAAAACTATAAATAATTTATCTAAATTTCTTTTAACTTGTGATTAAATAAATAAAAATAAGTTAAAGGAAATTAAGAATTGTCAATTTTAGATACTGTTTACCTTGAAATAAATATATGTCTTTTAAGATTTATTTTAAGTTTCATTAAACAATATAAAATAAACTCTTTTTATATCAAACCTCCATAATTTAATAAAATCATATTTATCATTAATATTTTTAAATAGAATTTTTTTTATCTTCAGATAGTACATTTTTTAGGAATAAACCACCGCTAAAAGGAGGAAAAAAAAAAATGAAATATTCCTTTAATAAATCTCAGACAAAATAATGAATAACAGTTATGATAAACTGTTTCCTTAATTAATAAATCTTACATAATTTTTATATAGCATACTGAGCACTAGTTAAATTGAAATATAATAAACAAAAATTATGTCATAATTACGTGAGGAAATACGGAAAACTGTCATTAGCACATAACTCCGACCGATGTACATGGAGAATGCAGAAGCAACATTCTCATATTCCGTAGTTCAACGATGACTGGGATCGAACCCAAGAGCTTTTACTCCCCAAGCTATAATTCTTATTAATTATCCCCCAAAGATAAAAGATTTATTTTGAAGCCGTTTCTATTTTGAAAAAGCGAAAATCATTCTCAGTTTAGGTGTCCCAAACCAATTGTTTTACTATTTAGAAAGAATTCATTGTAACAGTTATTACGATTTAAAAAAAAATGCTTCAGTTACTGACAGAAATTTTTAGAAAGGGATGTAATAATCATGATTTAAAATTATTGTCTAGACATTAAACAAAGTTTTGGAAATATATTCTTCACGATTTATTTATTGGTAGCATTTCAAGTAACAATTTAGTCACTTGAAACACTTACAATTAATCTCTAGACTATTAATAGTTAGAAAACCCTAATTTCATAATCTATCGCATTTAGAGTGTGAATGATTCGTTGCAGATTCTTAACGTCATACAAATTGGTAAACCAAAATGTGGTATAAAACTAATATATAATTAAATACGAAATATACAACTTAAATGTGATGAAAAACTGCGTTAACTATTTATCATCTGTATAAGAGGATTAAAATTTTCATTTTAAGAAAAAAATAAATAAATGCTTACAAGATTATTTTTCCAAACTAAGAAATTAATTAGGTTTTGTCTTTTACTAAGCAATTTTTGAAAAAATAATGTCAACATATGCACACATTTTTGATTATATAAGAAATAGGCGTTATAGTCAAAGACAAAGATCATATTAAAAATAGCAATTACATAAATGAATGTAAAACTAACATGAAATAATTTCAGAGGTATTGAGTTAAACTATTTCCAAAAATAAAATACTGGTTTTCTAATTTTAAGTCAAAGAAATTTGAATTTACTGTCAAAACAAGAATATTTTTCGATTGAGTTGCTTCTTTAATATTCTTTCTCAAAAATCCAGCACATAGAGCCTTTCATTTTAATTATATTCTCCTATTACTTTGGATAGGATGAATATGTCTGGAAATGAAATCCGCCACTTATTCGTAGAAGCAGTAATGTTTCAATACTACTAATATATATATATATATATATATATATATATATATATCATAATATGTATTATATATTTCAGTTCTTAAAATATTTGTCCAAGAGCTTTGAATGTAATATGCAAATATTGAAAATTAACATTTTCCATGTTTTTATCTATTTAAAATTACTTTTTTTCATTACTATTTCTTATTCATTATTTAAGCTCTAGTTGAGCTCCAAGTAGCATTAAAACCTAAAGATCATATCGACGTAAAATTCTTGTGTGTGGTGCACGTTTAAGAATTAACTAATCAAAGTTACGTGTTTCACATCAACTTGATTATTTACTGTTTCAAACTTAAGTGCTGGTCGTGATTATTTTTTCGCCAAGCTTTTCCAACATAGGCTACTTTTTGTGAGTAGTCATACGTTAACATAATATTTTATTTATTTTTTTCAATTTCCAAAAAAAAAAAAAAAAAGAAAAAAAAAAAAATTGCAATGATTCCCCTGCTTTCATAGAATTAATTTTCTTAGTTTCAATAATCTATTCAGTAAACAATAATGATATTTTGCAATCGATGATTTAATTTTTACCCTGGCAAACCATGAAATATACAAATGTGTTATTCTATAGAATTAATCCCACAAAACTAAAAAAAATAAATTCTTTTTTAAATAACATAATCAGAGAGAAAAATTGTTAACTAAAAATTAATATTTACAGATTTTAACCTGCACACGCTATTGTGAAAGAAGTTATGTCATTGTTATTGGGAAGCCATTGCTTATCTAAACGAGTTGAAAAGAATTCTGGCATGGAAATGAGAAAATTATTATTTACTTTCTAAAAATATAGTCCCTAACGAAATAAAAATTAATAAACAAACGAGAAAAAAACAATGTACCAAGAGATCGTGTGTCTCGGTATAATATTCATAACTACGGGATAATTTGTTTACCTTAAAGGAAAAGAAGGAGTATCATTAACATAGTCATAAAAATTGCTTGAGGTAAATAAAAGTCATTGTAAACCATTGTTATCCAATAAGTTTGCTTTGTTTTTGGTTGACATTGTTGCATTATTATTATTTTTTTTTTATCAAGAAACACATTATCTTGATAATCACTAAAATTACCCTGGACCTAGTTCCAAAATATTTGCTTGGTATTGCCAAAATATGAAAAATTTTAAAATTATATAAATGAAGGAATATTTGTAAGAATTCCTCGACATAATAATTGGCGCCAATAAAATCAATTACAAAATCATTGCGAACACGGGAATTCTCATGGTTAACGAAGTAATTCTTAAGTGCCATATGTTTTTTATATTTTGCGTTTTTTTTTTTTTTAAATTATCTGTTTTCAAATAAAGTTTAAACCTCATCGTTAAATCTAAGGTGATTTCCAAAGTCATCAAATTATATTAGTTTGAGGAAAAACAAATCCATTACTTCTGGTCGATGACTGTAGTGTTCGATATCTCATTAAGTTTTAATCATGCAATTTCAGATTTATGCATTAGAAAAATCACATATTTGACACTAAAAAAAATATTTTGCTTTTTTTTTTTTATTTTATTCATTTAGTTATTTAATACAGGGTATTAAATATGGAAATCAACAAAAAGAAGGCTCCCTTTTTTCATATACTTATAAAGGCGAAAATTCAAGTCAGGCAGGTGAAAATTCGGAATGGTATTTATGGTTCTGATACAAAAAAAAAACCAATTACATGTAATTTTGATTTTATAGATTTCATTCAAGTATATTTGGTGTTAAGAATGCACCTCGCACAGGTAAGTTCATCATCGAAAACATGGATAAAATTACAAAATCTTTGGAGTTGACCAGCATGTTAGCTTTACAGAAGTTAAGATCAGTCACAAAAGAATTTAAAATCATTTGCACAAATCTAATCCAAAACATTTAAATAAAACTTTGAGTTTTATGTAAAAATAAAGTATTTCATTTTTCCCAAACTCATATTTATGCTTTTGTTTGATGTATTCATATTCATGATATGTACATGATATCACCATACGCATTTTATCCGCTTTAAGTATTTCTTTGCTCTTGTAACTCCAAATGAGTAAATTTATATTTTCACAGACAAATTTCGAGCATATAAAATATTCTAATAATTTTTTAAAGTATCACTGAAATTAAGGATTTTAAGCCCATTTTTTAAAACTTTTTAAATATTAATCATTGGATCAAATAATTTTATAATTCGATTGAATTTAAAAATTCAATTTTATTTAAAAATACCTTTAAATTAGAAACTGCATTGCATTTGAATAAATAAAGATATCATCTAGCAGTGATATTAAATTTACAAAATAATCATCAGAGACTAGAGAGCCCGCATTAACACAGTTTATATTAAAATTTCCTAGAGTGTTTGGTTTCGGATCACCTAAGCCAATTTTCGAAGAGGAGTTTGACTATGTACACCTAGTATTAATTAAAATTATCTGATTAACTAAAATTAACAAAATTGATCATAGATACAACGACGTCAATTAATAAATATTATTAGAAAAGTAAATATTATTTTAAATAATTTCAATCAAAAAATGATTTTGTGTTGAATACTTCCAAACAATTGATTACGTAAAATAAATTTATTTTTACTCGAGAGAAATGATGACATAATACGATAAGCTCAATTTCACAACACAGAATTTAATTTATTTAAATGAAGAAAAATCATGTATTTTTATAGTTGAAAAGATCATAGTATCATTCTTACCACAGTTAAATCAGTTGACATTTCCTTATTAAATAATTGCGGTAAAATTAAATATCTTAATCGCCTTGTTTTACGGGTAAGTGATATTCAAATGCAGATAAATAAATACTCGTTCTCATTTTAAATGTCACCACATGGTATACTTTCCCGTTTCTAAACTAAACAGATTTGTAATCAACTAACATGTAATAAATAAAAGCTACTTGTCTTAAGCAGTTAAATCATAACTATTAGCTTAAAAAGAAAATAATATATCATTAAGAAATGAACAAACTAATATAAAGAAAGGAATTCCTGGGATAGTGTTATTTTAACAAACTATTTGGAAAAATCCTTTTATTTATTCAGTGGGAATACGAAAATTGTTTTGTAACATTACATCTTGTAACTCTGTAATTGAAAATCTTGTAACAATATGTTTAAACTAAATGAAATCAAAATATTTTAGCAAATAAAATGTAAAGCTTATTTATATAGTTTCTGTTTTTTAATAAAGATTGCATATTTTAACTAGTTAGCTATATGTTGAAAGAGAGAGTTAAACTTTCAAAACTTTACATTGAAACATAGGTTAGAATGTTAAATAGAGAAAATACTTTGTTGAAATAAATGACATTTAATTAATTTCTGAGGAATGTGTGTGCTCACATATTTTAAACAATTTATTTTCAACTAATAAGTATCGAAATAATGAAAAAACTTGGTTCATTATGAAATAACTTAATAATTAAACGAAATAATGAAATAACTTAAGTTCGTTTGATGATTTATTGAATGATTATAACACATACTTTTCATTGTTTAAAAAAAAAAACTAAAAAATTTAAAACATAACCCAAGCATACTTTAATAATCATGAGATATAAGCAGCATTAAATGAATTATAGTAATAAAAAATAATTTTAAATTACTAAGAAAGAGGAAGTATAATAATTAATATATATGTATATATAATTATTCTTAAAATGAATACGAATGCAATAATAATGGTTTTAACTTGACTATAAGCTAGAAAAATTAATTAAAATTAGATTTGAATTTTTGTAAGAAATTCCACAAAACAAGATGTTAAAGCAGTAATGAATAAATTTATATAAATAAATATAATGTTAGAATACAAAAAAATCTGTCTAGGAAAATGAATGAAATTTTGTAATAATTGTTTGTTGTTGCACTAGCATATTTCTTTGTATTTAGCCTACAGCTGGGTTCTACCGGATTGAGAAGCAGCAGGGTGGGAATCATCTTGACTTAGAAGCTGGGATCAAGCTGAATACCCTTAATACATGCCCTGCCCTCCCTAAAAGGTATCAGTTTACTTGGAGGATATTGTAGTCACAACATATGTAACAAGCCCCAGTCGCCTTTAGTTAAAACGACGGATCTTCGGTTAAGACAAATTTGAACTCACAACCTTCTGATAATGAGAAGGATGCCCTTACCATCCAGGCCACAGAGAGCACTAACAACTGCGTTGTTTATTATTCATTATATTATAATATGCTTATTAAATTTTGAGGTACGCTTTTTTCAAATACATTTAATAATACTTCCAGTACTTAAAACTATTCGATTCTTTTTAAAAATACTCAGAACCGGTCTGATAGAGAGTGATAAAATACTTGTTCCATACGTAATAGTGTAGTATGAAAGGAATTCTCTAATTTTTATTCTTTTTTGATGTTATGATTCAATGGTACGTTTTAATATTGTCTAAATTTCGGAGTTCTTGGTGACCTATGAATGGCTTTTTATTGGTAATGATATGGATATGCAATGTACGAATATGAGTGACGAATGGCATGGGTCATTTACAGTTACTTCTACATAGGAGACAATCATCAGTTATGTTTTTATTTATGCAGCAATATCTCTTTAGAACTGTTTAGATTTTTTAGCATTCTGATAACTCTTCACTTCAAACTCATGTTTTATGCCATAATTTCCATTGTCGGCCATGATAACGTATTATTGTGCGAATGAATTCTTACGATAAATTATAGGATTTAAAAGGATTTGATAGTTTTGTGCAATTTTTAATGATTGGAATTCTTATGGCCTTAATCCACAATCCAACTAGATGGAAAAAATTCGTATAAACATTGTGAATGTGTTTATCATCATCAAAATATATGCATATTACTCGTAAGTTTCTTAATATAATACTTCACTACATAAATTTCGAATAATACATCAGATTAAAATACAAAATATGCAAGCTATTAATATTCCATTATACATACGAAGAATGGAAGTAAAAGAAGAAATTTATTGGAAACGCAACAATGGGAAGTAGGCATGAGTTGAATTTGTTTATATTTTGTTGTATGTACATATATATTGCTTCCAGATGATTGTATGAAAGCAATATGCATTACATACAATCATCTGGAAGCAACAATGATTGTAATCTAACAGGATAATAAGTCAAATGGAAACCATGTAAAATAAATAGCACTTAAGTGCAAAGCCTTAACTCTATGTCAGAATTTTCAATAATAATGCTTTGTAATAACGAACCAATATTTAATAAGTCTATCACCAGATATTATAAATGGATGGAAAATAAGGAAGATATTGTGTTGTCCTCACTATCCTCTTGTCTCATGGATAATTGAATAATACCGAACACATTCCTTTCAGACAACACATTTATTACACATTAACAGCAAATATTTATTTAGACATTTGTCCACACTTTTAAAAGATATATAGTTTACTTCGACCAGGAGAGGAGCCTCCGCCACCCCTGATTTTCAAAACAAACCAACCATCCTTCTTCTCTCCCGGACACAAAAACTTCATTCTGTCACCGTGTCTCCATCTTTGGCAGATAATACAACTAAAAGTTCTAGTTCCAGTTAATTGTCTGACTTTTACAGACATATTACACATTTATCTTAGGAAAAAGCATCATGATTGTTTTTAAAACATTCAACATTTACAGAAAGACATAAATAATAAGCTGACAACTTCATTTATTGACTATGAATTAGTGCTTGAATGCATATCTACACACACTCAGAAACGGAGATTCTCCATACGACACCATGTCTGGCTCAACTCTAGTATGAAGGTGGGAAAGGAAAAGTTGGTGAATTATGATTTTGTTAGTGCTTTTTTTCACAAATATGTCCATTATAACAATGGAAAATAGAAACGGCAAAAAAATGTGTCGTAAATTCACCTTTACACCTTGTGTTACATTCATGGCAGCATAGTGTGTGCATCAATGCATGGCTTTTTGAGAAAAATACAGATTAAGTCCCACACTGATAATACTAGGGTTGTTGAAGACCTTTCAATTATCAAGGATACATTCATCCTCTTGAACATTACTAATTTTGACATACCTTAACTGTATTATTATCAAGATAGTGACTTTTTATCAAATCTTCGGCTCCAATTCGCTGAGAGTCATAGATTTCCGACCAACGTAAAACTATATAAAATGTATAGCATTATCATCAGGATATGAAAGAAAATGCTGATGTCTGAGAATGCTAACATTATCACCATTTATATGGAACTATCAGCAATAATTTTAGCTTATTCCTGAAACAATGCTACCAGCAAAAGCAGCATAATGTATAAACTATGCCATTTTCATACCAAGCAAGTTTTCATTTTTTTTATATAAAACAGGGAGTTATGTATCTCTATCTTTAAGTATATTTACTTTCTGTTACCTTTCTGACTACACAATAAAGTCTTTCAATAAAGTTAATTTTTCTGTCACGTATGTTTTTCTCAACTGACCAGAATATATCCCAATTCAAGAAAGTTTGTCTAAAGTAAGAGTGAATTCATTTGTGACGATAGAAGGCCTCCATTGTTGATGGCTCTGGAAATAATTATCTTACCAATATAATAGACTAATTCTATGAAATTGAGTAAAAAGTATTCTTTGAACTTTGATCATCTTGAAGTCCTTCAGAATAAAGATGACATTGTGCTTTCATTGTAAATATTTGTTCCTTATTCTGTCAAATAATTTGGTACAATTTAAGGAACAATAATATTTCATCATTTATAAACCAAAACTAAAAAAATGAAATTGAAATACCGTTATAATATATATATATATATATATAAAAGGTTGATATGCTAAAAATTTTCAAATATACTTCAGATCTTTTAACTAATTTTCAAGAATCAATAAGACATCTGTCTATCATGGCTATTAAAGCCCTTTCTAATCACCTAATCATTCTTTTCTCTGATCTTACCCAATCAAATACATAATTGTTAAACATTAGCAAATATGCTTACAAAAATTGTAAGAGTGATAAGCATCCATTCAACAATAACAAATCATTCCGAAGTACTTCATTCAGACCCAAACTTAGGTTCCTAGCCATTGCTTAATTCACTTATTGAAAAACGTTATTAAAATAATGAAATTTGATAATCGTATTTTATTGACTGTTTATTAATACATAACTGTTAAATTTATTTTCTATCAGTCGAAAGATAAATTAAAAAAAATTGTTTGAATATTTTCTCTAAAAAGCATGTATATAATATCATTGATAGGATGATGTATTTTCCCTCTTATTTTGTAACGATAATAGACACTTATCTTTGGATGATACATGAAATCTCAAAGCAGGAACTTGTTATTTAATTGTTTTGAAAACACTTATCTATTATAATAAGTGTTAGATCAAAAGTGTTGAAAATGCCTATTTACATTTTATATAACTTAAAATGATTTATTTCAAAATTCATATAATTACCAAAAAAAAAAATATTTTTCTATTTATACTTTTTAAGGTTGAAAATATTATTTCAGTGACTGCAATTGTCAAAAAAGGAACTGGTTTCATTGCAGATAAAATTTTGGATGTAATTATAATATTGACCCTGAACTACTTGTATTGAAGATATACTTATATAACATGATTGATTATATATTACAATATTTTATCGTTTGCAACCTTACACATTTGTAGTCTGGAAAAATGCCAACTGCTATAGAAATTATTATAGAAAGTAATAATATGTGAGAATAAACATTTTTTTAATTAATTTAAATTCCTAAATTCCTATCAATCAATATTTTACATAAAATATGAATTCAATATATGTATATAAATATACAATAAGTATTTTAATTTAATAGGTTTTTTTCTAAAATTGTTTAAAATCTTGAAAATATATCTTTTATTATTTACACGCTCAATTTGATATAATTGTAATGGTAGTTCTGAGTCTTTTATCAAAATAGCGTTAAATATTTCAGTTTCTTTAAGATCACTTGATAGACAAGTAACAAGATTGGTATTGTAAAATGCATTACAATAATTACACACACACACACACACACACACACACACACACACACACACACACACACACACACACACACACA
>JAPDSC010019805.1:0-25304 GCA_026290005.1 Latrodectus geometricus | reverse complement strand
AAAAAAAAAAAAAAAAAAAAAGAGAGAGAGAGAGAGAGAGAGAGAGATGATAAAAGCTTGAAAGTTTCCTTTTTTGTTTTCGAAGTTATTAAATATTGAAGTTTGAATACAGGATTTCTTTCACTCGCTTTCTAATGTATTTCCTATCGGCGGCGTATTAGGAAAAGTGCAAGCACATACGCTGCCATGGGTAGTTATAATACTTTTCCAAAATTCAAAAAAAAATTTAAACATCGTCACTTTTTAAAAAGTTATAAAGGAATGCAGAAAAAAGAGGAATCCGATACGGTACACATATTTTCTATAACATCACTGGTTACTTACAAATAATAGTTTTAAAAGTTGAAAAAGAACATCACCTTTTATATTCTTAAAACAAACATGATTCCATAGCATTGTGCATCGTGGCATAAGAAATATCCAAAAGTTTAAATCAGCATTATCATTAAATTAATAAATGTTTACATTAATACAATTTTATACAATCAAAACAATGTAAAATATACCTGAAAGACAACTGTCTCACAATAAGACAAGTTTCCTCAGCTTATTTACCACTCGAAATCTGATTAGTTTGGTAAATAGCATAAAAAAAATTTTAAGTCGAAAGAATTTAACTTTATTTACCCGTTTCTTAGGAATTTAAATCGATCATTCAATTAAGATTAAAGATTTGTAAAATAGATTTTGTAGACATTCATTTTTAGTTGCCTCACACTCACAGTCTAACAAAGGAAAACTTAAACTTTCTAACAAAGAAATTTTCAGGCATTCATTTTCTTAGTGGATTTTTTATGCTGCAGAAAATCCAATTCGAGATAATAATTCATGAATTTCAATCCTTTAATGATCGTATAAACTAATGTCTGAATTTATTGACACAGTCAATCATTTTCAAAAGCCAATTCGAGATAATATTTACAAATACTTACCATTTGAATTATGTGGATTTTCAGTCCTTTCAAAAATTTATTGTTTACTTAAAATATGTGCTGTAATCGGGACATGTAAGGGAGGAGCTGCACTTAGAAATTAAAAAAGAACTGCACGACAATTCTCGGGGGTTGGCAAACTCCGATGAGGATAAGCTTTTATTATTCTTTCGTTGATCAAAAAGATAAAAGGCTAAAATAGGCTTGCATTATATCTCCCTTTTAATTTAAACACATAGCTCTGTATGAAACTGAATGCTCAATAAAAATTTATTTTTGCTTCATTTTAAATACCTTTGCTTACTACTAATATTTAAAATACCTTTGCTTGCTACTAATATTTAAAATACCTTTGCTTGCTACTAATATTTAAAATATGCTAAAATTGAAGATAAATATTAATGGTCTACTATACTACTGTTAATGAAACATACATGTATAAAATGAAAAAAAAAAAATTTTTCTCATGATTGACAATAAAAACTTAACGATTTCATTCACAGCTTATATAACATATTACATTACCATCAAAATAACTTATTATAATAATAATGATGATATATTGTAATAATAATTATTTATAAACTGAAATAAGTTATAAAAAAACTAGTATGAGTACAAATTATTATAAAATAAAATTATTTGATAAATATTAAAAACAAGTTGTCATATGTGAGCAAATATGGTTAAGAAACTAGAAGAAAGAATAGAAATGGAACAAAAATATAAACAAGTATAATATTTATTATATAATTTACACATGAACTGGTTGGATTATGAATAAAAATAGCTTTGTACATTAATTTTTTTAAGAAATATGATTAATGTTGATAGTTAACGAAATTAACTTATTCGACCATCCACAATTATTTTTCATGATATATTTCAGGAATGAATATGAAATAATTTAAGTTTTAACAAAAGAACGGCTAGATAAAAATAACGATTATTAATATCTACACATTTAATTATGTCTCTATTTGAAAATTACTTTGTTTCTAAAAGTCTCAAAAATTGCTTGAAAGATTTTTAACTCACATATTTTTCAAATAAATTCAGTTTACAAAAGTAAAAAGTATCTTTTTTCTTTGTATCAACAATATCGATTTGTTTTCTTCTAAGAAAACTACGCTAGTGTTCGATTAATTTGAAACAAGCAGATAAAATATAAGAAATTAACATATATGAAGAAACGTTGACTCCTATGAACTGGAATAACCAGTTACTGGGAACTAGGAGTATAAATAATAATTCCATACTTATATAATCACTGTTAGCAAACGATTTTTGATATGAGCTGTCAAAAGCCCGGACTTTATTTTGACATCAAAATTTAATTATGTACATTATTTTTGGCATCAACATTACTAGAAAAAAATAATAAGTAAGTAAAACATAAAGCTAAGCAAAATGAAAAATAAAAAAAAAATATGAATTATGTTACAAAAAGTTCACGTTAAAAAAAATCATCATAGCAATTTGAAAAATCTGTTTTTTTATGTTAATTGCTAATTCATTGAAAGAAGATAGTGATTATGTTACGTTAGTGATAGTTAGTGACAACGTTTTTACAAATAAGTGATAAACTTATTTATAGAAACGTTTCCTTTGACTTTTGAAGAGATGCTTTCCTTGACTGAAACTTAAGCTATTTTCCGCAAGTATTATCAGGTACCAACACTCAATTCATTATTTCACTTATGTGTAAAAAAATTTATATGTCTTGATAAAATAAACTTCTCAATGTATGCCTTATTAATTGGGTTTAGTTATAGTATTAAATAATGGTATTTATGAGAATATAATGTATATGTTATGAAGGAAAATTTTTTTGGTGACAATAAAATGCATATTTGTCAAACTTCATTACTCATTAAAAAAAAAAGTAATGATATTTTCTAAAATATCATTTTCAAGAATTACGAAAAAATATTTAAAATTCATCACAATGATATACTCATGTTAATTTTTTTTTTTTTTTTTTTTTTTTTTTTTTTGTGAGACAGACAGAAACACAGGACATTAGTGGATATATTGAGCTTTTTCCGCATTGTTATGATGATTTTCCAAATGAATTGCTTAAAATATTATGATTAAAAGTAAGATAATTTAAAGAGATTGGGTTGAAAAACATTAAAAAGAAGAAATGAAAAAAGAAAAAAAAAAAAGAAGAGGAAAACATTAAAAGCATGATAAAAGAAGAAATCGTCCATCAGAAATATTCAGATTATTTTAATTGGTATGAATAAAAAAATATTTGATTTTGAAACCATACTCCGGCTCAATTTATTTTTTGAAGAAAGAATTCAAAAAATAAACGGGTGTTAACAGTAGTTTTTACTTTTCTCTACATATTATTTATCAATAAAATAAATTTTTAAGCAAAATAAAAAATTTTTCTGCTTTTTATTACCTTTTAATCAGCCGTAATAAATTATCGCAAGGGAAAAAAACTGTAATACTCTCAATCACTCACTCGACAGACATATATGCCAAAAAGATTCATTTTCTGCTGCAAGGAAAAACACGGAAAACTCCCAAGTACCCACCTAGACAGGTATGCATGCGAAAGCAAGAAAAGCAACATCCATCTCTTTTGGTTTAACAGTGACTGTAGTCGAAATCGGAACCTTTTATTATGAAGAGCACTGTTCTACCCTTAAGCCACAATGAAGCCTAAATTCATATTTATAACAATAAGTGTAAGTGTGATATTATATTATATTCAACTTGTAAACTATGGCTAAGAGTTATTTGAGAATTTGAGGCAAAACTCATTTTAAAATTTTCATTATAAGTCTCATTAATAATTTAATGATTTTAACGTTTTGTTAGTCTTCTGTTGATAAAACTTGTCGAACATATTGTGAGAATAGTTCTATTAGAACAGTTATAGATGGCAAAACTGTTAACTGTCACCGCTAATTTTAAAAACAAAACTCAAACGATAGTCACAAAAATGTTCAATTTTAAATATTAGTTTTCTTATACGTCATATTCATCAATAACATCAATAGATCATTTTTAATTAGTTCTACTATATTAGGATATGATGGCTGATTTATAAAAATGTTTTTTTTTTTTTCCATACAACACTTTTAAGGAGATCATGAATAATGTTGGTTATAAATGTTGATAAAAGAGAAAGAATTTTGTTTAATGTCAACTTTTAATGTACTTATAGAATATAAGACTTTCAATCCTTGCTCTATAAATTTATTCACAATTCCATTTCGAATCTTTTCAGAACTTCCTAGATTTTGAGAAGATAGGGAGATTCTTCCTTGCTTTTATGTATAAGCATTGTTATGTTTAGGAAGTAAACATTCCCCTAAATTTGAATGTCGTCACTAGACGCGTGAGTTATTACGCCGTTACACAAGTGCGTTTTATGAAGGTCAAAATATTTACAACAGACGTGAAATGGTTAAGAACCACACAATGGTAATTTATAATTTTGCATTTTTCTTTCTTCTTCCTTGCAGTTAAAACAATTTCTTCCCCGTAATCAGCATCATTTTGGTATTTTTTAGCTCATAAATATCTAGATAATAACTCAAAGATATAATTTGTTTTTATTTAAATAGGGCTAATCTGTCTAATAAGCAGTTTATTCAAAATCGCAGGTTTTAAAGTGTTATTAGACACTGCGATTTTAAACGCCCAATATATTGCATGACAAGTTTTGTGAAAAAATATGTAAAAATAAATCATGTGATTTATTTAATTTTTGGGTACTATTACACTTTGAGATTTCCTTACCTATCTTAAGCGCTTTAAGGGGGCGTGCTCTTCTGAGCTTAAGTTCCTAAATTCGAATATAGCCACTATTGAACATCTGGAAATGGTTGTAGTGTTTCAAATTTCTGCATAAAATTTTGCTGGGTGGTTGCTTGGGACTTTCCAAGTTACACGTGAATATAACCCAGTATTTATGAAAAAGATCCTTGGTAAACAATATGGACGAAGGTCAAATGATTTAAGACAACCTTCAATTTTTATGAAGTACCAATCACTAGAATTTAATGCATTGAAATATAGTTTATTATTATTATTATATATTAAGAAATTGGGTATTCAGAGAAAAGCTTAAAGAATGTTTTACACTTTTTTTTTGAACTTGTGATATAAAATACTATAGATATCAGTTTTTATGATAAAACTTTAAAGTTTTTGTTAACTAAATTTTCCTGTTAGAGTTGATAGATAAAGAAGAAAAAATTAATTTTGAAATGATTTTTTTATCTATCTCTCATCAATGGAGTTTGGTTTATTTTATTTTTAAGTCTCTTTTTGTGTATTAGGGATAAATTAACAGGAAGCTACAAATTAAAATTGGTTCTGAATTTACAGAAGCATATATGGAAACACATACAAACATGGCGGTGCAAGCGAGCTTCGGACAACACCTTAAAGTTAACGGGCTTAGAATAGTCACCTATCACCAAGCATCTCATAATTTTAAAACACGGTCAAGTAACGAGGACACACCTGAGTTGGCACCCTCTTTTCCATATCCATGCCACACTAGAGGAAGGACTTTGGACGTCACAGATTAGTATAGACACATTCCCAACCCACGGATTTCCAAAAGTTCAGTGAGGAAGAATTTGCTCACCCTACCAATGCTTTGCGGACCTTAACCGGAAACATGTATGGAAATATAAATTGAACTCTCAAACAGTAACATAAAAGTCCGGAGTGTTAACTAAATTATTAAATTATAGGGATTTGGAAAGATAAGAAACTGGACCCAGCAGGAAACATTGAGTAAAAATGTTAAAAACAGTATTCGAGCTCAAAAATGATTCGGCTTTTGAGTTTTCTGGTACGAATATCAATGTCACGCTTCGACGCTAGAATTTTCCTAGTCACACATCAAATATTAATATAATTTCGTACGATGTACGACTTCTAATATCCACATTAAAATTGCATTAAAGATTCCCAGGCTGTTCGTGGTTGGAAATAAAATCAAACATCTGTTTCCATGTGTTTAGGTGATACATCAGTTCTGAAGAAATTATAAACGTTTTCGGTGATTCGGATTTGGTTTGTCACTCAGTGACCATTTATTTCGCAAAAGACCTACGATTAAAAATCAACTTCCAGCTGTTGCAAGCATCAAATCCTGTAGTGGAGAATTGAATCCATGTATTACTGAACCGTAGATCTGAGCGCTAATTATTCGACTGCCACCTCGGTTCTGTTATTCGGTGACAGGAGGTGGAAAAGAGATGTTTGAACACTAAATTGCGTGAAAGATGGTTACTATAATCAGTGAAAACTGAGTAACTTTTCTTCTCCCTCAACTAGTTTAACGTAAAACTAGCTCCCAAACCTATCAATACAGTTTTATCAGTCCTTTAGATAGGGTAAATTAAATGAATAATTTATTATTGTTATTTATAGAAGAAATTTAGGAATTACCATTTTGAGGATTCAAAGATAACACTTAAAGAGCTGGCCTAACCAAGTTTTCCTTAACTTAACATTTGATTAAGTTCACAAAAGTTAAACATTCGGTATTTTTATTAATTCAAGCACCAGAGTTTCAGGTTCAGTCACCGGAGCTTGTGGAAAATAAATTAAAATTTGTCTTACAAATAATATACACCGTGTAAATTTGTTACTTAAGAAATACATAGAAAGAAATTGTAAATTTACTAAATCAAACTACAAATAGGGTGGAAAAAATATTTTAACCTTTATGAATTTGGTTATTTTAGATTTAAAGTCGCTTTTATGTCACCTAACCGGTCTACTGGTTAGCATAACTGAGTACGGATGGGGAGGACCTGGGTTCGAATCCCGGCTCGGGCATGGATGTACTTTCTCTTTCTGTCTCTGTGTTTCTTGTCCTTTCCTCACATGATAAATGAATGTGGCTCACCCTATAAACGGGCTTATGGTGGTGTGGCGTGGGCGATGCTACTCGTACCTCCGTGACTTGTTTCACAGGTGCCCATCGGGTAACGATAAAATGAGTAGCAGTTTCCGGCCTTGTTGCGGCAAATGGGTTAATTACTTAAGTGTGCCCACCATTAGAAGAAAAAAAATCCAGTTTATTTTAGAACTTGATTTGAAACACACATAATCAAAAATAATTTTTGATTTAGTTGTTTCTGCTGAAAAAACAAAAATATAAAATTATATTTTGTATCAAGTTAATTTAAAATGGAAATGGTAAACTTTTTCTGAAACATTGAAGGGATTAGAAATCTTATGGAACTTTATTTAGACAGAATACAGATAGAATAAATATTTTTCAGTACTATGAATAGACGATAATGTTTTTCATAATTGTGAAACAGAGGATTTTTATTTTCAGCGAGCAAAAATCGGAAAAAATGATAACTGTCGTCAACAGACAGGTAGCAGACAACAGATAATGCAAACTGCATTCATAAAATCAGCAAAATTAATGGCTTAAAAAGATCTGATTGGAATATATGTAAAGAAACTGAGAACGCTTTTCAGGTTTATAAATACTATTTGCAAACAGACAGCAGAAATTTGCTCATTCCTCGTGAAGTTTGCATAAAAAATGCATAAAACGAATTTCAAGATCTAAATTTGAATATCGCTTTCAAGGTTTCCATTTGTTTCATTGACTCAATATTTTTACCCCTACCAAAGAAAATCTTCAAAAATACCAGCAGCTCCAACGGTTGACCTTGGATTAAACAGATTTCAATCCTATGTCAAACTTTATTTTCTATTATAAAAATTAAAAAAAAAATCATTACGTAAAGCTCCTACTCTTTAATTCATCAAGATTTAAAACCTTTATGTAAAAAGATTAAGGAGATAAAGATTAAAGAACAAAACAAAGTCTTTAATCTGTCTCGAAAGAACTAAAAATAGCCCCGTAAGTTTCTTTGACACACCAGTTCAGTACTTGTCATAAATAAATATTTTCTTTTCGATTTTGTTTGATGCTAATAAATTCCTTTTCCGTTTGCCAAGGTTGACTGAGTCTTATTAGCAGCCTAGTCAGCGAAATTTTTTATTTATATTTTACATATTTCAAAGAACCTACTGATTCATGTTTTCAGAGAAACTAATGAAAATAAGCTAATTAGAAAATGTCACTTTTTAAAAATTATTTTAAATGATTGTCAATATCAACTTATACCTTTTTCAGCATAGAATATCAAATCCCAATTAAGGATAAATTCTTAAAATATTATTTTCTGCATATATAAGTTCTGCTTTATTTGTTTAACATTTAAAATATTGCATTAAATACATAATTGTTTTAGTTTGTAGCTGTTTGTAAATAGAAGGACTGCAACACAATGGAATAAATTGATCTGGAAAAATAAAAGTACGATCAAAGGAATTTTTTTATTTATGAATTTGGAATACATAATAAAATATTACATTTTAATTTAGTTATTTTTAGATCTCTTTTTTGAAAACTTAATCATTCTATTATTTAATAAACAGGAAAATTAGTTAGACTTTATGGTCTTGAACTTTTTTTTATAATACTTCTATATGTTGAAAGAGTGTTCTTTAGAGTATAATGTCTCCGAGTCGATTCTAACTGTTATTGAACAACGGGAGATGGATATTGTGCTTCAGTTTTCTGTATTTACACCTGTCAGGTAGGTGCTTGGGAGTTTTCTGGGTTTCCTCCCTTACGACACAAAAATGTCGTCAACTTGCAATAAAGTCTTCCGAGAAGGTAAATTCTCATAAAATGCTTAACGAAGCTTTATATCTTCCTGCTATTAGGCAAAGTCTATATACAATTAAAAAGTACATAAGTCAATTTTCTAGGCTTAATTTATAAAATAAGGGATGGGAATTATAAAAAAAAATTATTAATTTTTTGTAATTTTAATAGAAAAGTAAGCCAAATAAGAGAAAATTTATCCGTAAGACAGATCGTTACAAACATTTTCATTTTATAACTGCCATAGACAAAATCCAACAAATTTCATCCCATTATTTTAAATATTTTTTTCAATAACACAAACATCAAGCAAAGTGTTAAAAACTTTAATGGTATTAAAGCATATATACAAAATATGATTATTATAAAAGTACAGCAGGACATAAAACCAACTTTTGAATTCAACATATCAAAAGTTATACAAGACAAATACAAGTACAAAAATTTTTTTGTATAATAAACTATTAAAAACACATGCCAAAATCTCTTGAAAATTTGTTTCTTAAAATATTATAAATTAATCACACTTCAATAATACGATCAAAGGAATTATAGTAGAAATATTTATACAAATAATTATAGTAGAAATATTTTTCTCAGCATGAAACATTAATAAATAAAATTCAAAACTTTTAGCTAGCACAAGGTATCATAATTGAAAAGGTATACAATATATAATTTTCAAAAATAAGAGATAGAACTTCATTAGTTTGGTTCGAAGAACTAATTGACTATAATTTTATTTTTTATTGAGTTATTTTTGCATTTTGCTTGGAACGAAAATTTAGTATACACCAAATAAAACTAAAATACATCCTATGTAATGAAAGATTAAAAATATCACACTTTTCTACATAAATGGCCTTTTGAAATAAACATTTTATTAGTTATCTATTCTAGTTTTATTATAACTATAAATTTGATTCTTATAAGGACACCACCGAATTATAGTTATGAAATTCTTTTTTAGAGCTTTTTTTCTTACAAAGGGCTTATTAGAAGATATTCCAAATTAAAAATGAGTGTATACATTTAATACCTTATCATAACTTCCAGGACCTGTTTTTATTGGAAGTCGGAAAAGGTAACACTTCTAATATTCTCCAAATATAATTTCAAGTATAATTCGCTCTTAAAATTTTACAAATTCTAAGAGTTATCAAAAATGTTTCTCTTTTACAAGAAATTATTAAAATCTAAGTGCCTTATAACATACTTATGCTCAAATATTACTACAAAAATATAAAACAATGAAAAAAAGCGGATTTACAGATTGAAGAATGTACACAGACAGTAACAAATGATAAAGTAAAAAAAAAAACTTCTATACAGTAAAATGAATAAAAAATATATAGATTATTACTCAGAGATTATGAAATGAACGACATCAAATTTCAGTTCATTAGACTAGATATCATTCGCAAGTACTCCCTTCCTTATAGGAAACAAAAAATCCAAGAGTAGCATCGAACGCTTTCATCATCCCCTTTACAGAAATAGCTTCTGATTTCGAACTGGTTTCTAAAGCCAACTCGGAAGTGACCATCGGACGCCTACCAACTGGAGAACATCATAGTGTTGGTCCAATGGGGCTCGGTTGGGGGAGGCTTGGTCTTGCAGCTAGTGTTGAAAGATTTGTTCCACTGTTTGGGATCTATGTAATAATCCGGAGACCCATAAGCAGCAGCTGGACTCATGTGGGCCACTCCCATGCCGATGTAGCGACAGGTGGCCAAAGTCGCTTGACGGACCAACTTCCAAGTCCTCTGCATAAAAAATAAAAAGTGGAAATGAAATTAGAATATTTTGATACATATAGAGTATTTTGGTAGGTAAAGCATGGATTCTCAGTTTATAGTAGATTCCAATGTACAATAAATACCCCTGTTTTTTTTGTTTCTCGCCCAAAGGTATCTTTTGCACACGAGGGCTAATTAGACTGGGACCTACGGTTTAAGGGGACTGTTTCCTCAAAATAAATCTTGAAATGAACTTCAGCGCCATCTAGCACAGTTGTTTTGGGGCGGTCGCTCTTACAGAAACTGGAGAAACTGATTGGTGAGTTTTAATTTACAAGCCACACCAAAGCACCCTTTTACAAAGAAAAGATAGTTCCTAACTCAATAGGGGTGAAAAAGGGGTATGAACAGGAGATCACTTAACTGCAGGGGTAAGGTAATCAGTAAGCCTCCCCCCCCCCAGCCTGTTTCCACGCAGATTTTCTCCGTATTTATGGTCAGTTTGCCTTGAAGGCTGTTTGTCCTGTTTCGAGGGTCCGTAACCCCCTCAGGGTTTTTCTTCCTGGAACTGTATGTCACATGGCTGAGGCTAGTTCAAACGCTTCTGAAATCTCACATGGGAAATGTCGGTTGCTGACGTATCCAACCATTGAGGGAGAATAAGCTGCTCGGAGATTCTGAGAAGAAATAATTATTTTATTTACTTTTAGAGTTCAGCTTTCTGTGTAGTAAAATACTATGCAGATGCACAACAAAAATTGAACAATTTTGCTATTATTATTACTCCTTCAATGTTAAAAAAATAATTATAAATATTCAAATTAAATTAAAAACAAAAAAAACATTGAAAATATATTTATTATTCTATTTTTCTGGCTTTAATTTCAATTCAACTTGCTTTAAATGGGGTGAAGTCTTCTTGAGAAAACAAAACAGTTATGTTTATCTCCAAGTACTACACTTTTATAATATACAAAGAGTTGAATTTCTTATCTGTTTCAATGGGGGAAAACGTAATTCATTTATTAGTTTTTCAATAAACTTTTTTTTTATAAAATGGCTTTGACTTATATTTTTTATCAATGATTTTTGTAGGAATGAAAAGTTCACCTGCAGAAATTAAATCTTATTATGCAGAAATTGTTATGCTTGATTAATAATATTGAATCTTATTAATCAAGCGTATCGACGTTGTTTCTCGTTATATTTCGAAATAAATTACAAATTTTAAAAGCAGTACAAGTTAATACGTAAACCATAGGATTTGTATCTTTGCTCACATTCAGGAAATGGAAAAGCAGTTCCGGCATCAACTTATCATTCATTCTTTTCTAATTTTCCAAAATTGTATGTACTATTAGTCTTGATTCACACAATATTGGAATTACATACATTTTGTACAAAGTAGTTTCGCATCGAGGCAATTTATTTTTGAAATGATTTCATTATAATTTTGGTTTTGCCATGAAATATATATTTTAGACAGCCAGAAAATGAAAATGTTTCATACCATATGTTTGGCGTTTTTGTTATTTGTTGGTATTAATATTAGTTTTCCATTAAAAATATTATAAGTTTACAAAGATAGCTAATTAAAAATAATAATTTTACGAAATTCTATCAGCATATTAGACCAAAGTTTATAGTAAAATTATTAAAAAATAAATCCTTTATTGATTTAAATTTCTAAAAAAACATAGAAAATTTAATTACGTACATATTTATATAAGTATAAATTGCAACTATGTCTTCTTTTGTTAGTATTTTACTATTTAAAAAAAATGCAAAATACTTTTTAAATGTAATTCTTTTCAATACAAGACACATTGAATAAAAATTAATATCCTCTCTAAGCAATGTAATATGCTCTAAACATACTGTAAAGATGCAATATGAAAAAAATTTCTTCAAAGATGTGTTTTTAATTTAAAATTGACTGCATTAGTTCAACAAATATGATAATTCACATGTGTATGTGTATTTTTATTACATTAATGTGATAGAAATTGCATGTGGAAGGTTAATTCAAAAACAAATTATACTCCTCTGTAGTATCAACCTCGCAGAACTTCCACAAATTACACAATTTGCTATGTATAAAATAAAAATGAATAAATTGTGCTATCATCAACATGCTGTGAAAGAAACAGTAATTAAAAGATGTTACCTTCAAAATAATTAAAAAATTTTTTTTAAACTTTATGTAGAATATATGTCAGTCAGTATGTAAGGAACATTTGAAAGTATAAAATTTATTGTCCAGTTTATTTAAAAAAATAATTTGAAATACATAAAATGATATATATATATATATATATAGCATATGTAATTACAATATAATAGATGCACAATTTTCAATTAGGTATATATATATTTATTAAAAACAGTAAATTTTTATTTACAATATGCAAAATATATATTTTAGACATCCAGAAAATGGGGAGAATGAAATATGATATACATGAGAAGAGAAATGGAAATGGAGGGAAATGGATATAAATAAAAGAGAAATATTTTTGTGATTTTTGGTGTTTATTTACATTGAATATTTACATAATTTATTTACATTAATTATTTTTTATTAAAACCAAATTTTTTAAAAAAAGTTGATTTTTCTTTTTAAAATTATTCCAACTTTATTTTTTTATATTGTTTTTTATTTTTTGCTTCTATAATCGATGGAGGATCTCTGATTTTCATTGATCGCGTGTATCGAGGATCAATTAGTTCTGGCAGTAAACAATCATAATAGAAAGTTTTAAGTTTGTTTTCCATCTCTTCTTTCCAGAATAAATCATCTTTATAGATCTTTTCTATTTTATGCCCTTTTGGTGTTCATAGGACAAACAGGCAATACATTTTTTTGGTTATATGCAACTGCCCTTGTACTTGATAAAAATATTTGTGTTTTTTATTGATGTTACCAATTTGTTTTTGTTTATTTAAATTCAAAAATTGAATTTTCTACTTAAAATGGCTTCCTCTGGGGTAAGATCTTTGGAGGAAAAAGGATATTTTATTTCTACTATTCCATCGTTGTCAATTAAACCATCAGGTGTTGCCCCTAAATATGGAAACTGCGTATCCACAAATAGTCCACATTTTTGTATGGCTAAGCCTAAATTTTTAAGGCATAAAATTGCATCATCTTCATGATTTCTGCCATATCTCATGGCATAATTGTCCAAATGAGAATACAGCAGTGATTTTACTATATTTCCACAGGTTGTATGAGGTAATTTGCGACAAATACTTCCAAAATTGGAGGCAGTAATTCGCTTTCGCCTTTCATACAACCATTGAGGACAATCACGTTGAGCTCTTGTTGATAATTCCAGCTCTCTCCGCTGCATTTCATTGAGCTGCAGATATTTAAGAAATAATTCTTTTTTTTCAATAAAGAACTCTTTTGGCAAATCGGGCTTTTCGGCTTTATCTCCTTTTTCTCGATGATTATACAAATATTAATTCAGCAAAGACATTTAATTTTGCTTAGTTACAAACTCATTAATTAAAAGCAGATATGCTCTATAAATACTCAATTTACCAAGGGAATTTAAAATTAAATTTAAATAATAATGAACTGTTATTGATAAATTAGAACAACAATTTTTTAGAACTTTTCTTCTAATTGGGCAGATTAATGAAGATAATAGACAAGACTAATAATCATTTGAACAATTATTTATTTGAAACTCTTGTTTTGCCAAAGGTAATGTAAAGGGGTAGATTTAATAAAATGTTTGGGAAATAAATTTATTAAAAATGACTAGAATATTGTGATATATATACGATTTTATTAATAAAAATAGGATATATCTTGAGCAAAAGTATAGTAGAACATGAAAACTGTAAAAAATACTTGAATTTTCAGAAGTCATTTTTAAAGTTAGCTTTTTGGGAAATTTATTTTTCAAAAGTAATCGATGTCATTATTATAAAATTCGTTGAAAGTACGATATTTAAACAATATATTCCTACAAAGAAGAAACAAGGGAAGATTAAACATTACGAATATATTGAATGTAATGTATATAAAATGTTTAATTTTCAGTACACTAAAACTGCTTGCAGTGACTCACTGAATACATTTTTATATATACTAGAATATATTTTGTACTTATAAATAAAGATTTAATTTTAGTGCAGTGATGTCATACTTGAATTTTTAAAAGTGATATTTGGGATAGTTGGTAAGAATCTTCTACAACGCATTTGTTCAGGTATTTCACAATTTTGTACTTTCCGATATTAAGAACAACCAATTAAAGGGACATGCTTCCTAAAATTTTGAATTGTGTAAGACTGATGAATTTTATTAGCCTTACACATTATTACTGTACCGAATAGCATCGAAACCATCACGTATTCCGGTTCGGAAAGAAAGCTTTTACTTACCAAGCAATCTTATCTGCTTTATATCTGAAATAACATCAAAATCAGAAGAATTTATGCATGAAGAAAAAAACGTAATTTATTATCTGTTTACATCTATCTATATGTATATAATTATTTATTTTTCATAATTTCAGAATTTGTCATAGTGAAATCCTCAATAGAAAATGACCCTCTCTTTTTGTAAAGGGGGGAAAATATTCCCTCTCGCATCCGAAGCCCCTTTCTTTCACTGGAAGATGCCGGAATCAAAAGGTTAACTTCGAAAGCTGAGAACACCCGCAGCGTTTATTGAGCATGAGGGAAGGGATCACACACACATTAGCTTCTGGAATTGCAAAAACCCAAATTCGAAACTTTTTGACAGAGGAGGAGCTTGTTTACTATAGTAAGAAAGTGATTGGATTGATTCTGAAACAACCAAGTATTCATCCGCCATGTGGGCGTTGCTAATTTTTAAGAAAAATTATAAGATTTTTTCAATCTAAATTTAAAAAAAACTATCATAGATGGAACGAAAAATTTTTTTTCCAGATATTTATAAATAAATTTATTAACTACACTTGTTCTTAGAATTTCTGATTTCTTTATCTTTCTTAAGTTATTAATGTTTTAATCATATCTTCAAAATATTGAGACAATTTAAAAATAGTTAAAATGATTTTAAAAATAAATTTCAAACAAGAACATTTTTTTATTCTTAAGAACAATCGAAACTCACAAAAAGTAAAGGTCTAGCCATAATAGAACTTGTGAAATATAGTTTTAAATTTCTCCATAGACTTAACATTACAGTTGATTTTCAATATGGCGCGGAATGAGTCCCCTTAAGGTGGATTCCGAACCACTGCAAACACCCATGTTCGAGGGGATATTCGGATCCGCGAACTGTTTAACCGAAATACAAAATGCTGACCATTTAGCTATCAATTCTACTTTTCACTTTCAGTGGATACACATTGAAGACAATATATTAATGGGGAGGGGGAACTACAAGAATGTGTTCTTGAAGCGAGAAGAGTTACGGAACATCTTTGAATGAAATGCTACATCGCTTAAATTACATCATGGCATAATTTTACAGAAATTTCAAATAAATGCTCATTAAGAAATAAATTAATATACATGTAATCAAAACATCAAAAAAGAACATAACTTTTTTTTTCTTTCTTAAATAAGCCAGAGAACATCCCGAAATAAATGTCTCAAAATTCTGTGCAGCCGTTTTGAACTCAACTTAACACCAGAAAAAATTTTGCTGCCGAAAAGGATAAAGATTTTATTTTACATAGGTAAGGTTATAGAGATATAATTTTATAATTATAACAAAAACTACTTTAAAAATTTATTTTTGTGTAAAAAGAATATTTTGAAATAAAAATTTTTAAGCAATTAAAAATTTCCAGGATATTTTGAATTTTTTTAAATAAGCATAAATAATACAATCAGCATATTTAGCCGAATGTATGCAGGTTTTCTAACATTTAACTTTCTCTACGACATTTTTAATAATCTGTTGAATTTGTTTCAATAGGCGAGGAAAGAACTGACTAAAAATTATTCCACTGACCAGAAATAGATTTTTGCAATATAAATATATTATCCCAAACTCTCCGATATCAATTCTTAGAACGTGTGCTTTCTTTTCTTTTTTTACAACTTAATGTATTACTTCTAAATTCTCACCGCTTTTAGCATATTTAAATACAAAAGTAAAAATAATGTAATTCAGCTTGGAAATGCAATAGTTGTGAATTAATTTGAACAAATTTTAAATTAAAATTCAGTTCATCATTCTAAGATTATATTTTTGTACACAGAAAAACAGTGAGAAGGGCTAATTCAGCCAAGACTCGATTTAAAATAGATTCCTAATTATTAAAAACACCCATATCAGGTGCAAATCAAATACAAGAACCAGACACGAATTTAATGCCAAAACCAACTGCTACTCGATAAATTAAAATTTATATAGGCTTACAACAGTAGAAATCAAACAAAATAAAATATTAAATATAATTCTGGCATAAGAAATTAGATTAAAATAATTGCAATAATGGCGTTATTCACTGCAAGCACATTTATTTGATGTTTACTTCTAATTAACCCTTTGGATACATTTGACGAGTGAAACTCGTCACATATTTGCTCTTACTTCAATACATATAGTCTTCAAATAATTCAATACTCAAAAAAGGGTAAGTTGAAAAATCAGCAAAATCCCATCTAAATAATAATTTTTCACACAGTAAATTTGAGAATACTTGCTTTAAAAGAGAATCATGGAACATTTTTAACTTAAAAATTTAATTTAAATTATTATTGAAAACAATTATATTTTATCAAATAACAAGTGAAGAAAATGCTATTAAAAATATATATTTAAAATTATAAAGCATTTGAAAATAGATTTCAATTTTCTAGTACTTCATTATTTATCTAAAGAGTGAAACATTTTGGGTTTTTTTCAAGTATTGATTGTATCGATAAAGAAACAATGTAATTTCAAAATAATTTTTTCAGATAATTGAAATAATAATGTATAAATGTTGTCCATAGTATTGACATTTATACAACGTTCATTGCAATGTTGCACTTTTAAAATCAAATTTTATGCAATTTTTATAAATAAGATAAAAAGATTTTGTACCAAATATATTTTTGGTTTTTATTCAATTTCATACCAAATTCTAAACTAGGACATTTCAATGAATATTTATATCCAAGACAATTAACTTTTTATAGAATTCCATTTAAAATATTATTCAAAATCCTTCACACACAATCAGCATTTAATATTCTAATTCGAGATCAATGTAATGAAAAATGATCAATCAAAACTGTCAATAGATTTCCCCATTCAACTTAACACACAACGAAGTGTTTCGTCAGAATTCAGTCTCAAGACATGGCGTAAATCTCATGCAATTTATCAAATTTGTTTCACATTATTCATTTAAACACTTCAAATTAGCAAAATGATTCGATAAATAGAACCGAAATGAAGGCGAAGTCAAGAAAAGCTAAAAGAGGAAAAGCCAATTTTGAACTGACCTGAACTTAGTCACACTAACCTATTTCCGACTTGTTTCTTTCATAACTTTCGCAGAAAAACAATTATGGATGAATTGCTGAAATAAATTTCGCTTTTGTGCACGATATACACATTTCTGAAATTTTAAAACAATGCTTATATCATTTTACAAAAAATTCCTTAAAAAATTAAAGCTGCTTATTGAATCGAATATTTTTATAGCAAATTCGACATTAAAATAAATGTTAAATACTGTTTTCAGTCTGCATAAATATAGTTGAAGCAAATAATAGAATGCCAATAGAGTTCCTCAAGTTAAATTAAATATTTCAATATAGACCAAAGTAAATAATGATTATACTTAAATTCGCTATTAATATCGTTTAAAGAGTATTTCAAGTAATGAGTTCTTTCTAACATATATATATATATATATATATATATATATATATATATATATATATAACAAAATATCTTGCATTACATATTTACTAGAATTCATTACATTTAAAGAAATAAAGTGTTTTGCAATAATCAACAAGAATAATATGATTGTTTTCTCACACATACACACAAACTAATAAGCTTTAGACAAATTTTAATCGGTTAATAAATTTTAATGCATAAGATTAAAAGATAATCTCTTTTAACAGCCAACTTAATAAAGCTATTTATTCAGAATTTTTAGTAAACTATTAAAGCGGCTTTAGAAGAATAATCTACTTTATTTTTAATACTTATTTAAATAATTTAGAAAAGATTACTTTGAGGTTATAAAAAATTAATTTCAATATTTAAGATAGTAATAAAATAAATAATAACATTTAAGAATTTAAATAGCAGACAAAATATAAAAATCTTATATGTATAAACTTTACGTACTAAATTATAATTAAATTCATATATAAAGTAAATCATTATAATGCTTACAATTTTTTATTCTGACAAGAAATTTAAGGAAAGCAATGCGTCCATTTAAAAATTTGCCATGTAATCAGGGATCTTTTGTTGGAATGTAAAACATTAAAATAAAATTTTAACGTTTTACGGGGTTATTTAACAGCGAAAAATAAATGCGGTTGAAAAATATTATTTTTTAATGTTTTTATTAAAAGAGTTATCTGAAATTGAAATTTAAAAAAAAATTCCGCTTTTATAAAAAAACAATTAGAAAATTTCCATTTTGTGTGTCAAGTATTCAAACTTATATCTAAACACGCTTACACCACTATAAAATCCACTAATATTCTAATTTTAGAAGTTAATATCCGAGATTTTATGCCAAGTAAGTCTCGTTAAACTGTGTACACATCTTTCCAAGAAAGCAACGGAAAACTTTCGAAATACCTATTTTCTGAGAAAACAGTAATTTAAAACAAGGAAGTAGACAGTCAAATAACGTATGTTTTTTAAAAAAAAATAACTAGAAATAATCTAAATCGAACAAAATCCTGAAGCAATCGTTTTATAAAAACAAGAATGGAATTCGGGGCAAAGATGCTCGTTAAGAAATGGGAAAATATAATTATTGGATAATAATATTCAGCAGAAAGTCATATTTCAATAATAAAGCATAATTAGCTAAATTTCAATTTTATTTATTGTAACAAAATTATATTAACGTATAATTTGCTGAGAACTCTACTTCCTAATACTTAAATACTGAGGATATAAGTAAGCGTTCTTATTTCAGTAAACATTAGGGTGTTAATCAGTTAAAAATATTTAATTGAATGTAAAATACAGAACTGAAATTTAATTTTGAATAGAAATATTTTTAATTTTCATAAAACTATAATTAAATTATGTGAAATTAAAAAAAACTATTATTACATGGAATTTGCTGATTACAAAGTCTGTCGCATAGTGTATAATTAATTTCCATAAATATCTCATACTCAAAATGCTAATATTAGTAATTATTTTGAAATATCAAAAGCAAATATATTTTCTTTGCTTGAATATTATTGAAATTTACAAAATTAAGATCTATTTTACCAATTAATGGATATTATAAATTCTTAAATCTTCTTTTCAAAGTGAGAGTTTAGAATAAATGAATGTTATAATTACCTTCCTTTTAGCCTTTTTCTCATTAACATCTTTATTCTCTTTATTAATCGACTTATCCGCCAGTTCCAATTTCTTGGCAGCCTTCTTCCTCTTCTTGAGCTCCTTGGCGTCATTGTCCATGCGCTCGTAGGGAGAAGCTCCGGTGCGGGTCATCTTCGACAGAAACTTGAACTTCTTGTGACCGAAGCAGCAGCTTTTGAGCGTCTGACCGCTCTCCGTACTGTTCGTCTTCTTCAGCATGGTGGACCTGTTGCAGACGGAAGAAAGTGAGGGCGAAAAAAAGAACTTCCACCGCCAAGGTAAGATTTCACGGGTCGCACTTCCAGATCAAAGAACAGTCTGAAGGTTTTTAGCCGTTGAACTTTGACTCCCTCTTGTGTTCTCTTCACGAAATGAAAGCGAGGATTTCACCTGAAAAAACAAGGAAGTTGAATTTTAATTAGAAATGAATCATTCTATTTAAGGGTTAAAAAATCGAATGAGAGGAAGTATTTCAAAGTCAGAGCAAAATTTATTTAAAATTAAACAATTTAATTTAAAAAATGAGTTTTGTCATTATTCCTTTAAATTCCCTCATTTCTTAAAAAGTAAAACTTTATTTAACATGTTTCATTTCTTAATCGATTTTTAGAACGAAAATGTTTATGAATGGTATCCATGATTTAGTTTATTACCCCACAACTGCTAACATGAGCAAATTTTATAATTCAAAATTAATATAGAACCATAATAAATATCATAGCAGAAATAATATTCAAGAAATATTGAATTAAAAATCACGTAGCAATTTAGTTACCTTTTCAGTAGCTGAATTGAATAAATTATATGATTTATAAAAGAACAATAAATATATATTTCACATGAATAAACTTATTGTGGAATTAAACTATTTATCCAAGAGAAAAATTACTTTAAATTTATTAGAATTTGAGTACCGAAAAAAAAGTTATATATATATATATATATATATATATATATATATATATGAATATATGAATATAAAACAACTTTGTAATGTTACACGTGCCGTAAAAATTCTGGAACCAACAAGAAACAATTCAGCATTAAATTGTTCCTTGATCTGAAATTTTAATCACATATTCGGAGCAACAAATAAAAATGTTCACTCAACTCTGACAAATTCTTCTTGGTGCTTCAATTTCTACACTGAGCAACATAAATAAAATAGCTTTAATTCAGAATTCTAAAAGTCTTTATTGGATGCATTTCATCATAAATAATGATCCAACTGTCATCGGAAAATAAGGTTTTTATGAGTTATTGTGAGTGTTATTTATTGGTGTAAATATATGCAATGAGAACAAGAGAATTGTATCTATCGAAATATCTTAGATTAAATTTTTAAAGTTACTTATTTCTTTATTTTATACTTATATTTTTGTCAGCAAATGTCATTAATTATAAAACAACTTCAAGTGACGAAGTCGAAACCTGATCTGGTCCTCCAAACTTATATTTAATATATATATATTTAGAATCATCTGCTTGCGTCAAATGTAGTAAATTTTATAATACATATATTCTTAAGAATAATTCATATTTGAGAATTCTAACACTCTATATAATATATTTCATGTTAATTTGTTTTCTATAGCTGTAAAAATACTTTATTTATTTATATTTTTGTACTTGTGTTAATAAGTAGATGTTATAGTGCACATTTGTAGAAATCTACTATGTTTGGTATTATGTCAGTCTTTTAATTTCACTTTTTTTGTGGAAAATTAAAAAGAAAAATTTGCAATAGTTAAACAAAAAATTGGAAATAAAACGTGATAACAAAAGTTTACACAATAGCTAAAAGTTTAGGAATAATATTTTTCTTTCTACAAATAAAAATCGAACACTTAAATACTATAAAATTAAACAATGAATAAAGCACACATATTGAATATAACAGTAAATAAATCCTACAATATGAGCGGTCCGTATCAAAATCATTATTACAACGACATAGTTACTACGCACTAGAACCATAAGTCTTAGAATTGTATTTCAATACAATTCTAGCACGATAAAATTTCTACATTAGTTATGCTTTCAAATCGACTTCCTTTCTACAGTGCTTAGAAACCACACGTCCTAGGAGAGTATCTACATTATTTTTCAAGGTCAGTTCTGGGTGTTTATGGAAAAGTTGCAGCAGGTGACAGAAAGAAAACAACGTTAAAAAACATAATTAACCTTCGTTCTGATAATTTTTCTGTTGGCATCACAATGGGAAATGATTTTTTGGAATTTTTTTTATCAAGCGATCAACCACTTTAATCAACAAGCTTTAGCAATCATTTGTTTTCGTTTTAATCATTTAGCTGCTCGTTGATTCAAAAATATTTGTTTCATGATAGTCATAAATTTTAATTTATAATGTAAAAATATAGTCCAGTTCATAGTCATGGAAATAATTGTATATATTGAGCATCAAACTGTTTTAGACTTCTTAAAGTCACTCTGTATTTTCATCACCCTTTTTAACTCAATGTTATAAAGTCTTATAGCGAGTAAATAACAAATGAAAAAAAAAGAAAATTATATTTTTATCACCTTTTTATAAGTAAGCCTTAATGAATTAAATCGAATATTTTTAGTTATTTAATTTCTTATATAATTTAAATATTACTAACTAGATTCAAATTAATAATTTTATATTTAAAATATGTTTGCACACTAGTTAAATATTTTTTTACATATTTTTAAATATTTAATGTCAATTAATTTTATTAATAAAGTTATTCATTTGTTATAATGTTGAGTGGCAATAGTTGAAAACTGTTCAATGGCTGAAATGCAATGAATGTAAGAGAATCATGATAAATATAAACTGAATCCGATTGAATTGCATTTATTAATAATAATTATATTCTACTCCTAAATTGAGTGTTTCCTTTCCAGATAAGGACACTATATAATTGTACTGCTTCTTAATTGTTACGAACAGTTTTTAGAAAATATACTTCGGAAAAATTAAAAGAAAATTTTCCAAGTTATGAAGTGAAAAATATTTTGGAAGTCTGCTAAAATGCTCTACAACAGACTACGTAGCTGGAATTTTAAAGATAACAAAGGCGAATGAACTATGGCCATAAAATAAGAATGCTTGCTGTCAAAGTTCTGGAAAAAAATATTTACCTACCTAAGAAAAATAGAAATTCTCTCATAAACAAGCATGGTAAATTCTGCAGTATTTTTATCGTTTCTATTGTTAATAAACTCTTAAAATATTAGAAATATTCCTTTTCAAGATTAAAGATCGTGTTATTCTTTTCTGTTTTATGTACTTAGAAAATATTATATTTTATCATTTGCGTCTGAGATAAATGAAAGTTTAATGATTTAATTGAAGATCAAGACTAAAAATTTAAAATCAAGTTAAAGAAAAATTTAGATAATGTTTTGCCAAATGCGAAAATAAATTTTCCCATTCCTTTTTTTTAACGTATAACAAACATTGTAAAATAATTAATTTAAACAAAAAAATATATTTAAGGATATGGCAACAGAAGTTGAAAATCAATTGAAATAAAAAATATTATTGAACGGCCTTGGTGAAAACCAATCTAAACGAAGTCTTGTTTTGCACATGCATTCAACACTTTCCTTGAACTTAAAACCTGACTTTTGTCCTCGAGGTTAGTTTTACCTCCTCATGAATTTAATTAAGTTCCATTAAGCATTTATATTGTTTAGTATATAATCTAGTTTTATCGTCTTCTTTTTTTTTTGCGGTTGGATCCGTCACTCATTAAACGTGACAAATTAGAATTAATTGCTTCGGTTATAAGTCTAAATTTCAATGGAAAACTTTTCTTTATTTTTTAATCATTTTTTAGTCTTAATAATTTGAACTGTTAAAAAAAGATAAATTAAATAATTCTGATTATTAATCATACATATATCTAATCGAACATAAAGTGATTATAATTTTTGACTACGTAGTAAAATTATAATCTGCGTTAGTTAAATTGACAATGAATTATTTTAAAGATAATGTATTAATGGTGTTTTATTTAGAGGTCACAAATTTGATAACTTTTTACTCAATTGACATGTCAATGACAAATAACAATCAAACATTCTTCACCCATTCAAACTTGCTTCTTCAATAGATTTTGACTGACAGAACAAATTCAGAAAACGACTTGCAAAAGGATAATATATGGATGATTATGATGTAATGAAAAGTTTATGTTATTATATTTTGTAACAAAAATAATTTTTGAATTAGCCTTTTTTTTTTTGAATTTTACCCAGAAATCTTTTGATCAAATTAGAACTAGTGAAAATATTTATTATTTTTTGCGTATTTAAATCTATTAAATGATTGGGTTGTTCGGAAAGTAATTTCGTTTCTTATTAAAATGAAAAAACGTATAATAAATTAATATTTTATTGAATTGCTTATTGTCAATTCTAGTCCAATGCCTTTTGCCATCCTTCGAGTAGTAAAATGATTCCACCACACTCATAAAATGGTTCGGTATTTTTTCTGGAAAAAAAACTTATGCAGGTAGGAAAAACGAAACTACTTTCGGAATAGCCCAATAGCTTTAATAGAAGTAGATGTATGAATAAAATAATTTCAATTAATAAAAGTAGATGGAATAATGTATAAAATAAGTTATTTCAATAAATTTTTAACGCACTTTATTTAGTTTTAAATTTTCAAACAACTACCTATTCATTATTTTAAACAAGAGTTAAATAACAAGATCGACATCGAAACTAAGCCATAGCATTATGAGTGCCAAAATTTAGTGAAACTACTTTTTTGTAAATAACAGAATGAATATGAAACTATAATTTTCATATTTGTTGTCTTATTAAATTTGTGATAAAGCTCTTAAGTACGTATGTTAAAAACAAAATTTTCCTTGTTAAAATATTAAAATAGAAATTTTTTTTCAAAATTTATTTATTTTTTTCCATTTTTTTTCAAAAATATTAATATTATAACAACACTTAACAACAATCTGATAAAATAACAACACAAATTCGATTAGCACCAAATGGCTACAAGAATTGAAAACAGTGACTCGAACTTGTTGTACCATGAAGAGATTCAGATTCTACGCTTCTAACTTAAATATTAAATTTTGTGTTCATACCTTATGCATAAATTTTGAAAATGTTCTTGTGTTAATCTGTTATTGAGTGTAATGTAATAAAAAAATTTCACAACTGGTTGTTATTCTTTTCATTTCAAGAACGGTAACAAACAAAATCAAAATTTTTATTCGTATGTTCATGTGAATATGATCATATCTCTAGAAGTAAATATTCATTATTTTCACAATATCAAGTAATTGGTGATAAAAGTTAAGAAATTAAAACTTGGACTACCTAATATTAAAATTGAATAAGTCATCAATAAATTTCTATACTTTTAAAAATAAATTTCATAACTTTGATAAATAATACAATATTAA
>JAPDSC010019804.1:0-13428 GCA_026290005.1 Latrodectus geometricus | reverse complement strand
AAAGGTAAATTTATATTTATTATAATATTTAAGAATTTTTTATAATATATTTATTGTATGTATTTAAGTATTTTTATAGTAAGAGTATTAGAAATCAATAAAAATATCATGAAAAACGAAAAAGAATGTTTCTTATATTAAATGAATAAAATGTTGATAAAAATACAAATATGAAATATTAAGACAAAAATGAATCAAAAACAAATCTGAATGACAGTGAAAATCAAATATTAGATTTCAAACAGTAAAAAAAATTTCCATCATATTTACTATATCAAGCAGAATTTATATCATCTATTAGAAAACAGCAAAGCAATTAGGCTAAACAATAACTAAAGAGAAAACTAAATTTGTGGAAGCCACTCATAATGCATCTGATCTGAAACCTATAATAGTGAATAATTATATCTTTAAAAATGTAACTCAGTTTGAACAAATTGTCACCAGCAGCAATGATACAAATATTGAAATTAATAATTAACTACAGAAAATAAATGTTATCACAGCATCAAAAATTATTGTAAATTTTATTTTGTAAGTACCAACACCAAAATTAATATTTATAAAACATTACAATGACCAATATAATTGTGAAAGTTAGGCTATATTAAAACAATTGAAATTAAGACAATTTTTTTTTTTTTTTTTTTTTTTTTTAAGCACAAAATGTTAGAAAAACCTTTAGTGTAGTTTATATAATGATGTATAGAAAATAACCTTTACTTTTGAAATCAATAATTTAGGCAGCCGATTATAATGTTAAAAAAAGTCATACACTATATTGGTTAAGACACTTGTTTCAAGGTGATGATGCAAATTCAGTTAAAAACGTATTTTTACCAATTTCATGGGAAAAGAAAAATAACCAATTAAATAGTTTGAAGGTATTGAAAAAGATACAAAAGCTTTGGATCAGGGAAGCTGGAGAGTTCTTGTTCTAGATAGGTCAAGATAGCAGAGATGGCCTAGGCCTTAAATGAGCTTTCAATACACAAAGAATCTAACTTATAACATATTCCAGCATATAATACACACTATAGTTTCAGACATTAATTTTATAGGTATATAATGTGCCCTCCTTATATGAAGAAACAAAACATGTATTTGTGCAATGCTCTAAGAATGGTGCAATGAAGTCATTTATTTGAAGGATTGTCCTAAACTTTTTCTATATGCACATCGAAAAATGGATAAATGTAAAGAGTATAAAAATGTAGATAAGAAATTTCTGGCAAAAGCATTCAGATGCCTTAAAAACTTCAGAAGGTACTTCAGTTTGGAACATAATCAGTTCCATTCAGAAAAATAGAATTATATCAGACACATTACTATCATTAGTTTAACTATTAGACATTCATATCATCAAACTATTTAAAGCAAATTTAAAATGCTAATGGAATACTTGGTTGTTAGGAAGTGAAAAAGCATTTACTATAGGAAGACTGATTTTTTTTTTATGCCTGATTCGAAATTGTGAGTGGATAGTAAAAGCATGGAACACTCAAAGCCTATCACAATTCAAGTAATTTAAGATGTGTAGTATATCTAACAATTTAGATGAAAATAGAAAAGAAGATTCAAAAATTTAAACTTTTATATTTATGTGTAGCTAGTGTATGGAAAATTAGTGCAAATTTAGCTCTTCTACAATTAATCATTGAGTAATTTTAATTTATGCGTTATTTGATGTTCATGTTTAGATGTAATGTGAATTGTAATCTTGTTAATTGGAAATCAAAATTTAAAAAAATGTACCAGAGTTTGCATAAAAATTTATTTACATTACTGATTTAGCTTTATTTCTTGGTTGCTCTCCCTTTCTACATTGCAGCAAATGTTATTTTTTCAAGATGGACACTACTGTCTGGTTAATTAGAAACCAGAGTTTACATAAAAATATGTTATTTGCACCATTGATTTAAATTTTTAGAACAGCTGTTAACACACAATTGATATTGTTATACATCTTAAATTTCTAAAAAGTGTTCATTCTCTTCTGATTATTTAAAAGAAAATTTAAAAAATTGAATATATGTATATTTTATTTGCAGAGAATGAATAGTATTATTGCTTTCTAGTTATTTTATGTTTTACAGCATGCAATCTTTGTAAAATAAAAGAAATTATGTTTCTATAGCTTTGAAATATTTCTGTAGTACTTAAATATAATGAAATATTCAAAATTTCCACATTGGAAGTCAAAAATAGAGCAAGATTGCTCTATCATACCAGTCAATATCCCAAAGTTCACGATTAAGCGCAATTGATAATTTGAAACATGGATATTGACTAAAGTGACACAATTTGGGTTGACAAAAAGACTGTGCAGGGCTTGGTGCAAAAATCAGAATTAGAATCGCACGTATACTAGCTCATGGGATTTTAACACACTAAAATATATGGATTTGTAAAAAATTTAATACAGCCAAACTTGCATTTGTGTTATTTTCATGTTATTAAATCTATTAACAACTTTCATAGATTTTCAATTGCTCTTTGCATGATTTCTTTTCTAGAATAATTTACTTTTGAATAAAACTGGAAATATGTCAGATCCTTTTTTTTTTTTTTTTTGCCTTTAAAGTAATATCCATATTAGAAAATGTCTCCCAAAGTTAAGCTATTAATGATAGATTCCCTATATGTCATCAATTAATTATGTATTTGTTATCTAATGATAGATGGTTCTATTTCAACATTGCTACCACAATATACAATTTTGATATATGCAAATGTCTAGAAGTTAACATACAAATAAAAAATTTAAATCAATAAATTGAATGACATTTTTTATTCTTATTTTTAATTAATCAAGCAATCTCACTAATTTTAATAAATAGCATTCTGTGTAACTCCATGCAGAGATAAACTAATAGCAATAAATTACTAGTAAGAACAATATTGCTTTTCCATTAATCAAATAGCAAATGTGTATGCTTAAAACATTTCCATTTAAATATCATAAACATAAAATATTTACAGCCCACATTTGAATTCGTATATAAATAGCAAAATAAGAACACTTCATAACTATATATAAGAATAATAGATACACAGCAAATCAATTGTATTATAAAAACATAATGGAAAGTAAATGCTTTTAACAAGATTAAGGAACAATGAATTTCCCACTTTTCTTTGAATTTCTTTTCAATTTCTATAGCATAAAATCAATGAAAAGGAAAATTAAATCAAATAAAACAACAAATTCCTATTTAAAAGTCCCAATTTTAAGTTAAAATGTTATTTATCATTCATTAAAATTTAAAAAGTTAGAAAACTTTAACATTCATTACACTATTTTAAATAGTATATATTAATATGAATTAATTACATCCAAAAAAATATGTTATAAGTGTAATATTAAAGACAATAATTCAACAACTTCCACACATCTTGAAAGGTGTCATGTTAATATATCAATACTAATACCTATTTCTCAAAATAACAAAGATTTTAAACCAAGAAAAGCATTATATTAGTAGAAAGTTTTCAAACACATGAAAAGTTTAATACTCTTCTGCAAAACAAATCAGCAGAATAAGCTAACTAACATATTATGAAGTTTTAGAAATAAGATAATTAAAAGCAGAATTATTTATCAGTCTAAAAATAAATTAGCATATATCTAGGTCCCCAAAAGAAAGTCTAAAGTGCTTTATATCCATCAAATAATTATAAATAACTAATGTGACTAATTTCTTTATCAGTTTCTAGTTTCATTATAAATTTAATTGAAATACACTGCCTGACACAGAAAATACAAGACCATGAAATGTTGGATAGAATGTGATAAAAATTGATACACAGACAAAGCACGCATATATAAATTAAGTGATGTTATTTACAAAAAGATAAATTTATTTATTGATGAAATATGCAGAAAATCAGTAAGCAGTATGGCCACCTCTCATGGTGATGCAAGCAGACACTCTGCAAGGTAGATAATCAATTAACGTTCAGGCGGTGTCCTGAAGGATAGAAGCCCATCTGGTCTGAACCATTCTCCACAATGCATCCTCCGACAGAGGCTGGGGCATAACAGACAAATGACGTCCAATCCCGTCCCAGATATGCTCTATCGGGGAAAGATCAAGAGACATCTCAGGCCAAAGAAGCAACTGGATATTCTACAAGGCTTGCCTGTTGATTAGTGCAGCATGCAATGTTGCGTTATACTGCTGGAAAATACTATCTTGCAACTGCTGAAGGTAAGGTAGCACAACAGGTTGCAGCACCTCATCAATGTACCGTCGTGACGTCAACGTGTCTATGATGCATACCAGGGGTTGCTATCGTAGGTGATTGCACCCCAAAACATTATTCCAGGTTGACGAGCGGTGTGGCGTTTACCAATAGTGGTCAAATTGGCTCTATCTACAGGACGCTCACCCAGTGACTATCATTAGTCAAACAGAACCGAGACTTGTTGCTGAACACATTCTGCCACTCAGTCGTCTAAGTGGCTTGTTGACGACACAATCACAATCTCTCCTATGGTGCCTTCGCGTTAATGGCAATCTTCGTAAAGAGTGGTATGTGTGCAGGCCACTTTCTGCGAATTGTAATGCAACTGTTCCCGCAGATATTGGAGCATCCAGAACTGGCTGCACATAGTGTAGAATGTCAAGAAAAGTTGATTGTGTGACCACCATAGCTGTTTTTCGGATGCGTCGATCCATTCGTTCTGTTGTCTGTCTAGATGAACCTGGTCTCATGCGACTATTAGCATTTTGTTCATTCACCCATCTGGTCCAAATTCTATACACAGTTGATGCATCTGGGCGGGTTTCAGCAGCAATATGACAGTAGAACCAACCAGCCATCCATAAGCCTACAACTTGATCTCTACCAAAACCGCCCGATTGCTGGAACTGTCTTTGAAGTCGTTGTCCAGACATCACTTCATCCACATGTGTCTTCTGCAGCTTTGAACTTCCCAAAATACTGGATTTTCTAAGCAGCTAAGAGATAAGACTGTTGGCTTGCCCACAGTTTCTATCTCTTTTATCTAGCACGATAATCACATGATCAGCTTGCATTTTACATTATTTGCATAACATATTCACTCCGAAATTAGTATATTTATGCAACCAAAACTTTATGGAGTTGCATTTTATATGTCAGGCAGTGTACATTGTATATATTCTTAAAACAAAATTATAATCAACGAAAATACATTTTTAAACAACTTTATATGCTTAATAATAATATGATATTGATATGGAAAATACTGTCAAGGATCATTCTAGATGTTAGCAATGAATACAGCTTTGCTTACCTTTTGAATGTTTAACTTTTACTTTGCTTGACTTCATATAGACTGCACCTTTGACAAAAAAAGCAATTTCATCTTTAATACATATTTATTTAATCTCAAATACTTTTATATTAAATTTATATTTAGTTATTATAACATGATGAAACACAGATAGAAAAATACTTTTTTCACCTTTTTTTCTTATACTAGACAACCTGCACTTCTTTAGATTAAGTCTTTGAGTCTATCATATTATAAATCACATAAGAAATCTTTTGAGATAAAATTTCTCTACTTATTTTTTTTTATGAGATTACAATAGATTCAATCATGGTAATAATTCAAAACATTTGATAGACTTTTCACATGAATAAAATATATAATATGCAAAAAGATCAAAATTATGTTTTTGTTGCAAAAAGCAAAAACACAAAATTTAGAACACTATATAAATAGATCATATTACATTTTTATTTTATAATCAATAAATAAAGCATTTACAAACTTTAGAATTTTCAAAAAGTTTATCCTAATAGTTAAAAATTAATTTCAATTCTTGTAGAAATTTCTTTTATTATCATATAGTAAAATGAAGAAAAAAACTTTCATTCTAATAGAAAATAAGAGAGCACACAAAATCCCACAAACCTTGAAAAATCAAATAAGCACATTTTTCTTGGAGAAAAAAACTCTGCAAATTAAGGTAACACAGTCTACTGAAATTTAGTCTGGGTTTAATTGCAAATGGCTCTGGACAGAATGGAATAAAATTTATATCAAGATGTTGCTCTGACTAATGTTTCTTTTTTTGAATTTTGATCAGTGCTAATTTAAACATAATTACACAAATTTGAACACCCAGTAATAGTGTTTATGCTACAATGTAATTTAAACTGGCAATATTCCACTCCAGAATTCATGTTTTAAGAAAGTTCTTTTCTTTAAAATCATTGTGATTATAAAAAATCAATCAGCACTTTCTAGTGGTGTAAACACGTTTTTAAGTAATCCAAAATAAAATATCCACATCAATAAAATATTTTCTTTTTTTGTCAAAATTATACCTAGGATTGAAGTGAGAACTGGTGCAGATAATAGGATATAACAAGGTATCAGTCTTTGGTTAAATTAAAATGAAAATTAATTTTTTTTTCCAAATTTTGATTACAGCATTCATAACTCATTGAAAACATCAATAAAATGAGACTGTGGTACTAACTGCAGATTTAAATTCTTTGTGAAGTTGTATGTCAGGATTTAAGTGATGTAACATTCCACTTTGAAACTTTTCTCATGTTATAAATAAAATAAATGGCTATTTTCTTCCTTTTAAAATAGTCAGCAATGCATAATTATTCAGAGTAGAAACAGTGTTTGAGGGCAATTTTTACATTCTCACAATAAAAGCTATATTGTCTTTAAAATCTAACTATATTATTTTTTAGATATTTGAAAAACATTGTTTCCAGCTTCTTAAGTGAATGTTTTCCCTTTTCTTAATACATCATATGAAGGTACAAAACTGATTAGAGATACATTGAAATGTGGATGAAAAGAATCTCCTGATTTCAATATTTAATAACTTTGCAACAAGTTCTCAAGTATTATATATTTGATTTTAATTAATTCATACAGGACTTCATTTTGGGATGGAAAACATTGTTTTGTGATTCTACTGATAAATTATTTTGTACATTTTCAGGTATGAAACAGTGGAACTATTCATTCTAATGTTCAAATTTAAACTTTAAGAAAAAATGAGTTTTTTTTACAAAAAAATATGTTTTGTTTATTTTGAAACAGTATATGTAAAAAAGTGCCAAATGTATCTTTTGCTTGTATTTTCATTTATTATTTTAGTTCATAATTAAATATAATCAGCAAAATCAAGATGTTTACATCTGGTAAAATCTGAAGCCCGCCATACACGATACGATTTTAAGTTTGGGTTGGAAAGGGGAACAGACAGGCGCACGCTCGTCACAGCAGGATCACTTGTTTATTGCTTGTAATTTGAGTCCTGTAGTACAAAATTTCAGGACCGTTCTGAATTTTCGTCCTACATGACTCCTCTTAATTCCAAGAAGTAAGCAAGGGGTCCTGCTGTCGCGTGTCTGTTCCCACAGGGTTGCAAAGTATTTTTGGCGACACTTGAGGAAAATAATATTAACTAAAACTTTTCATTTACTAAAACTTCCCATTACATTTTAGTTGTTAAAATGTCTTTGAAAGATATTTTACTAGAATTTATAGAAGTTTATAGAGACGAGACTTGTTTGTGGCAAGTAAAGAGCCTAGATTATGCTAACAAGACAAAAAGAAAGCGTATGAAAAGTTATTGGACATTTTTAAAAAAATTGATGCAAATGCATCAATAAATGATGTAAAAAACAAAAAATTAATTCGCTGCGTACTGCTTATCAAAGGGAGAAGAAAAAAATTAATGAATCCAAAAAAAGTGGTATGAGCGCAGATGATGTATATTTACCGAGTTTATGGTATTTCCTTTTATTATCATTTTTGGAAGAAATTGAACTTCCACGTGAAGGGACTTATTGATGAATTTGGAAGCAAGCTTTTTTGAGAATGGTGATGAAGTAAGCGAAATAAATTATTTTATAACATTTTTTTCTGTATGAATATTTACATATATATAGTTACACAATTAATGTAAAAAATAATAGCGAAAATTTATAATAAATTTTAAGTAAAGTATTTTTATTGAATTCCAATTGATATTTTTAACAATGAAGTTGTACTTTTGTAATAAATTTAAAAATATAATAAAACAGTTAAATTTAACGGGATAAATAAAATAAATCTTAAGCAATAATTTGTTTTCATGTTATTTAAAAATGAAAAAAAATATATAGAATCTAAGAATAGAATAGAACCTAAGAATATATAGATAAGAATGAGGTAAGACAATCAAATTAGTTAAACAATTTTATTACTATCCATATATTATATTTTTGAAAATTTGGTAATGAAACTAACATGTGAAATAGTTTCACGCTGGAGCAGCCACTTTTATCCCTTTTTTTATTTTTGTTTTTATTTTGAGGTTCATCGCAATCTAGAGCAACAGCCAACAATATCTCTGTGCTTAATCCACTCATTCTATGATAAATTTTTAACTTAACAACAGAAATTAACAACGAGTTAGAATCGTATCGCGTGTTGCCGGCTTTACTAAAAAAACGAGCTTTGAAACCCATGAAATTTTTGGCGATTTTTGCTTTCCATTTTCAAGGCATATATTTTAAGCCAAAAGCAATATATATTGAAAAATGGCACCCTTAACAATAACCTTCCCTTCCGGATGCGGTTTCCCTGCTCTGGTCGTATTGACCAGTAGCACCACGTGGGTGCTTAATTACTTTCTAACCCCTTTCAAACTCAAACTTAAAATCGTATCGTGTATGGCGGGCTTGAAACAGCATGTGATAAATCAGGCATAAACAATTCATTAAACCAGATATAAAATTATTTAAATGGAATGCAGCAAAGGCAGTACATTCAGCTAATAACATATTTTTTAAATAATAGTATAAGTGTTAGCAGTACTTGGACATAAGAAATCTAGTATAATCTAAAATATTAAATAATGACAGGATATTTATGTAAAATATAGCTGGAGCAAAATTCAGCAACTATTTCATGAGAACATCCAAGTTATAAAGCTTAGATAATGAATTAAATGTTCACCTAAGTGAACAACTTTTATTAAACTTCGGCAATTCTATTCTTTTACATGAAGAGTTTGGATTTAATAGTTTTGCTTATCTTTAATATTACACTAGTCAAAGAAAATTGTTTCCTGGTGAGACAAAAACAACATATTGGAATAATTTATGAGGAAACCAGATCTGACATATTGTCAATATAATTAGCACATCAGTGAGCTAATGGACAGGAGTACTTATATGACAAGGGACCCATGAATGACTATAATAGGAGAAGACTGATCGCGCATCTTGATAAATGTAACATTGCAAAATTTTAATTAACTATTACATAATGATTAAATATCAATGTAATTAAAATACAAATGAAAATTTTTCTTCATAAATCCTTAGAACTAGTATTTTTAATAATCAATAGAAAACATATAATGTGGAAAAAAATTCTGTCCAACTTTTTTTTCAAGAGTTGGAATTCTATTTAGTTTTAGGAGATATAAATGCAGTTAGTAAACCTCATAAAAATAATTACATATTCTATAATAAATTATTAAATAATTGATTATCTCTAATGAGTTGAATATCTTACTCAACCAGCAATTCTTCAGTAATTTTTTAATGACTTTTTTTCATTTTAAAGGGATTGTGTTTTGTGGATCCCTCTTGAATCTACAAATTTGCCAACTGGATTAGATGTTTTGTCAACAGCATTTAAAAAAGTTTTTGAACACCTTGATATTGGACTGCTGAATAACTATAAACGTATAAAGTTACTATCTAGAAGACAAAACATATAATTTGAATTCAAATAAATTAAAAATGAATAACATAGTTTTCTATCTTAATAACTGTTCCGATTGTCATTATTTATAGTTCACATGGACTTTTAAAGTTGAATATCAGTAAATTTTGGAATATAAATCATTAAAATACTTAATTTAAAAATAATTTAATGTGCATTATACAATTAACGTTACATTACATTATGTACATAAAAATAAACTTATTGTGTTGAATAGATAATTTGTAAAATGTGACAAATAGGAGCATTTAATTATAAGAAATAATAGTATAACCAGAAAAGATAATAGTATAATAATATGTAACTTAGAAAAGAGCAAGTTGGAAAATAACCGTTATTGATATATTTAAATAAAATTTACTGTGCTTTGAAATCAAGGACCATAAATCTTTCATTTTCCATTGATTATAAAAAATAAACCTTCCTTGTCTTCACATCAAAGCATACCTAATAATAAAAATTGCATAATTTTCATTCAAAATTATCTATTGTTTAAGTAAAAATTAATATCAAGGAAATATTGTTATTCAAGTCTTCACCAAATACAGTATTAGTATCTCCCATGATTATACTTTCTTCTTGTTAGGTAAGTTTTGTCACTCATATTAGATTTTACTGAAATACATAATATATATATTAACCAATTTTTTTTTAATTTTCCATTAAAAATTCTATATATATATATATATATAGCTGCTATCTATCTTACATACTGACATATCATTAGTTTAAAAATTATCTTAAATATATTTAAATTAATTCTACACACTCAAGAATTAGTATGGGAAATCTTGATTAAGTTATATAAATCTTAAGTTACTTTTTTATATTTTCGAAAAACTAATATAACAATGAAGCGTGGATTTCAGTATAATAATCCCTGCAGTAATTGTACTAATCTTGTTTCTGTCAACATTTTTGGTTCATTCTGCCTGGCACGCCAATTATTTATGTTTTCCAAAGAATCTGACAACTTCCACTTTAAGACAGAGTATTACAATTGTTAATAAATTCTTTGGTGAAATTTTGGAGAATTCTATTAAAGTGTTATCAGTTGGATTAATCATTTCTAAGCATTTTTTTTAATACTTATTGGAACAGACAAATTTAAAGCAAATTAAAATTTTACTTTTGTTGACAATCTCTGTCATTGGAGAATTATAAATGGTACATTTTACTACAGTAATTTAATTGAGAATTATGCAATTATATTCAAAAATTTCTTGAACGTGAACATCATTTTCCAGTAAAACTAAGATGACAATAGCAATCTATCCACTATAACAAGATGGCTCATATATGGTATCATATTTGGCAAGGAACTTGGTATAGAATCGGAAGAGAACTTACTAATGGAAGTATCCCCCATGTAATAAATTAGCTGCATAAATGACAGAAAAACTACTCCTTCATGAACATTAAAAAGTATTTATTAACCATGATATTTTTATTTAATATAAAAAGAAATATTCTAAAACAAACTCTGAAGAAAAACATTAGTGGGTAAATGAAATAAATTAATCAAATTTCTATGAAAGTATTTTTCAAAGATGTTATATGGGACTATTTTGATCTCTATGTTCGGCGTTTCTAATGGCCTTTTCTTTGTGATGAAACCAGCTCTTGAGAACATGAACTTTTAAGGGTGGGAGAGGGGTTGCTTCAAACCTTTAAGAGTTACTCTGAAAAAGGGGTGAGCTCTAAGAGTGGGGAATACAAAATAGTAAAATAAACAAATAACATAAAATAGTAAAACATAAATAATTAGCTCAAAATTCAATAAGAAATGTAAAAAGTAAAAAACAATAAAAATACATTTCACAATAACCAGCACGTATATAATTTTAAATTAACTTAGTTTTAAATAAGCATAGTTTTCATAAATCATTTTAAATTTTTTTACAGAATAAATTTTTAATACATGTTAGAAATTTAATGTATTCATTTATTTGCATGAAGTTTTTAAAATTTTAAACTAGTGGGTATTACATTTTAAAACAAAGATGTCTGCAAAGCACACTTTAAATGAAGTATGAGAAAACAGCAGTATTAAATAAAGAAATTTAACTTGAGTTTTTAATAATTGTAAAGTATCAAAGAAATATTAAAAAATACATTTGCACGAAAAATTATATAATGAATGTTTTTCTGACAAGGTCACTTTAAAATAATTTTTACAAGCTGTACAACTTAACATGTCTTATGTACATCGTATTTAGCACACAAATTTCATAGCTTTATAAAGTTATCTTTAATTTCAGATTGAAACAGAAATACAGTATGATAATAATCACTTAGTAAGTAAAAAATTTTAATAAGTAATACTAAATACATAATATTGTTCATTGAAGCAAAAATATAAATAGGCAATTAAATACATAATTAACAACAATTATCAACTTAAAAAGGATTAAAATTTTATCATAGATCTCTACTTTGTATTATTATTGAAGTTCAAATGATATAATAATTGTTAAATTATATAAGAGCAAACAATTTTGAATTAAAGCAAGCTGTCAAAAGCTGTCAAACAACTAAGTACGGGTACAGTCAAAGCCTCCTAGAAAGAGAAGGAAGCCTGAATATACTTCCGCTTCTCGCATGTGACGTCACACGCCAGGGGTTAAGTCCATCGCCATATTTGAATTCTTTAGTTGCAGTGCTATTGTGCCTTAAAAAATTCTGAGTTTACTTCTTTTTATTTAAATAGGAGGACCATTTTTGAGACATTTGACTTCGCTGATAAAAATACTTAAAGGTAAGTTACCATATTATGTTTTACAATATTATATTGTATTATTTTCGATAAAAACATCTACATACATATTCCATGTGCATATCTGTTGATAAGTTCTTAAAGATACATGTGTGTCAAAGGATAATCTTCGCTTACAGATTTTGCTTATCCTAAAATTACTATTTTATTTTTTATTTAGACAAATTTAAACTTGCCCTATTCTTATATGTAACTAATTATAATCTATTTTTATACAGTTAGTTTATATTTTGAACATTGCACAAGTGGAATTAATTACAAATTTGTTATTACACAATAGCTATCAAACAACTTCTTCCAATCAATTGACAGTATATAAATTATATATCCTTGCTTTCAATTAGCGCTGTGCTTATATATTAATATGCCACTACTGAAGCCAAATTATTTGTAGCAGAATTTTTTTCAAATGGGAAACTTTTTTAAATTAAATAGTTATATATGAACTTAATATTAAATGTATAAAATTTTTAGCAATTTATAGAAAATTTCAAAAATTAAACTTTTACAATTTATTAATTAAGTTATTGAAGTATTTTGTGCATTTATAGTAAAAGCTGGAAATGTCTTTATATATTACTCTATTATTTCATTGCTAACTTTAGGACTGTCAATAAGTAACTTTTCTATTATTCATTCAAGATAATGTTCTTATTTTTTATGTATTAAAGATATGGTATCTATAAAAATTAATTTAAAATTATTCTCAAAAATATGGTGTGAAAAAGATATGTTATATACAGTAAAATATTTTATTTTAATCATATTTTTTAAAATAGCTAAAATTGAAATTTAATCCATTCTATTGAATATTTATCAAAATGGGAATACTTAATGCTTCTCTGTTAAGAGTATAAATTTAAATTTATCACTGCTTTCATATTTTTATATAGTTTAATATCACTGT
>JAPDSC010019801.1:0-10771 GCA_026290005.1 Latrodectus geometricus | reverse complement strand
ACAGGATATTCTGCAAGGCTTGTCTGCTGACTAGTGCCGTGTGCGATATTGCGTTATCTTGCTGGAAAATACTATCTTGCAACTGCTGAAGGTAAGGTAGCGCAACAGGTTGCAGCACCTCATCAACGTACCATCATGATATCAATGTGCCTCTGATGCGTACTACGGGTGATTATCTATCATAGCTGATTGCACCCCAAACCATTATTACACTTTGACGAGCTGTGTCACGTTCAACAATAGTGGTCGAATTGACTCTATCTCTCCGACGACTCCAGACTCTCACCCGGTGACTATCATTAGTCAAACAGAACCGAGACTCGTCGCTGAACACCACATTCTGCCATTCAGTCGTCCAAGTGGCTCGTTGACGACACCACTGCAATCTCTCCCTACGGTGCCTTGATGCTAATGGCAGTCTTCGTAAAGGGTGATATGTGTGCAAGCCACTATCAGCCAATCGTCATGCAATTGTTCTCGCAGATATTGGAGCATCTAGAACTGGCTGCACATAGCGCAGAAAGTCAAGAGAAATTGGTTGTGGGGCTACCATAGCTGCCCTTCAGATGCATCAATCCGTCCGTTCTGTTGTCCATCTAGATGGACCTGGTCTTATGATACTATTAGCACTTTGTTCATTCACTCATACGCTCCAAATTCTATACACAGTTGATGTACCTAGGTGGGTTTCAGCAGCGATACGGCACGACTGTAGAACCAACCAGTCTTACGTAAGCCTACAATTCGATCTCTCACAAAAGATCCGTCTGTTTGCCGAAACTTTCTTCGATGTCGTCGTCTAGTCATCACTTCATGTACACGTGTCTTCTGCAGCTTTCAACTTCCCGAAATACTGGATTGCGTAAGCGGCAAAGAGATAAGTTTGTTGGCTTGTCCGCCGTTTCTATCCACTTTATCTTGCGCGATAATCACATGACCAACTTGCATTTTATATTATTTGCATAACATGTTCCGCTGCGTAATCTCCGAAGTTTGCATATTTATAAGACCAAAACTTCATAGTGTTACATTTTCTATGTCAGGCAGTGTAAAATTCTTGATTGGCAGACTGAAGGCAGTGATATGCGATCTGGACATCAATGTGTGTTTGTTATTATCTTGAGGGTATAAATACTCTCTGATGTTTCTGTGGCAGATGTAAAATATGCTAATAAAGGTTAATTTTCGATAGAACAGTATTTCCTCGTCGAATATCTGACTAAAGATATAGGTATGCAAATCACAAGATCTTTTTGTTGTCACAAGTCACTTTTGCTTGAAGATGGGTTATATCTACTTTCTGCACACCATCCACTAAGTTTGTTAACAGAGGTTTGTAATCGTCTCTCATTTAAATTTTACTCTTTACAAGATATTTGCAGGTCTCGTCAATATACAATAAATCATAAATAGAAGATGAAGATAAAGTTTACTGATCATGAATGTTATAATAAGATTAAAAGTCTGGCCTTAAAATACTTCCTCAATGAACACTCTTAACTTACAAAATGTACTGGAAATCGAAAATTTAAAGTTAGAAATTAGGGAATTTATAAACATGAAAGCAAAAAATGTTATCTGGGAATATCAGAAGATTACCACGAAAATCAAAATCCCTCGTATAGAAAATTCCAAAGCGCAATGTGCGATCACATGCTTTCTCTAATTTGAAGAAATTAGAAAACAAATGGCTTATCCCTACAAAAATATTGCTGATTTCCAGCTTTATGATGTTATCAAAAGAGTTTTTTTTATTGCTTAAAATTTTTTGATTGACATGAATACGTTCTTCGTTTTCTAAGACATATATGAGTTAGATTTTGCCCTTACTTTTAAGAATCTTACTCAAGCAGCTCATGACAACTGTCGATATTGTTAAATAAAAACATGAAGATCAGGATAATACCAAGGTTTCATTGTCAGAATTATGATTAGTTTTACTGCAAATATAGATGGAAACACGTCTTGAATACAGGCCTTGTTAAGCAAATGATGTAAGTTTGATAGACCTAAATGAGGAAGCGTATTTTAACTTAATCTATTTAGTATAGGGCTGGTGTTATTGGCTGCGATATTTTCTTTATTTATAAAATTCACAAATGTAAGGTTGCCTCTGATTATAAAAAATGTTTCTCTTTGTCTTAAAAAAAAGAAAAGCCTGTAGGAGTCCGAGTATTAGCAAAATTTCACTAAAGTGTCCTTTGCAGAATGTCCAAAGCATCTATGGTTTTCAAAATTTTTTAAGTAATATTATTTTTACCAAGCAATAATTTTGAAAACAAAATATAAGTACAAACAAATGAATACCGAAATTGCAGTATAGGTATTCAATTTTTTCTAGAACATTCCATTTCATATCTAAATGAAAATTATAAAAAAAAACGTGATATTAATCCATTTATACATTTTTTTTAATTTTTATAAAATGAAAAAAAAAGCCTGAAAGAAAGAGTGTAATCAAAGCTTCCCCCTGTTCTTCCGAATTAATCAATATATTGATATTAGTTCAATGAGTTCGGCTGAATATTATTTATAACAGCATTGTCATGAAATTAAACTAGTAAAAAATAACTAAATAATAAACTCTTTCAATTAATATTAATTCAATAATGAAATTCTAAGTTTTAACTGATTTTTTATTAACTTTTCAAAAACTCAAAACATTACAATGTTGAAAATAAATGCATTGATTCGGAGTCAAAAACGTTGTTTTTCATGCCTCAAAAAATAATATGTAATGAATTAATTTTACAAACCATTTTCAAAATTGCTTAATTATTTTGGATAGTTTCTTCGACAACAGTGACTTTCATTCTTACAAATATGTATGTAGAAATCAGAAATATAAAATTCCTTTATAGTCGATAAGACCTACTGATGAGACCACGTTCTTTAAAGTGAGAGATCACAAATTCGATCCTATCAGTTGTTAAGCTATGAATAATGGATTTTTGACAGCCGTAGAGGATACCTTAAGGAAATGTGAATATCTGCCATACTTTATTTTCCTGTATGACTTTTCATACTGAGTCGTTTTAATATGTTGCAAGGAAAGAAATTTCTTAAGTATTCACCCAAAGAGACGAACTTGTAGAAATCAGTTGTTGAGGCAGATGCTTGGACGTTTTCTAGATTCAATCGCTTGCTTTAAATGAATACAGCCCACTATCTAATAAAAATTCTTCTTGAAGGTAATTTACGCTGTGAATATGGGAATATTAAGAAGCCTTTTTTTTTACAATGGCCATATGCTGTTAGTCTACCCATTAGGCAGCGTCAAAATAATCATCTCTTACCGACGCCTAGTCGTTGGATGGTGTTCTTCAAATTGGAAACTCTGTGGTACATTCCCCAGTACTGTTGAACAGCGAGAAATGGATGTTACAATTCTTCCTTCTGCAAACACGTTTATCCGTGGTAGGGAGTTTTCTAGGTTTCCTCTCTAGAGACACATTAATATGGTCCTGTATTTATAAAAGATCCACTCAGAAGGCATTTTACAGGATGAATGTCAAAATGCATAACATTTACCTAAGGATGTTAACCTGTCTTCTACGCAGTGTCAAATTAAACATCTCACGTTGTTCAATGAGCAGGATTGAACACGAGATCTTCGGAACCGATCACAGAATTTTCCCTTTTATCACCACTACCAAGGTCGGAAGTAATGACTCCTTAATTAGTGGGATACCCAGTGGGTGTGAGATCGTGAGCTCTTATATACTAAATAAGGCAATCAGCTTTTGCAGACTATGTTCTTTTAGTGAAAGCATGTATTTAGATTTCAGAGTAAAATTCCGACTTCAATAAATAACGGTATTTACTGGGGTTTTTTTTTTTTTTTTAAGAAAAAATATTTACTTATATTTGTTCAAAATAGGATTTTACACTACAAAATCAACTAAAAACAAATTCAATAACTGTAAATTATTTTTCGTTAGGAAATTCTGAATTCTGAATTTAGGATTGCTTGATGCAGCATTCCAATGCATTTAAAATCAATGGCAGAAAACACAACAATACTTTCTAAAAATTGAGAAAGTATTAAATATCGTTAGGTTTTTGTAGAAAAAAAAATTCGCTATGAGAAAGCAGAAAAATAAAGGGACCGATGCTGCATATATTTTTCTCTACTCCAAACAGTTACGTATAGATAATTATTTTAAAAAGATCACACGCCGTTCTCTCTTTAAAGAGGACAAAATTGTCCGAAAGTATATACTTTCCGCACTTAGCGGTATAAGCAGCTTTTCAGTGAGTTCAAATCAGGATTCATTACAGTTTAAATTAATCACAAACGGTCCAACCTAAGTTTCAAAATGAAACAGATTGTTTTAAGTTAGTGACCAAATTCTTAAGTTGTTTTAAGTTAGTTTCATTATATTCTGTTTAGCCTCTCTTCATGCTACTCTGATGGTTTGGTTGGTTAGGGCGTTCGTTATCGGAAAGTAGCTAGTTCGAATCCCGACCCAGATGAACATCTGTCGTATTCGCTAATGGCGGTTGGGTCAGGTAAAATATGTTGCGGTCACAGTTCTGCATAATTCTTTGTAAAATCAATCTTGATAACATTGATTCAATGAGTTATGTAGACTCGATGTCGTGTGAACAATTTCTGTAATTTAAACACAATACAATAACAACAATATAATACTGTACAATAAGTACTTTATCATAATTGTTATAAATAGCAAATACTATGTTTATAACTTTCAATATAGTATAACCCCCATTGTTATGTAATTTCCCCATTTATGTCTTAATGGATAGGTGACTGCTACCTTCCTATTAGATACTCGGCAGAAGGTTGCCTGATAAACAAGGTTCCAGCAAGATGCTCCCTCTTCTACGTCAGGAAGATAGCAACTTTGGTATTTGAGCTCGCCGAATATCGTGATGCTGAGAATACCTACACATGATAGAATTCCATTGGATCCAATGTCTGTCCCACAGTGTGAAGGGAGGTAGACAGTCTAAGCGTTGACTTCATCACGATAAAAATGATGAGAATGATTTTGAGTTGACAAACATATACAGCCACGTACTTATCATAATAATTCACCTTATTTAGATTAAATTCTTAATATCCTACTTTAAACATTCTTAATAACCTACCTTAATTAGGTATCTATTAACGTTTTGTTAGATGCAATCAAATTTATAGAAAATAACTGTAGAACAGGTAGTCTATAATTACTAATATTGCATTGAAAAACTGTCCTCCTTAAAACATTTAACATCAGAGAAAGAATGCCATCCTTTTTGAGGAAGAATTTTTTAAAATTCTAGCTTCTCTCTTCTCGAAATCTACAATGCTTGACAGATGAAGCATCTGTAGGAGGCCATTGTCATCTCTCAATACTACAAAAGTGAACGCGAAGAAATTTGGCCGTCTTTTTTTCTGGATTGTGTGCGGCTTCCAAGAAATCGCCAATGTTTCCGCTCACCTTTGCATAATACGGACCGCAGTTTCGCCAACAAAGAAAACAAAGTTCGAATGAATGTTTCATTTTTATCTCCCTTTTTTCTTTTCACATCCACCTGAATAGCGAAGATAAATGATCTATATTAAGGGATGAGCCATGCTTTTATGGAATTCGAAACATGTTCTGATTCTTGTGTCTGCCTGTGGGGGTCCGACACACGGAGCTTTTGATGGGATGACACGACCCTCCCGATATTGCTCACTCGGCTATTGTCTCTCCGATGAAGCCACCGTGGAAGTCTCTCTTGATGCCCGTGGCCCAAAGGTCAGATGCGGCGGCCCAGTAAATTTCTCCTCCGTTGTTGATGAATGAAATGGCTGTCTGGCTATCCGTGTGAATGTGCAAGCAGCGCTTTTCTGTGGATTCCACACGCCGCTTGGCAGAGACATTTGATTTTTTGTATTGCTTCAAAGCAACGAAATAAATTCAAATATGTTTCCTTTAGAAAGCATTTGATTGTTTCAAACATTTTCTAAGAGAATAAAAATTAAGGAATGCTGTTTTAAATTAATTTTATGGTGAGAACTACTAATTCTCAGCTATAAGATTAAATGTCAGTTTAACTTGCTATCTTATAAACTCTAAAGTCAAAGTATTTTATTAGTTAAGCAAGTAATATCTATATATTACTTGCTTAACTAATAAAACACTTTAACTTTTTATCATAATCGACATTAATTAGGTAACTATTATTATTTTGCTAAATATAATCGATTTCATTAAAATGATTGTCGAATCAGGTCATTTAACGAATATGCGGGTTCTTGTGCAAGTCATGTAATAAATATATCAATAATTGTTTAATGTCAATACATAATTCTATTTTGCTAATGGCTTGCCTAATGGGGAGAGACATTACTGTCAAAGCTAGAAGCTAGTTGGGCCGATTCCTGTTCAGGCAGCCACAAATCTTGTTGATCGAGTGAATGCATATTGGAATGTGTTCCACATCCCAAATTTTTGGTATAGAATTGAGAGGAATGGGACAACTCTGGCATTTACTTCCGTCACTTAATCATGATTCAGAATAAGAAGGCGTTTAGCTACATTTCGCGACTTCAATTGACAGAAATAGACAGCCGGAAACATTTAGGGATAACTTAAGTAAATTTTCTTAAGGATAATGAAGTATGAAAAAAATTTTTGCTTATTTTCCATTTTTACATGAAGGATCAAGAAGAGAAAGGATGAAGCTTTATATTAACTTCAATCATTTCTTCTTTGGAATAAACAATCAAAGTAATAATGTAATGTTGAAGATAATCTATGCCAAGATTCCCTAGCCTTGGTTTTCGGGAAAAGTTCGCTTAGGTATTGGACTTTTGTGTATAAGTAAGAAAGGTTTCATATTATTGTGAACTCTTTGGAAAAATAAAATGTATGAGGCTGCGGTGGCCTGATTGGTTAGGGAAAACATTTTCGCTGTCACAAAGTAGCGATTTAGAATCAGGACCCAACCGAAGAGCTCCAATGGTCAAAGAAGCACGTAAAATACATCCTGGTCACAAAGTTTTCTGTGGGATAATATCACTGAGGTTGGCAAGCCAAGTATTGTGTTTGGTCCCTGCTTCTGAATTATGAAGACTTTGAGAGCTATGAGGGTTTTCCCACTGAACGTCCCCCGATATAAAGTTATATTACTACCACCCCTTACTATGCTGAAAATAAATAATAATAACAAACTCATGAGCATATTTCAATATAACAAAATATTTCAAAATCATAATTTTCAAAACTATTTTAATAGAAAAATACAATTGGAATAAAATGTAATGCATGTTAAATTAGGTTTCCGCAAAAAAAATTCTCTTAGAAAATCAAATTTTTAGATGTATGTGGTTTTCTTTTAAGAAATGGGATTTTATTAGTATGAAATAAAAATAGAAGTTCATGGATAACTTGGTACAAAGGAAAGTGGAAAAATCCCGAAACAAAAGCGACAACGAAGATATCATAAAGTTATTTAACGTTATCCACAGAGTAATTGAGTTTCGTGCATACAAATTGACTGATTGTCCTTTTGACTGACTCCTTTCTACAAAATATAGAAGTCATTGAATAGTAAGACAGCCGGAGTAGATAAAATGAGTGCTGACTTCAAAATAAATGAAAGAACAAAAAAATCTGTAAATGAATCAACTTGAATGTGTCTCCAGTTGCAAGTGAGACTGGATTTCGTAAATTGATTGTAATCGAATACAAAAACTGAATGAAAATTTATGTTTGATTGATTATTTTACATAATTCATTTCTCAAAAGCCATATTTTACCCCGATATTAAGTCATTTATACTAGTGCTCAATGACAAGATTGTTACATGATTTGGAAATCTCAGATATAAATTTTTCCTCCCACCAGTGGGGAAAAAACAGATGCTTAAAATGCATGATTCCTTTCAGCGTCACTGTCATTAGGGGGTGCATATTCTAGCTGGAGAGGGTGTTGCTCTCATTATCAGAGTAAGTTGAAATCCTTGCTAAAAGGAAGATACCTCTTGTTCCCTGAAGGGTACGTTCAATAACTCGTGGTCGCAAAGTCCGGCAAGTGAAATAATACCTTTAGAGTAGCATATCGAGTACTGTGGGGTCTTCTGCTTGTTCCCTGCTTCTAAATGACGTCACCTGGCTGCTTCCACTCAACTCATGGAGCCGAACTTTAGGTATAAGGAAGTAAACCTTATCTTTCATCCTAAGGGGTTGGATTAACCAGTAACGTTAAGATTTTCTGCATCTTTCCGAGATAAGAAGGATAATATTTGATCTTTGTCTTAGAAAAAGATTAGAGTTCTAATTGAAAGTTAAATGTGTCACATTGCACCATTATTTTGGACGACGCTTATGCGCATTACCGATATGCACATTGTTGCATAAGTCCAAAATCAATGTTAATATAAATATATCAAACATGTTTTGAATATGCTTACACTTTTTGATAAATGATTACGTTAAATTCCATTATTTCGATACCTTTTCCATTCCCTCTATTCTTATCATTAAAAACCACTTAATACATTTAAACACCTCGCTATTCTTAATCCAGTGATGAAGTCTTCCTTCCCTTCACAGCGTACCCCATCTTTGAGGAGACTAGGGGCTAAGGAACTTTCGATGTGCATAAGTCCTCTCAGCACTTAAAGACTTATTCCATAAAATTTTTTATTCAAATCAATTATAATACATTTGTACAAAAAAAGTTAATTTTGTTATTCTTAGTTTCACCTGAATTAAAATTTTATTCAACCAAGCTTTAAACCTAAAGCAATTTCAATAGGAAAGCGTTATTCTCAAGGCAGACAGATAATGTGTTTTATACATGACTGAGTCGAGGATTCATCGTGTTCCCTTATAGTGACATCAGCATGTAAAATTGGTCCCAGTTTCAAGTTATCTCCACTCAGTGGCGTGTCGAAGGCAGTGTCCTCAGGTGTCGATCTCATCACTTGGCTGTGTTTCAAAACGAGAAAGTGGTTGACTAGGATTAGTGGCCTTTCAGTCGGCAGAAATAGGCATCCAGGAGAGTACTGAAAATAAAAGAAACTCAGCAACAATATTGTTCAATGAGTGGAGTGTTGCATACATAAGAATTTAAAAATATATAAATTGAATATATACAAACGGGAAACATATAAGTTTAATATATTAGCACCCATTGGTTTCCAAATATTCAACTTGCTTATGCTTTAATCTTGTCAACCAGTGAGAGACCAACAAGTCACGTTTTCAATGAGAAAATAGGTGCAACTAAAAAATTAACACAATAAGCAGAAGTTAACTTTTTGATTCAGAGGAAAGTGAAATATAAAATCCGCAGTCGCTTGTCACGCAGTCCTCCCCCGCTGCTTTTCCTTCTTAAATCATTCTCTTTTTACCTAGGATCTTGAACTGCGTCATCTTCCAAAAAAACATGGAAGAAGAGGAAAGCTTAGCGACCCCCATCAGCCATTCGCACCTTCTAAACAGCCGCCATTGTGAGCGCCCGGCTGGAGTCCTCCACTTCAACTGGAAGACTTGTCACTCCTTTTGTGCTCTCGGACCGCCGCCGTGGTGAGCCATCCAGAAGGTCACAGGTGAGTCAATTCACCCACCCCTACACTCGGCTCTCTGTTAGCCCAAGTTATGTGTGTAAGGATAAACGTTTAATCTCTGGCTTAGAAAACAACACTTATCGAGATACTTAAAGCCAACCACTAAGGAATTTATCTAAAATGTAACGCAGTTGCGATTTCATTATGGCATTCCATGCTACCTATTTCTACCTATCAAAACTGCCAAACAACAGCTAATTGCCTCAACATCTTGAAATATGGTAAAATGAAGAGATCATCACTTAAACTAAAACTCCACTCTCTCTTATTTCTACAATAATATTTCCTAAAGACCAGGATGGCCTAGTTGATTTGAAGGTCATTCTTTTTATCGAGAGGTAGTGAGTTCGAATCATAGTTTAATCGAATATGCGTCGTGTTTACAAAAGCCAATTGGAGCAAGTTAAAATGAAATAATATCTCTGGGGTTTGCAGGTCAAGTATTGGGAAATCTTCTGATTAATCCCTTAAAAAATCCCTTTTAGTATGACTATTTTCGAAGGAGTTGGGTATCGAACTTCCTACTTTATGGACAAGCCTTTCATTGGTAAGTCATCCACACCCTATGAAAATTACTTATTATTATTACTTTTCAAAACTAATTAAACTTGCAATTGATATAATATCATTAAGTTATTGAAAGATTTAGCACAGATATTTATAGGAATGAAAACAAAGTAAAACATTAATATATTTCCCTTTATGGCTCTTTTTGATTAAAGTGTTACTTGCTGAGCAGTAATTCTGTACTGGCCAGATATTCTTTGTTTCTTTGTCTCAGGGTTGCAATCAGAAAGGAATGTTGATTAATTAAATATAGTTTATAGCTTCTGACTACGTTCAATCATCGTCCAATTATTCTCTTAATCAAAATTACTCATGATGAAAGTTAATTTGAGGAAGGTCATTGTTGCAAGTTGAAGATTGCTGAGGAAATACTTATGATGAAGATATTTGCATGTTAGTTCATATTATTACGTATACGATTTTCAGGAGAATTTCTTCTTCTATTACCTATTAATCAAATAAATTAAACTGTTCATTGTTACTGAAAATGAAATATTTTTATTATTTTACTCTGATAGTAATATATTGTCATCACTAGAGCATTTTATAGTAAATTTGTGGAAGATTTACTTAAAAATTTTTATATTTTTTTTAAATAAAATTTATTTTTTATTGCTAATTTTATTATATAATA
>JAPDSC010019800.1:284846-340744 GCA_026290005.1 Latrodectus geometricus | reverse complement strand
AATTTCTTTAGCACAAACAGTATTTTTAACCCTGATGGTATTTAAGAATTTCTTTCTGTTTAGAAAATGTAACTGGTTCTTTTTTTTTTTTTTTTTTTTTCTTTGAATATGTCTCTGCGTGATGTGTATAATTTGAAATTCTTAAACAAACAATTGCTATTTAAGGTCCTCCTTTAGCAAAACAATATTAAAAGAAAAATTATAGTTAACTTCGCCAAAATGCAAGATGTTAATTTTTTTTACTCCAAACTGTGCTTTACTGACGGTATTATTATGATCGCTTTTCACTAAATTCATAAGCGATCTAATCATCAGGAAAAACATAGCTTATAAAAATTTGAAATCTTCTCTCTAGATATTTCCCCTTTATTTTAATGTTTCTGGTCATCATATGTATTCGGCAATTCGAAAATATTATAAATGCTTGTTTAAAAAATAATATGCATGATGCAAGTATCACTTGTATCACTTAAATTTATTTAAGTATCACTTAAATACTAAAAGGAAATTCAAGAGCTAATTACACATAATAGATATTATCAAGCTCAAAATATTTATAATATAATAATCAGAGGATTATTTAAAAATAATCAAGAATTAGAAAAATTGTTCTTTAGAAACTTTTTACTTACTTGTTCAGAAATTTCGCACAGAAGTTCCTCAGAAAAGTTAATCCTCTATTTCAAGCCCCCCCCCCCCTCGAAGATTAATAAGACCCAACATACAAAATTCTGAGATAAAAGATTTAAAACTTTGTGATCAACTACATACTAGAAATATAAATAAAATTGTTAAATGATTATATTACTTCAACTGTTTCTATTAAGATAGTTAGGACCAATTATTTCTAAGATGATTGATTTGCTAAGGTTCTGTTGTTTTTTGGGAACGCGGTTATGATAACAGATAAGTTAATCCTCCTTATAGAGAGATTAATTTTGTCATTGCATTTATATCCGAATAGTAATTTAAATTTAAAGAAGGAATGGAATTAATATAATTTTTCTATGGCATTTATTTTTATCTCACAAATTTATAGTTAATTATTTTACCTTTGTTCGCAAAAATGTACACAAAATGTTTACAAAATTATTGAAAATACATTAATGTTGTAAAATTCATCGTAATATTTTATAGATTATTTACTGATTGTATATCAATCATCATATGCAATCAGTAAATAATCTGTTATAATTACTATCAGTAAATACAATTTTAAACGAACATAATACTCAAAAATGTTCGTTTAAAATTCTGTCTATTATAAAACCGTATTCATTCGTTTTTAAATTTGTCTGTTACTTTTGACAAAATATAGCGTGCAGCATGCAGTTTAAATGAAATATTGAGTATTATGTAATCCCTGCTTTCAATACATTATACTCCATAAAAATAAATTTTTTTTAAATATCAAACTAATTAAGCTTTATATGAATAAATTAATTTCTTAATATTATTTTTATAATAGTAAAGGGACGGGATATTACAATGATGAACTATAAACTTTAAGTATTGTGTATGTTGGTAATTAAGTAAGTTGATTTAATTAGATCTGAAATTATAACTACATAACTAAAATTAATTTTTATTTTATTAGTTAAATTTTTATTTTATTTTAATTATTAGAAAACCAGTTTGAAACCTATATATTATTTGTGTTATCCACACACACAAAACAAAATCAAGAATTATCAGATTTCTTTAGTAGGTGTGGCTACGGTTTATAAGCGACGTTTTAGAAGAATCACAATATTGTGAGCGCCACGCCTTTGCTCCTCATCATCTTATATCTGATTGTCTTTGGGCGAAAAAAAGGCGGAGCTTTGAACAGTACCGCTCCAATGCCTGTCGTTACTTAATTATGACATCAAATGACTCGACTATATTGGTAGTTTGATTCGTTCGTGCAATCGAACACAATTATTTGCTTTTTAAGAATCGCATGATGATTATCTTCACATTGCTTTTTGCGATGCCATTTTATTCGCACTTGATGCTTTTATGCCGATTTAGATTCTTCTGTTATTTTTGTAGTTATTATTTTAAAAAGCCGCTCCTAGTACATGCAATTAACGCTATTTCACATACCCAAAGATAAAGAAAATAGTTCAAATAAATTTGGCCGGTTTTAAAGTTGGTTTTTAAACATGCCTTTATTCATATAGTCTCATGAACAAAATAATTTAGTCAAAGAATTCTAGAAATACTGATTCGTAAATTGATTAAAATTGGGAATGGGAAGTAGTTGCTAATTTGATAGAATCAATAAGTATTTACTAATTTTCTGCTTGTTAATTGTTTTAAAATTATTTGATTTTGTTTGTATGATATATGAGCTAAAATTTTAAACAAATAGTTTTCACATTAAAGACATAAAGCGTTAAATATTTTCATATTTACTTCAAATCTTAGGATTATTTGTTTCTCTTGAACTTTATCATTCGGAAAATTTTCTTTCTTATTAAAATTTATAATTATTTAATTTCCACTCTATTTCTGGTGAGAAAATCATTTCAGTTTGTAATTGATTTTGTTATAACATTAAAACTGCCCATGTTTATAATTATAAACGAGGGCAGTGGTTATGTGGTTGTGCCGATTATAATGATTGTGTCTATCCGTCCTCAGGCAAATCGTTATTCTGTGGTTTTACAGCGATAATTTCGGAGATATTTGATATGTAGAGATAATTGAAGTTTTACTCGTTGTGTTAATCCTATATATTATTATATATATATATATATATGAATGAATGCATGAATGAATGAATAAATAATAAATAAATCAATAAAAAGTTTAAAAACAAGTAGACAATTTTACTGTATGTACAAAATTATGAACGAACAAAAAAAGGAAAATCATTTATGAAATTTAATCAGTATGAAGTGGAGAAGTATAGAGAGTTTATTGTGAAAAATTGCATTAAAATATCTCTAAATTAAAAATTAAGTAATGATCAAGTAATGATAATATTTTATATTACAGAATTATGAGTTCGTTATTGGTCAGTCATATGTACATATTATTTACATAAATGTATAGGACTTTAATGGTTATAAGACGCATCTTTTAAACAGTATAGAATTTTTAAAATATAAGTAACATTTTAGAAAATTGAATGAAATAATAAAGAGTTTCATATAGTAGCTATAAGACACATCATCTTCTAATGTTGAATAAAACTATAAATAATTTTCCATGTAACTGAATTCTTTATAAGCACATCTTCAATATGTAAAAAAAAAAAAAAAAAAAAAAAAAAAATTAAAAGAAAATTTTTATATTATTATTTTTATTTTTAAATCAGTTATCATTATAAATTCACTTAATTCCATTTAATACCGTAAGTTTAGGAACTATTTAATCACTATACTTTTTTATGCTAAAAATATTTCGTAATAAACACAATAATGTAGACATAAATAATAATCTTATCGATGACAACATTTGGAGGTAATGGGTGTCATAGTTTAATTTTCTATAATTTCAATGATTCTAATTTCATTCCAAATTGTAAATTTCACCAATTGCATACATAATTGTTTTACTTTATTCCCTAATTTTAAGGAAATCACTGCTTTGTAAAATAAAAATATAATTCAAAATAAATACGATTTATCCTAAGATACCTGAAATAGTATTGCATCTTTTAAAGTAGTTATAACTAGGGTTCAATTTACGTCCACTGGGATGAGATAGAGATGAAAATACCAACTCTGGTATCGACCTCGCCACCTGACTCTATTACAAAATTGCATTTTATTAGTCTAAAGTGATACTATATTGCATACATAATAAACATTTAAAGGATTTTTCTTTCAGTCTATCTAGTTTTATTGGCCTATCTTTATAGAATATATCCATCTCATTCAGAAGTTTAAAATAACGTGAAAAAAATATGAATATTAATGTCTAGGTTTGCCTCTAAAATCAGGTTCGATGGTTCCCCTAAACTCGCATATTTCAAAAGTATTGTTAGTCATTTGAATATCCTCCGTGTAAATTACCTTTCGGGAAGACTTTTGTTAATAGTGGGATGTATTCACAAGTCTCAAAGGTGAAAACTTTGAAAACTCTCAAGATTGATGGCTTATAGGACAGATTGAAAAATGCTTTATATTTTTGCATCCTCATTATTTATTTCATGACGTATTCCCTATAAATTTAAATCATAAATGATTCACCGGTCTCTTTATCAAAAACGTAGAGCAACTGAGAAGTAATTTAATTCATAAGCACTACAATATTGCATGATTCATACATGTAAATGTATATAAAGAGAAACTATCACAGGAAGCATGAAGCTAAGCGGACCATCGCTTTAATTAAAACGATTATGATCTGATTAAAAGAAAATTAAGATCCACCAGGATAAAATAATGATTTTAAAACATCAAAATTACATTCATAATTTTGTTTTCTGTTTGCACTAATATTTATTGGGCTATTGACATTTTGTTTCATCTTAAAGATAAGCTGTTGACCAGTTAAAGTATGTTTCAAGTACCTTACTTTTCAAAGGTCTAATCAACATGCATACCTCTGTTGCACCAATTAAATATCGAATTGAGTCGCGCTAACATCAAACGACTATTATTATTGAAATATGTTTAAGTGACGAGGTCATCATTCGAGCTGGCATTTTCCTGTCCGTTTCACTCTATTAGAGGATGGAATTAATCCATACCAATATTTTTATCATGCAAGTAATCAGCAACGCGGTATCTGATTTGTGTTTTACAATCATGGATTTTTAAAAAGTTTAATGAATGAAATTAGTTACTTTTCGGTCCCAGAAAAAAACATTTTCCCGATCTTGGGAATCAGTATGTTTAAGGATTTTTTAGAATCTTGATTTATACAATTGTAATTAACGAGCTTTAGATAGATGGTAATTTTTTTTCCCTGATAATTTGACTTTATTTGAGAAATGCTGAAATTAAAACATGGCTCTATTCCAACCTGTCCGAGAATTACTGACAACATAAGATTTTGGCAAAATATTGTAATTATAATGGGAATTAAAAAAAAAAAGGAAATATTCTCTAATGAATTTTAAATTACGTGGAATAATATGTGTTACTTTTTATAACTTCTGTTATAGGAAGAATTGTTTTAAAAGTTAATTAGGGAAAAAAATCCTATGTTATGAATGGAATATTGTGATCAACATTATCAATTTGATTGTAACAAACAAATTGCAAGATAAATTAAAATTTTAGCTATTAATTCCTTGCTTTTATTAGCCTATATTTACTACTATTCCACCTCAGATTCAAATAAAGCTTACGCTGAAATTATTTTCTTATTGGGTGACCAATGCTTTTCTGAATCCAGAGTATTGTGATCAACATTATCAATTTGATTCCTACGAGCAAACTGCATCCTGAATTAAAATTTTAGCTATTAATTTCTTGCCTTGAGTATGCCTGTATTTACTGCTATTCCACCTCAGATTCAAATAAAGCTTACGCAGAGTTTATTTTCTTATTGGACGACCAATGCTTCTGTGAATCCGGGTTCCTTAGATGGTATCTGATCTTACATCACTTCTTGAAGTTCATGAGCAACCGCATGATGGAATGATTAAAAGGATAAATAAACACAAAAAAACTTGTTTATTTGGTGCAGAATCATGGAAGATGGGGAGAAGGTTCTTTTTTTAGTGTTTGAGGAACATAAAAATTGAAATACCGCCGCTCGCCTTTCAACTCGAAGAAGCCGGATCGTAAAATTTAATGTTCTTGCTCTTTTATCTTCAGGTGGTACCACTTCTTTTCATTGGTTCACCGTAAAAAAGGTCACTTACCTGTAAAAATTCTTAGTCATAAATACCATTTAGGAAAGGGACTCCAAAAAAAGACAAATTCCCTCACCCAAAATGGGGAAATTTTGACTAATATGCCATCAGAGAATGAAGCCCTGATATGACTATTCTTCTGGCCAAAATGTAATCGAAACTTACAATGCTCATCTTATTAAGCCAAATTTAGCTTTATCAAAAAAATTAAACATTTATTCTTTTTCAGGTATTGTGAAATAATTTATGTAAAAATTAATGATGATTCGTCTGATAAATTAGGGGGAAATATATATATATATATTGTAAATTACCATTAAAAGTGCATTGTTTGTTAAAAAGCTCAAAATGATTTAACAGACAGTTTTATGAATAATTATATTAAAATTGAACAGAAATTAAAGTTGTGTACGAAATCAATCAATGAACTAGTTGTTTACTCTTATAGAAACTTAATGAAACTTAAACTTAATTCTGTATTTAATTTGTATTACTGAAAGTTATGTTACGAATTTTTAAAAATATTTTAAAAATCCTTAATTTGATTGAATTTTAAATATATAAAAATTTACTCAAATTTGCTTTTATCATAAACGGATAATTAAGATGATCAGGAATTATTGATGCTATAACAATACCATTAAAATAAACTTTAAGCTTCACATCAAAGAAATATAATTTGTAGAAATGCTGCAAGTGATGTATACGGTTCAGAATAATCTCATTTTTTGAAAGATCAAATTGTCATGTTGAGATCATAATTATATGATTGTAATCTCTTCATAATTTTACTATTGAGCACTTCCCTTTTCTACTTAAAAGTAAGAACTCAAAAGTTTTTTTTTTTTTTTTTTTTTTTTGTTAGTTTTAATAAAATAAGTAACAAAATAAGAACTACGCATAATTGTTTAATGCACTCACTTACACCCGAATTTTTGATATTTATCATATTCCTCGGAATTTCGAGTCGAAAACAAATTTTTATCTGCATAAAATACTTTTCTGCAAATTAACTTATAATATTAGCGAATAGGCATCTTACAATAATTAAGGAATGGTCCCATTGGTCTTTTCAATTCAACAAACCCTTGATTGGTCAGAAACATTTGTTTCCTTCAAATTGTCAGAACAATGCTGTTTTCAATCATGTTAACAAAGTATATAAAAGGAATAGAACTTTGTAAATCATATTAAAATTCTCCATTTTTTAAGGAATGAATTATAAATCATTTTAATATTAGTGTAATATTGAAATATTTTATTTTAAAAAACTCACTATGAATTTCTTTTTTTGTCGTTTGCCAGCCAGGCTGGCAGTATGGGGTGCGCTGTTCCATTTTTTCAACTGAACTGTAATATAGTGTGGAGTCCGACTTCCTCAGTTCATACACACATTGAAGAGGATAATTGTTTTACATAGGAGATAATTTTTTTATAATTAAACACACATCCCATAGGTATTCGTTTATAGGGTAGGGAACCATTCACAATCCATTTATACAAGAAAAGGACTAAGACAGGGGAGAGAGTAAGAAAGAACATCCATGTCCAAACCGGGATTTGAACCCAGAACCTCCCCATTCGCAGTCAGACACGCTGACCACTGGACCGGGTGGGCGGCACTATTTAGAGGACAAGTTAACTTTAAAGCTTAAATAATGTTTTATTTTTGAGAATAACATTATTGAAACAAACTTGTCAATATTGTTTGATTATAATACCTCTTAACAAAAAATAATTTGACTGTCTAAAATTTTTTATACTTATAAAGGCAACCGCAACTTGCGTTTTTGCAGAGAAACTTTTTTCTTTCTTTTAGGATATTGATGAAAATACATTGTGTAAATGAGTAAGGAAAATAAGTGATAAAAAAAGGAATTTTATTAAAAGTTTTGATGAGTGGTGTAAAATACACAAGAAATTCGTTTATTTTTTTCCCTGTATTTGTACAGTTCAGTTCGTGCTTAAAAAATTCCCATAATGAAACTTTGCCTTTGTTCATTGTTGAAGATTTCTAATGAAGTGCTTACAAATGGTTATTTGCACTTACGTAAAAGAACATTTCCTGATCATCACAATAAACCACACCTCATTGACTAGCTCAGTAAACCACACCTTATTAACCAACACAGTAAACTATATGTTATATGAACCGCACCTTAATACTTCAGACGAACTAAACGATCTTGTGTTCTGAACATATGCGAATGTAAAATAAAAATGGTAGTTTCCTGGATGAAACTGAAGTTTACTAAAGATAAATATTAAACTAAGCAATCGAAGATAATTTTGTTAGATTATTAAAAATGATGTTGAATTTTTGTTTCTACGAATAGAAATTCAATGCATTTTTATTTTTCCTTTCACTGATTTTTGCTGAAAGTATTTAAAAGGTCATAGGAATACATTGTTACTTGGGATTTCTATAAAATAATTTATTATTAAGTTAGTGGGCTTTTATCAATGCCGGAAATACAAGGTTATGTTTGAGGACAATTCCAATTATTTTGAAACCAATAGTTTGCAGAAACATATTTTATGCTTTTCCAGTATATTTGGTAACAGTAGTTGGCTGTTTAAATTATATTTCTGCAACTTGAATAGCACTAATTTCAAAATAGCATATTTTATCTGCAAGAAAAATGACAAATAGGTAATTAGGAAATCATTCACATAAATTTTCAACTTCAAAAGCAACTTTTCCGTGAAATATTAATTTTTCTCCAATTCTAAAAGTGGAGGTATTAAAATCTGATAAACGAAAGCTATGTTCAAAAATGTTAACGGTTGAAAATTATATAAATTAGTCCCATAAACGAAATGTTAATTTAGTATAAATTAACATTAGTAACATTTAACATTATAAATTAACTTCTTAACTATTTATTCTGTATCTTTCAGTACTATATTATAAATTAGTGAAATATATAAATGTAAGCATATATCTTGTAAATAAGATATATGTTTTAAGAGGATAATTTATATGTGTAAAGAGAAGTATTTAATTCACATGTAATTTATAAGTATTTTGTGTATAAGATTTAAAAAAATATAATCTATAGATGAAATACTATTTCAATAAAAAGTTGATACTACTATATTTCTCAGCCTTACAATACATTTTAAATTAAATTGTGATTGCAATGTTTCAAGTTAATTTTATCAAATGCATCATGCTCAAATCGCTTATCAATATTTGACCAAAAAATAATGATGTTAGAACAGAAATATTCAGCTCCGATTAAAAGTTTTTTTAAATTCTTTAAAAAATAAAAACATTATAAGCTGTGGATAATATTAATAATTTATCATAAGGTTGACGTTTCTATTTTTATTATATTCCTATTGATTGTTTAGACACATAATGACTTTTTCAATTTCCCAATTTTTGCGTTAAAAATGGTTATACAGAGCGATAATAATTTATATTCTATTAAATCGATACCGTTTTGTACATGGCTGTTCGAAAGGAACGAAACAAGTTTAATAGAAAATTATCGATGAACCGTTTTGCTAAAAGTCGATCATCAAAATTCGGCGTGCACTTTATGCTAACGTTATCGTTTGCTGTTATCAAATGTTGAACAATTTGCTCACGTTTTGAACTGCATCGATGTAGGAAACGTGCCTAGTCGTGCTCATATCTGATTGTTTATATTTTGTTAACGCATTTTTAATCTATTTTCCTTGCGTTATTTACAATATTCTGTTCATCGGTGTGTTGGAACTTTTAATTACAACACTAGATAAATAATGTAATTTCCTTTCGCAGTATGAAGAACTTTTCCAGGCGTTGAATGATAATGAAAGGAAGTTTGGTTCATCAAACAAAACGAACAAATTATTTAGACTAAACACATAATAAAATGTTTATGAATGAAGAAAAAGGGAAAAAATGCAAATTGCCTCTTTAAACCATGAACAATTACAAAATTAAGCAAAAATGTATAGGATTTGATGGAAGTTAAAAATTTTGCTGGTCTAAGGTATAATACTTTCTAACAAAAACGTTTACTACTGAAATTTTAAGAATTGTTCATAGAACAAGATTTGAACAGATTCTATTGTGTTTTATGCACGAAATGCTAACTCTTTAAATGTTTTCTTTTAGAAAACCTTGACTAAAATCATTTTTTGGCATAAATATTTAATTGTTTAACAGATTAAATTTGTAAATTAATCATTTGGAATTATTTATCTCTCTTAAGTATTAAGAACATAATTTAAAGAATTCCTTCTTATCATTTATTTTTTTGTTATATTTTTTAGCATTTGTTATTCATTACAAGAAATTCAGAATTAAAAATTTGTCGTTGTTTATTATTTCTTTGAAAGTTTTCTCACTTCATTGTGAAATTTAGTTTAAAAAAGTATTCTTGTATTTGCTAAGAGAAATTTCGTATTCTATTTTTTAATTTTTTATTATTTCATAACTTTTTCTACGAATGCAGTGGTTGATATTTTTTGAAATTGGAATGTGATATAACTGATAAATTAACGTCATGGAAATAAATTAATACAATTGAATTTGAATTGTAAAATGATCTGCGAATTGTAAAAAAATCTGAATGGCTCTGACAGAAAACCCGAATAATCATTAGTTTATATATATTTTTCTTATTTCATTTATTAATTGTAAAATATCATTTATTTTGTTCATTTTCACATGTATTATAGATACAATAGATTTCCACTGTGGACCAATCACAGAGTCAAATTGAAAGTTTGCGCCAACACCCTAAGAAATGCTTAAAAACAATATTTGGCTATGATTGGAGGAATGCTTTGTGTCTTCAAGTTCCACATCCTTATTCAAATTTTTAATTCAGACTCACCATAAAAATCTCACAATAGGTCCACTAATATATTATAAATTTTGGAGCTAATTTGCTGAGAAAGAAACATTAATTATTAACTATAACAATATTACGCAAATATTTAGATTGACTATAAATTACTAAATTAAACTGTTTAATTGTTATGATTGTAGGGATATATATATATATATATATATATATATATATATATATATATATATATTAAACTTTATGATTTCTATTACCATGATTTAAAACATGTTTGTAATATTAATAATAATGTAATATTTTGAAACAATATTAAATATTTAAAAATGTTTTTTGAAATATAATCTAAAAGTTTTATACAATTTAGAATGTTGCATTGGAAATATAATGCATAGTAAATGGTTACAATACTGAAAAAAAGTGTATTATTTACAAATTGTACAGTGTATTATTTTTCGGATCATTTTAGTCTTCTCATCAGTCTGAAATCATTTTAGTATGCCTTTGAGAATCTAAATTCAACACTATCTATCAGTCTGGTCTTTCAATCCACCATGGCATTTGCGCGATACAGCAAATATTTTTTCTTTTTTTATATTATTTATTTTGGCTTGGATTGTGGGAGAGTGTCGTAAAATTGGAGTATCTTAGTTATTTCTCCAGTAGTTGGAAAATGCTTTTCATTGCTATTCTGAGATTTCATTGCCGGTCGCCGCTAACAGTTCACTGTAAACCTAGTGTGTCTGTAAACATAAATTTGTATTAAATTCCATAGACTAAGCGATAAAGCATCTCTATTACGACTGTTAGATAAGGGATTTAATTGCTATTTCGCTATAACCTGGCATTGATTGGACATAATCGCGATAACCTAGTAGCTTTATGGAAGTTTGCAGAAAAAGCAGATATGCTTTTAAATTGCGAACTGTTGCATTGTTTTGATTATGCAACGCTGCTACTTGAAAATTTTCTAATAATGGAAAAATAGATACTTATATTGTGAATTAATTTTTTTAACTAACAACTGACAAAGTGGTTTTTCTAGTAAAAATATATTTTTGGGTATTGAAGGTACTCATATATGATTGGCATGAAGTGATATTACGAGATACTGATAAACTCAGTGCAAGATGAGAAAAATTAATATTTAGAACTATATAAGATAGTTTTATTAAATGCAACAATATTATTTGCAGATTATATAAATTATTTTTTACATTACCTAGTTTTTATACTTTATGATGCTGAGAGTAATAGAAATATATTATAAAAGACTAGCTAAAAATTAATATATAAATTCAATTGTTGCTGCAGTCACTTATTTCTTCTTTGTTATTTCGCTCTTTCAGTGCTTATTTGATTATGTAAGATTTTTAAATTTAGTTTTTCATTTTTTCAAATTTTGCTTGGTTTGGATTTTAATTAACAACATTTCCTTATTTCTCAAGTTAGGTTTTCGCATAAAAATTTTATAAATAAAGCAACAGAAAATATAATCATTTATATTGAAAAATATTTGAAAATATCGTAAAAATTTTTTAAAAAAAAAAGTAGTTCTAAAATAATATCAGATAAAAAAATTATTTTCACTTCTCATGAGTATCAAGCTCGAAATAATTTCCTAGTAAGAGTATATAGCTTACAACTACTTAAGGAACTTTCATTATATTTTAACAATGTTTGTTTCTTTATATACTGGGAATTTTGCCATCCCGGCTATTACGACTTACTAGGGGGCGTGTCCAACAGTTTGAGAAATAGCGACAAGTAAACTTGACCAATCGAACATCTTTCAGAAAAACTCTCTGGGGCAGTAACGATCAAAACTGCAATTAAAATCAATAGGATTGTAGATATCCCTGTCACCCTCCATCTACAGGGTTTTTATTATATTTTATTTGCTTTTTTTCATTTTTTGTGACATGTGGTAAAAGATCTTCAGAACCGGTTTCCGCGCGTCGCCCGCCTGGAGCAAAGGAAGCATCCCTACGGTCTTTTCGAACCGTGGGTGTCAGCCTGAAATCCGCAAATGTCTAAGGAACCATTTGAATCAACACATTACGCCAGTTATTAACTCCTTGCCTGAAATTAATAGAGTTTTAAGAGAACAGCCGAAGTTATCCATATAACATGTCTATTGCTTTTATTCGTCGTTATAATATTAATTTTTAAGAGTGAAAATAATGTGAGAATATTTTCGCTGCTTACAATTGAATCGTTTAAAACATTTCAGTTTCTGAATATAACGTTCGATCAAAAAAAAAAAAAATTTTTTTTTTTTATGATTTCCAAAGCGATTTAAAACTTTACTTTTTGAAATGTTACGATTTTTTATTTGAATATTACTAAAGATCTGATCAGTATGTTTTTTAAGTAATATTTATAATTAAAATTTGTTGCATTTTATTAAACGACAAAGGCAAATAACGGTTAAACTTTAATCAAATATATAGACCTTTAGCAAACTTAAAAATTTTCGTTTTTAAAGTTTACTAACAGAAATATTTTTTTTTCTATAATAATAATTTATTTTTCATACTTTTTAAAAAGTGAAGCTTTTCAGGGAAATATTCTGTATTTTTTAAAATTATTGTTCTGTTCTCTATTTTTTTCTTGATTTCAATATTTTTTGTTTTTAAATCAAAATGAGGGCAAATTAGGTGCAGTACTTAGGCAGATTTAGGGTAAAATGTTAGTCTTTTTTTGTATAATTTTGTAAAAAGTGTTAACTGTAGACAATAAGACTGGGCGAGATGATTTTTATGAAGGATTTTTAAACTTAAATTTTTATTAAATTTGAATTTTTGTTATATCTGTACGTGTATAGAATGTCCAGAAAATTCGCGAATCACTTAATTACCAAGCCAAGTATGTATTTCTAATTGGAAAAATACTTCAAATTATTGAATTTTTTTATTGGGAATATTTATATATGAAGAAAATACATTTTTATATGATACTAAATTTAATTCATAGACTTTTTACACTTCTTTATTATGAAATCTTGTGAAATCGTTTCGTCTAGAGGTGTAATAGTGACAAAGAAATTTTTTTTTTTTTTTTTTTTTTTTTTTTTTTTTGGATCTATTAAATTGACTGAGACACGAAAAATCAAATTTATAAATATTTGTCCCGTCCTTTTTCTATATCTGTTAATTAACTTATTATTTCATATTTTAAGTGGTAGTGTACATAAAAAATTATTTTATTTATATTTTAATAATGTATTTTAATATATATTGTTTCGACTTTATCTTAACAAATGTCATTTTCTTTATTTATGGGAGAATTTAATGACAGAATCATTATCTATATTTATTATATTACATAAAGCATACGTAGAATTTCCAGTTGATTTCAAGTTAAGTGGCTATTTCCTCAAACATTAGTCATAATTGCGAAAAGTATTCTAATAAAAATAATGTAACATATTATTTTTAAATTCATTGAATCTATTAAATACAATGCAGAAAAAATTAACAATATGTGACTTTTTATACATTTCATATAATCTTCAAGTGTTATACGTAGTGAAAGTTTATTCCTACAATGCCTGATGGAATCAAAATAATGCATCGTTTTTCTACCAAAATTGTCCTATTAATATTATTGTTAACCATATAATTATTTAAATTTGGTACTCTTTTTATCGTTTAGAAATAAGGGTACGCAAATTAACTTGTAGCAAACATTTCTCAAAATTTCATCTTATGCTAAAAAAATTAAATTTATACTATAATATCTTTAATAGGCTAAAGCTGTTATGAGCCATTTATATATTTACCGCTTACTACTTTTCAGAATAACATTTTTATAGATAGTAAATTGGTATTCAGCCAACGCAAGAAAGGAAATTCCAGAAATTTCCAAGTACCCACCTCGACAGGTGTGCGTATATAAAGTAGGAACGCGGCATCATTTTGTTAAATATTACCTGTGATCCATTTTTAGTCTTCGATTTCATAAGCAGCGATATTTCCCCGAGTTTTTATGAGACGTTTGAATTTGGTTTATTCTGAAATCAGAAATGGAAAATTTGTAGCCCTAAATTATAAAGAACTTATCCGTATCTTCTCTCTCTTAATTTTAAGCTAACATCCTTAACGTTTGCCTGATATAATATGTTTTCAGAGATTGAAACGACTTTAGCTTAAAAAATTCTATATTTCACAGTTTAATCACTATTTCACAATTTAATCGCAATGTAAATTTTTTTGGTCTATGTAGTAATGTATCTAATACTTTTGATAAATGTAACATAGGATTTTAAGTTTTTGTATTTTCTTAGAAAAACATTTATATAAGTTCACTAAATTTAGTAATTTATATTATGAAAATTAAGTTTTTAATTTTTACTTTAACTAATTTATATATGTATGATCTAGTTTTATCATTGCGTTTACTCACTGCAATAATTATGTATTATTATTGCAATGGTTTCTACTTGTTATAATTTTGCAATAAAGTTTTCACACCCAATTCTGCTATAACTTTTAATAACCGATTTAATTCCATGTTAATAAAATATAATGGGTCTGAAAAACATTCTATTTATTTTTTTCAACTAAATCTTTGCCGCATAATATATAAATTTTGTTGCGAATGCAAACGAAAGTGGAGTTTACAGAAGTATACGGATAATTTCAAATAGGATTCTATTAGTAATCAAATTTTGTTAAATATAATTTTTTAAATCCTTTAGTTATTATCAACGTAGATATAATTATGTGTGCATCTTTTGTGAGGATATTCAGTGCCAGATAATTTATCATCAATCGTACAGAACTTATCAATTCAGCTTATAAATATTTCTGAAAATGTCAATGAAAATTTAATTTTAAAATAATGGCTTGATTTATTTTTTGATGAATGAACCTATTTCTTTAATATTATTCATGAGAGAAAGTAATATTTTATAAAATTTTACACATTTTAAAGGACTTAATGATTTATGAAAAATTGGGTTTCTCTTAAAATTAACATATCTATCAATATATATACTCTCATAAAATGAAAAAAAAATTAAATCAATTAAGATCTGTTAATATCTTGCAATTAAATTAGATAATTTTAGTTCTTTTATAAAATAGCTTTTTCTGTGTTAAAAATGGTCCGCATTTTAATTTGTTCATTTTCTGATAAAAGAAGACAGAGTGTTATATGAGACAAAAGACATATGTACCTTAAATTGTATCTAGTTAAAATCATATTTTTGAAACGTTAGTATATTTGAAAATTAAATTTATTTAGCTTTCATCATACCAAATTGTTTTCACTCTGAAAATATTCAACGAATAAAATATATAAAAATAATTATTACAATTTAGCTTTTTTTTTTTTTTTTTTTTTTTTTTTTTTTTTTTTATTTTAAAATTTCATTTTCGAAATGTGGAAGCAATTTATGCAAAGATTGGACTGGAAACTGAGGAGTTCCATTATTTTATTCAATGTGTTATTTTCAGAGCAAAAGAAATCGAATGGCTTATCATGCCTTATCATCAACTAAAATAATTTCTTTTCTGATAATTCTTTACAAACAATTATCAATGTTTGATGTATTCTTATAATTAATTCACATATTGGTATTAACTTTTTCCATTGAAAAATGTAAATATTTTGAGGATTTTTATAGCTAAAATAATCGTATTCAGATCGTTTGAATAATCACAAACAGATGATTTTTTTTTATTTCATGTAATATTAAAATATCTTATTTACAAAGATATCTGATTTATTATTCGAAAAATGTATCAGCAGAATAGTGTTACAAATATGATAAACATTAAAAAGATGTATTTACACAAACGTAGAATTTTGTTAGTTAAAAACAGCATCACAAGGTTATTTTGAGTAAACAAAGTAAACCGATTTGTTCTAAAAGTATATTAATTTGTGAATTTTAAACCAAATTTATAGTTAATATTCTTGCTTCAACATACAAATTTACTGTAAAAAAAATATTATAACGATAAAAATTAATCACAAGCATTTTCTTTATGGCTGGTATTATTGTCAGATTTTTAAATTGATTAGAGTTTTAAAAATAATTTAAATAGTAAAAATTGAAAATTTCTGTTTAATAAATTTAAATAATAATTGATTAATCTAAAATTTGATAATTTGATAAAAATATAATATGGAAAAAGATTCCAAATTTTTAAATATAACGAAAAATTTTTCTCTTATCTCAGAATTATTAAATTAGTTAATAATAACAATAGTATAATGGAATTTTTAAAGGAAATTTTTAACATTTTTGAAGTATGAAATTATGTAGCTATTAAAATGCGCATACATTTCCGAACTTTAAATAAGTGATTTTATTAGTATAGAAATTTAACTTTGCAGTTAAATTACGAAAATTTTCAAATTAACAAATTCATTTAGAAAATACAACCTTTTATAAAGTTATTTATATACTATCAAATTAATGAAGAATTAAGAATTAATTTTCAAATTTCAGTTTTTAAAAATAATTATAAAGAATGTATGAATTTTAAGTATCTGTGCATATTCTTCTGCGTTAAAACATATTCTCCTGTGTACTATATGTAATTTTCGATGGGAATGCAAATGAATAACGAAAATATTTACGATGGGAATGCAATTGGAATAACAAATTGTGACAATAGCCATTGATTTCAATCTACATGAAGATTGTATCCGCAGAATGCCGAAACCAAATTTCTAGAAAATTTGTACCGTATCCAATAGAGTTTCTCTTATTTCTTTTCCATGTTTTAGTGTTCGATTGTATTCAAATTTTCATATATACAGCCTATACTTTTCATATATATTGTAATTTCTCCCTGGAATTTACGATAAATTATGGTTCTTCAAAAATTTCTCTTGATATATATACATATATATATTTTAAACTTCCTCTTTTTGTTAATGTATCTTAACATGGATGAAAAAATGATTTTTTAAAAAAATTATTGCATATTAAGTTAACGAAACATTCAGATGTTCTTAATAAATTCAAATAAAATTCAAATATTCGCAATTCAAATGCTCATAGTAAAGTTTTCAAATTTCAAAATGTTAGTTTAATTTTCACTTAAATTTCGCTTTTATGTTTCATTAGAATTAAACATTTGAAACATCTCTTCTACAAATTCTAAATAATTATGCCTTGTATTAATTATTTTCATTTGGTATAATAGGTGTCAGATTTTTTACGCAATATTTAATTTTAAAAATAATTAATTTAATGGGAAAGCCTCGAAGCATTTTAGACTTCTTTCACGCAAGTGTCAATGCTTTGAAAAATTATACAGTTTTCTAAGAACCAAATTTTCTAAAAACCTAAGGAATTTTCGTAAGCAAAAATGAAGCTTTTCTATTTAATAACAAAAACCTTACTAAATGGTCTACTGCTTTTAGATTTTCGGTTATTTTTAAAAACAAAATAATTTTGATTAATAAAAAAATTTAAATTATGGAAGGTCCAGTGTCTTGATACTTTGAGTTCATATATATATATGTAATAAAGGAGTATGGAGATTAAGTAGAAATCAAAATAGACTAATTCAATATTTAAGCTTACTGAATTTAATTAAGAGTAACAAATAGAAAAATTATTTACAAATTAAAGTTAAATTAACAAAATTGAGAAGAATAACAATTAGACATCTTTAATAATCATCTTTCATCAAAGTGTTCGTCTTTAATCTCCAATATCGCTCTCGTGCAAAACGGCGAGGTCCCGCTTGGCCAAAGCTTAGCGCGCTGTTACGTCATGTACTATCTGACTTCTTATGGGTGGAATAGTTAGGAGAAAACACCGGCGCTGGATATAGTTCTCCTCTACACCGTTTCCGATCACATATATATGTTACAAATTTATTTGATACAAAATGTTATTACCCTAAATCGTTTCATAATTATTTAAATGTTTTTATTTTGATTAAAATGGTTAAATGTTTCTATTTGTGTAACTAATCAAAGTTTTTATTACTGTAATCCATTTTAGATTTTATTTTTTACTTGCAACTATATTTTTTAGATAAAGCTATAAATTAAGAAATTACAAGAAGACATTTTCTGTTTATTCCAACTATAAGATAAAATTGTGATAAGTTTAAATTGTAAGATTAAAATTGGAGAAATTATAAATTGTTTAAATTTAACAAGGACAAGTTGGAAGTTGTTTTATTAAATTCTATGAGATTGGTTGGGTTTTCTGGTCCAAAAAGGACAAACTGCTCCATAAATTCTATGAGAATAACCAAAATTATCTCATTTACTCAAAATGTTTTTTGCTATATTTGGGGGTGGGGAGGAACTTTTAATAAAAGCATGTTGTATTGAAATTTATTGTTTTATGTTTGATGCATTAAAATATTTATTGATTGACCTCAAGAAAAAATCTGTTGATGTTTTTATGTTTTAACTTATCTTTCCTTCTATAGAAATTTAGTGAGGTTTCCTTTATTTTTCTTTCATTAACATTGAACATATTTCCTTTTATTGTGATTTCATTAATACTATGCATATTTTATTTTCCATTTTCTTAAAGTATTTTATGTCTAGCAATTAACAATTATTTAAATTTTGAACAGATGTAGAGTTTATAGTTGTAATTAAATAAATTTTATAGAAATTCTATGATTAAGTCACGAATGTCAAAAAATTGGAGCATTCCGGAACGCTGTCTCGGCATTGTTATAAGTTTTAAGCGAAATAAGCTAGAAAAAAAAATTTTAAAATGCATTCTTTAAAAGAGTGAGTAAACTTTGCCGTATCTATATTCTCGAAAACGAGATTGGTGTTTTAAATAACTTATAAGAATTAACCACTGGCCAATGATGATGGAATACAAAGACAGCTATTTGATGCAAAACTGTACGGAAGCTTTTACTGAATAATTTTTATACTATCTTCAAATAAATCAATAAAGTATTTTTTAATTAAAGTAAAATTTTAAATGCTTTTAAAAGATCGTGGTTTTAACTTTCGTCTGTACATATAGCTATTCAGTCAATTATTTCGTTAAAGTATTACTGCAAATCTACTAAATTAATGCAGAAAGTTTGTGAAAGGATCTTGATTGGTATATTAAAACTGGAATTGATTTTGGTACAAGTTTTAATCATGAAGGAAAATTTGCACCATCATTTTCTTTCATTTAAAAGAATTTAATTTAGAATAATATTCATAATGTCTCTTGCATGTTAACCATATTGGGTTTCAATGATAACTGTATAATTGTTCATCCATTGTTCTTTTTTTTTAAATTTATTACGTTATTTGTCACCTTACTAACAAACCTGCTTTTTTTCTCTCTTCATGTTATTATGATTATTCAGCATATAAAATTATTACAACTAAAATTATAATTCTTTTTTCTTACTACCAATTTCATTATTTGTATCATGTAAAATTAAAATTTTTGTAATTTTCTTATACCCTATTGCTTGGATCTAAAAGAATAACGCCGGGTGCGGCAGCACAGGTTGATAGTGCGTAATGTCGGTCTGACGGAAAGATTATTTTTGGCCAAGAATGTTCCGGGATTGTTTAATTTATATCTGTGGCTTAGTAATATCAAATACGTGATGTAAATGTATAAACCAATTTCATAAAATTAAAAAAAAAATTACTTCTGAATGTCATATTTTTAGACACAATTTTTTTTAAATATATATTGGACTTTTCTTAATTTATGATTGTTTTTTTTTAATAATGTGTTAATTTAAAAAATCATAGAACCGTTAAATTTATGTCTTTTATTTGTTTAGTAGATTTTGGTGGGAAAACTTCAAATTAAATTAAATGACTAAAAGTGTTTGAATTTTAATAAATTGTCAGCAATAAAGGATTCAGTTGTTTTGTTGAATATTTGGTTTCATAAAATTATTTTTAAAATCCCTGTTGAAATATGCAAAATAATTTTATTATATTTTCAGGTCTATAATTGGAATTTATTTAAATTTTAGGCAGATTTTTATTCAAATTGATAATTAATTTACCATCACTTTTTTAAAGTTAGAAAGAGTGTAAAATAAGTTTGAAATGAATAAAAAAAGTATTTAATATTTTCAAAAGATAGCATATACAATCTTGAAATAAAGCATTTTCAATATGCATTTTCTGTAATAGATCTTTCAACTAAAAATGTGATAAAAAGTACTTAAATTCATTAAAAATAGTTTTCAGGTTTTGTTTTTAGTAACGACATTTCGTTAAAAGAGTGTATAATTAATACATGTGTTTATTTTTTTTTTCAAATATAATGTAATTAATGTATGTTACTTTTCTTAAAAAAGGTTGAAATCAGTGTAATTGATGCCAATGACAGCCCACCAGTATTTGAAGAGAATCCCTATAAAACAAAAATATCTGAAACTGCAGTTTCTGGTGAATATATTTTGACTGTCACTGCTACAGACCCAGATACAAAAGGCAGCCTTACATACATGCTTGTTGATGCAAATGAGAAAAAATTTCGTCTCGATTCACTTACTGGATCTCTATATTTGAATGAACCTTTGGACAGGGAGACTGAAGACTTGCATATTGTCGTTGTCAGAGCTCACGATGGTGTTCAGTACACAGAAACTAATGTGATTATTGAGGTAAGTTTAAGAATTGTATATTTTTGTCTGTGTGTGTGTCTGTATGCAGATTTGAATGCTTTGAATTTTTTTAAATATTATTTAATCCTAATACACAGTATAGGGAAAGTTAAAAAATTAGTTTCCTCTAATTTAGTCATAAATTATTTAATAAACTATTATACTTATTATTTTTATACGACTATTTGCTTACTGATTAATTAAATTTACTTTTAATTTTTTTCAGTTTATTGTTTTAATATAATTTTATAATTTTTTAAAATCGAAATTGTCATCGCATTTGGAATAGATTGATAAAAGAAAAGGCTTATTTAATTAGTATTTTAGATTATTAATTTTTTGGAGTGTATATTGCAAATAAAACTGAAAACGCTCAACGGGTATGCCTGAATGAAAAAAGCAACGTGGCACCACAGATGTAACTTTTTTATATAAAATATAGCAGATGATGTAATTTAAAATTTTGGAAGAGATGTAACAGTTAGAGAATATAAAATGACACAAGGCTTACACAAAAGTATTCCTAATTTCTAGGTTATAAATAAATACTCAGGAGGGGGCTGTTCTTTCCTCGAGTCAAGTTTCTTTATCATTTAAATGTGCAAATGTTTCTAGAACATAACAAATGTATTGCATCAACTACTTTATACGAAGGGGAAAATATATTCCATGCCTTAATATCGTCTTAAAAAAATCTTTCTGTAAATTTTTAGATGGGAAAAAATTTTTTTAAATCAAAAGTTTGTAATTAAGACCAAATCTTTCTTTCATATTCTAACATATTTCATACTGTACCTTATTTACATTTATTCTCAAGTCAATTTTTATATATTAACTTTTTCTTCGTGGTTTCTCTTAGATAATCAGTTTCCAACAATAAACTCCATTATTATATAAGAAATTTAATTATAATATTGGATATTTTCAGTAAAAAATAGGAGCCTCTAATTGTAAAATTTTCTTGTTACATGGATGAATTGTATATATGGGTCTCTAAGGTGTAAATTATTATTACATATTTGGATGACATCATTTTTACTGAGTATAAAATATTGTTCTTATTTCCATATAATTGAAAAATGTGTTATTCAAATTTTAAATATGAAGTATTTATTCAATATATCCTTCCATTGTAAAATTCTGTAAATAATTCTTCTTTACTGTACTTTTATTTTAAAATCAAAATATTTCAAGTCTAACAATTGAATGCTTGTTGTAAGTAATTTGAACTTCTGTTGCAAATTGACTTCCTGGTGGACTGCATTCGTGTATCGTTAGAGATCAAATCCGTAAAACTTCTTAGCGTTATCTTTATAAAAGAACATGTAGAAAGCAGAAATTTAACATATATTTTTCGTTGTTCAACAGTTGGCTACATTCAGACTCAGAACTTCAAATATATTTTTTAGGGAAGGAAAATTTCGCTTTATATCTCCTGATTTAACATTTTTATCTTTAAAAAGAATGTAAATGTTCATACAATTGAATAAACCTCTTCGTATTGGTAATCGCTTTCAGATTTGATATTTCAGCTATGGTTGAAAGAGTAAAAATAAAGGATGATATTATGTGTGTAAGTAATTATCTTTTAATTTTCGCCCATCCTTGTTTATCTATCATTGTCTTGTATATAATGATTAATGTAAACCTGTTTAACAATAGCCATAATCGAACTTAAGACTTTTCATTTCAAAGAACGCATCCTTATAACTAGATTTTAAAACAATAAGCATGCATACTACATGAAAAATCATTTACCTTAATGTTTTTATAGAAATTAATACTACAAGTAAATTAGCTTAATTTTAAAATGATAATTTATCCTAGTATATATTATTTAAATTAGATGTAAATGCGCGCATTTTTTACTTCATTGACCATCGATCTTGTGAGCAATAAACTTAATAATGAAATATACAAAAATTTATTTGTTTATCAATAGAATTATTTTTTGATAAATTAATATTTCATTACAAGTAATTTTTATTGGTTGCATATCATGAAACATGATTCTATTAAACTCATCGTAAAAAAGAGAGGTAGGTTTTCTGTAGATAAATTAATGTATCTATGTTTCAAGAAGTATCGCAAAATATTTCTTGTAAAAGTAATATAATATAAATTGCTTTGAATAAGCTGAAATATGTCTATAATATCGTTATATTTTACTTTTATGGACACTAAAAATTAACACACCAGAATAGTTTTTATATGATTAAAAATGATTTTTAGAAAACAAATGATTAACTGTGATGTATGTAAGAATGTCATCCTTTTAAGAATCATCCTAAATTACCTCTTTTTCTGTTAATTTACTATGCATATGCAGTAAATACAAATATTTTAATTGAGTTTTTTATGCATGATACCAAACTCTTGACATAACTTCATCAATATTAGATTATTCCTTTTATATTATTGTTAGACAATTTCAAACATGCTTCATAATTTTAAAATGTGGTTCGTAGAAAATAAATCATAAATTTGTGACCAAAATTTTTTTTACAAATTAGGCTAATGAAAGTTGGAAAACTGTTTTAACACAACAGACTTTCTAACTATATATATTTTATTGTTTGCTTACTTTTGTTTATTCTTTCACATATTGAAATTGTCATTCATAATTTGTTTAAATTATTTGACAATATCAGTTTTTTAATGCATACGCATCCGAAATTTACGACTTCACTGATTGGAAATTTATTTTTTTTTAATTTGCTTGCATTGGAATTTTAATAAAAACTTCGCCTTTCTTTAAATTTTTTAAAAATTTCATTGCTTCAGTAGTTTTTATAATCATGAAACTTATTTTTAATATATTTATCATAATATAAAACTATTTCACAACTTGATTTCATTTTATCTGATTAAATTTTATTGTTTTATATTAAATTTTAAAATATTTATTGTAGGTTATTGATTCAAATGACAATTCTCCTATTTTTTCCCAATCTGTGTATTCGTTCGACATTCTTGAGGGAAGCAAAAGGGGCACCACTGAAGTTGGTGTTGTGTCTGCTTCTGATGCAGATGTTGGCCTCAATGCTGAAATCACCTATTCACTTCTGACAGATTCAAGCTTATTCTCACTTAATCCTTCAAGTGGAATTTTTACATTAGCCTCTCATCTGGATTATGAAGAAGTAAGTTGCCAAAAATTATTTCTTTTTCTTCTTATACCCCTTTTATAACAAAACCTTAAAAGTTTGACATACTGCATCCTTGATTCTTAACATTTCAGACACTTGATTTTGCTACTAATTTATTACATTATGAACACAAAGTTTTTATATTCTGGACATTTAAAAAAAACTCTTATTTTTAAGCACTTTTTTTGGCTGATTATATTGTAATCTGAGCTCAACAATTCTTTAATGAAATTTTTATATTAGCTATAAATCAACCAAAAATGATCTGTAATTCAAGGATGAGAAGTTTTTGAGATTATTTAATTGTTGTTGCCATTTAGGCTGGCAAAACAGTTCTATCATTTATTAAAGCTGAAACAATGTGAAAATATATTTGTTACTGTATACTATACAACAAAAATTTTTGTATAAAAATTTAATGTTATATAACTGAAAGAACATTTTCGAAATCAACAAATCTCACTTTGTTGACATTTTTAATGACAACTCACAGAAAACAGATGAAGAAATAACTGTTAGTTGAAAAAATTATTTTGAAGCATACATATATATATATATATATTTTTATTTAAAACGTTTGATAAAAAATAAAGTTAGTAATAATAATGGTAAAAGCAATATTTTATGGTATTTTGTTTCACTTAGTAATATCATTTACTGACGTTATTGTCCCTGTGCAGCCAAAATGGAAATAACTAATTCTTTTATTTATTTTAAATATGTTATTTAAGTATTCAAAATATTCCTTTGTTAATCTTTTTGTAAAACATGTAAATAATGTTTTTTAAATGTATATATGCTTTTAAATGCAAATTACATATATGTAAATTACACATTAATATATTTTTAGATGCAACATTACAAATTTGTCGTTCAGGCTGAAGATTCAGGAACTCCTAGGCTCTCAACAACTGTTCTACTATTTTTTAATATTATTGACATAAATGACAATGCACCCCAGTTTGATCCATTAAGTTATAGTTATGAAGTATTTGAAAATAGCACTATTGGTACAAGCCTGTTGAAAGTCAGTGCCACAGATATTGATTCTGGTAATACTTTTAAATTGTTTAAAATTCCATAATAATGATTTAATTGTTTCGCAAATTTAGCTGTATATAAAGGAATTTCACTCTTTCTACAGAAATTATTAATGTGGTATTACTCGATTTCCATTCAAATATATGTATTACATCCTCATGTAAGCTTCACCTTGCACAAAAATTTGTATCATGAAAACTTAATTTTTTCATACTATAAATTTTAGAGTTTTTATATGAACAAAAAAATTTTAATAGTAATCATAGAATTTTTATTTTTTAGAAAATTAAAATGACTAATCAATTAAACTTAGAAGTCTAAGAATTTTTAAAATAATTGTTAAACTTTAAAATATTCAAAGTTGAATGATATTGTTTTTAATGTACAATGATGTTATAAGTCATTCCAAAAAGTACTTTAAATTTACAGGTTAATATAAAATTTGTTCTTCCTTTAAATTTGTTCTGTACAAATATTTATCTAATTGTAAGTGTGATTTATTGATATTATTTAAGAATTTTAAACAAGTTGTTTAATTTAATGACATCGTCTAATAGTTTTCAGTGATTAAATTAATATATTTTTATTTTGTTTCTTTTTTTAAACTTTCATTATTAATTATAAAGTATTTAGGAACCTGTAATTAACCATAATATAAATTGATTAATCCAAGTTAATTCTATGAATATGATGGCCTTTTGTTGGATCGAACTCCAGTTTGGCCTTCTTTCGATCACAACACAATTTTACCATGCTATTATGATTTATTTTCAAAATTACTTTAAGTTATTTATTATCAGTATTTCAATCAGTTATTATACTTTTTGAATAGTTATGAAACTTAAATAAAAAATATTTGTCCAATTTTATGTAAGTAAGGAAATTTGCATGGTCTCGAATGTATATATTAACATAAAATTTAGTTAAATACAAAAATTTATTTTAAACTGATTACAATATCATTATAAAACTTAATGAAAATTTCTTTACCTTAAGATGAATTAAAAAATTTTATTATTTATATAAAGACAAACTTTGTTTTAAAAATGTTATTAATTTGTGTGAACATTTTTTCCTTTTTAATAGAATATGATTTACAAAATGTTTTGATGTGTAATTTTTAAATAATGTAAAACTAATTTAATAGAATTATTAATTATCGATTCCTGTAAAACTGAAAGGAAGTTTGCAATTTTATGCCATTTCCAACGATTAAATAAGAAAAAAATTACTGATTGGTATTCTTAATACTTTATTTGTACTTGTAATACTTGATCACAGTTTTACCAAATGCATATTCAGGCAATTTTTTTGTATAAAGGAATCAAATTCTAGTTTTATAAATGCTTACAAAATTATTTGTATTCTAATCCTTTTATATTAACATTGTTAAGCATTTAAAAATACTTAACATAAGACATGATGAAAAATTAAAGATTAAGGTAATTTAATTATATATGAACTAGTTAAATACTTACAAAAGGAAATGTATTAATTTATTTGAAATAAATTGTGCTATAATAAATTTTCTTAAAACTTGAATTATAATATTCATCGAAAACGTAATTACTTTAAATCAAATCATTTCTCAATTAGAGAAAACTCATGCAAAATTAATCTGTTTTTAAATGTACATATTTTTTATTATTTAGATTTGCTTTGTTATTTGAATTATATGTGATTAAAAAAATGTAACATGTTCTAAAGTATCTTAAAAGTTTTAATATTTTGAAGTTTGAATTAGATACTAAATTTCTGCTTCAGATGAAATATTTCTGTATTTCAAACATTTCTTGACCTTATAAAAGTCTAGAAAATTATTGAAAAATTCTTTTTGAAAAACATATTATTTTTTAAATAACCAATGGATTTTTAAAAGACTTTTTAGAATTGAATTTCCATTATGAAAAGGAATAGTTTTTCTTTTTGATACAAAGCATAATTAATATTTTCATTTTGCTTTTCCTTTCTAGGGGACAATGGCCTCATTGTCTATGATATTATAGATGGAAATGCAGATAATAAATTTGCAATTAAAAATGATGGCACAATCTATACAACTAAGGAATTAGATAGAGAAACTGAATCACTTTTCGTTTTAACAGTGGAAGCTCTTGATCAAGCTCGTGAAGTTGATAAGCGGCTTTCTTCAACCGTCAAAGTTACTATAAATGTCAAGGATTTCAACGATAATGCTCCAGTATTTGTTACACCCAACAAAACATCAATAACTGAAAATGTAATGGTGAACACTGTTGTAATGGCTGTAAAAGCATTTGATGAAGATGAAGAGGGCCCCAATAGTGACATAGAGTATTATTTACAAGATCTTGATCATCCCAATAGGGAGAGTAAATTTTCTTTGGGATCTATTGATGGGTTATTACGTGTTGCAGGTGAAATTGATCGAGAAGAAGTATCTGAATATAAAGTTATTGTTGTTGCCAAAGATGAAGGTCATCCTTCTCTATCTACAATGATGGAATTGACAATAAATATTATAGATGAGAATGACTGTTCTCCCTCCTTTACAAATCGTGATACTTATACTGCTACAATAGCTGAAAATTCAAGTATTGGATTTAGTGTGTTACAAGTGTTTGCCACAGATAAAGATGAAGGTCTGAATTCTGAAATTAGATATTCTATAATTGGAGACATTAACTATGATTTCTCAATTGATGATGATGATACCGGAAGTGGAATTATAAGGGTTAATAGACAATTGGATTATGAAAGAAAAAAGATTTATTCTTTTACAGTTGAAGCAGAAGACAGTGGCATTGACATTAGGCGAGACACAACTTCTGTAACTATTTATATAACTGATATAAATGATAATCCTCCAATATTTCCTAATTCTCCTACCACTGTTCGTGTTATGGAAAATGTTAAAGTTCCATTGTCTTTGCTTCTGATAGAAGCTTATGACAAAGATAAGACACCAAATGATCAATTGCATTACCAAATTAAAGAAGGCAATCGAACACTTTTCTCATTGAATTCTAAAACAGGAGAATTAACTCTTGAGAAATCCCTTGATCGTGAAGAACAATCAGAATATACACTCACAGTGGTCTGTGTTGATTCTGGTAAGTTAAATATTTTTAAAGTAATATTTTTAAAATCATTATTTCATAATTAAACAATTGATAGCACAATTCCAATTTATAAAATATAATATTTGATTTCCACTCTTTTTTTATATATCTACATTTAACTTAGTTTGTCAGACTTCAGTAAATTTTATTTTGATATTGTCTTAAGGTGTAAACTTAAAAGGAAATAGTTGACATTAAAAATATATCTAAAACTATTTAGGAATTTTAAATACTATATTAATTTGTATTTTAAGTTATATTTTGAGTCAGATTTAATTAGGATACAACTCTTTATTAACAAATTAACTTTTTAAAACCCCAGACAATAAAATATTATAATTTTTTTCAAGAGTTTGGTAATTTCTTTCAAAATAAATATAATGCAATAATTAAACCTGTTTCTTAAAATAATAAATTTATATGATTTTTTCACATTATAGTTAAATTAAATATGCAATTTAAAAGGGATTTTTTTCAATAATATTTTTCACTGTAGAAAATTATGATATTAGAATATTCATTTCAATAGATTATTTTAAAAATTCTGGAAAAGTTTCTAAAAGTTTGTCCTTATAAATTATTTCAACAATAGTTTTATAATGGTTTTCTTTGTAGTTAACTGAAATTAGATTTAATATGGTGATATTTATTAAAAAAAATTCATCTTAGAACAAACTTACAAATTTCTGCTTTTTTGAGTTTCAATAAAATTACCTATATGTGCATAAATTTTATTTATTCAATAATATTAATAAATTAGATTTTTCTGTAAATTCAATGTTTGTTTATTCTTACTGATTTTTTTCGCTAAACGTAATGTAATTGGAAATATTTAATTAATGAATATCTTAATAGCTGTCATATAATATATCTTAATAGATCACATATTTCAAAATTTGTTTATCTAAATTGAAATTAACATCAAATTATTTTAAATATAAGTTTTTTTTAAATTTATTAATTATTTGCTTAAAATATATGAATATAGAAATTAATAATTAAGCTATGAGAGAATGAAATGTGAGCAAGTATCAAGCAATAAATGCTATTAGAATTACTGTTAGTTCTAAAGGATTGGCAAGTGTTTATGAATGAAAACTAGGGCTTACTTTAATTTATAAAATTTTTTGTACTTTTTACTGTTATAAATAAAATTTGTTCTTTATAGTTTAATTTATTATTTAAAAATATTTTTTGTTATTTCTTATATTATTTATATATATTTAAGTATTTCATTGTTTTTTCTTTACTAATTATACCAAATGTAATTTTTTTATATTTGAAAATTTATTCAACTTAAATTTTGTGTAAAAACTACATTTAAAATATAATTTTCACTTTTTAGGTACACCACGATTAACTGGTACAGGAACAATTAAGGTTTATGTTGATGACAAAAATGATTGTAGCCCAGAATTTCTAAAGGAATATTCTACAGCATATAGTATAAAAGAAAATATGCCTTCACTAACTCCAATTGTAACCCTTACAGCAGTTGATAGAGATATTGGCAGAAATGCTGATATTAAGTAAGGCATTAAAATTATCTTACTTTTAAAATAATTTCAACATTTATATTTAAGATGTTTTCTAATTGCTTATTAAATATGAAAATATTCAAAAAATTTTCTGTGGTTACAATCAATGTAATTTATAAGTATTTAGTACTATATGTTTTATATGATTGAATTTTTAACTTTGAATTATGTCTGTAAAAATAGTTTTTTTTTCTTTTTTCCTAAAACAAAAATTTGCTTTCCTGAAATGAAACTAACTTTAAAAATTGTATTTTGAATTTAAAGAACAACTGATCAGATATTGGCTGACTGGTAAAAAATTGTTAATGATTTAGTTTGATGATGATTAATATCCATTCATCATTGATCATGTAAATTAGTGAATATATGTTGTTGTGTTTTCTTATTTCATAAAAAAAAAATGTTCAAAATTTTTGATAATACAAAATATGTTGTGATGATTAAGGAACAAACATTTTTCAATTAATTATTGCAATAGGATTTCACTTATATTTTTTATTGTGGTGCATTTTTGTGTACATGTACGTTGTAAAATCGATGAAAAATATATAAGCTAAATTTCAGTTATATTGATTTTTGCATTTTAGTTTAAAATTGGTCACAAATTTAAAACATAAAATAAAACTCTTTAAAATGCTGTTGAAAACTATTGGAAAACATTAATGTTTTTATGTTTCTTAAAGTATGTTTTACATTTTATTTAAACAAATAAAAAAATTTTAATGATTAAATTTAAATGGTATTACTGTTAAGAACATAAATTCCTTTGATTTTTTTTTTAACATTTAACCCTATATATAATTAAAATTCATATAAGTATCCTTCTTGAAATAAAATATTAATTGAATCCTATAAATATGTTTATATTTGATATTAATAGTATTTTTAATATTAATGTTATGTAAGCAAAACTTTATTTTAGTATTTTAACTCCCAATTAAATTTTTTAATTCTTTCTTTTTAGGTACTCCTTACATGGCACTTATGCTAACCGATTTTTTATTGATGAAAAAGGAACAATCAAAACCAAAGAAGTTCTTGATCGTGAAGATTGTGAATTGTATAATTTTCAAGTTATTGCACAAGATTTTGGATTAACAGTTCAGAATTCTGCAGCTATGAATGTAACAATTGTTGTTGAAGATGAAAATGATAATAGACCTTTTTTTGCCAAATCCAGTTATGTGACATACATACCTGATAATGCTATTGGTGGTTAGTATATAAGAATTGTTTTAGTTTCATAAATTATTTTAAACTCATATATTTTTTGATAAATTTTTAGAATTTTTGCTTTCAGATATGTATTATTTAACAATTTCTATGCTACATATTAAAGTTTAAAAACGTGAATTCAGTAAAATTTGGTGAAGATTTTTACTAAACAAAAAAGTATTAAAAATAACCAAGTTTAAATTGCATAGAAATGTTTTTTTTTATATTGTTGATATATTTATTTAATTGATTTTTTTAGGTCACTTTGTTTTTGGAGCAAGTGCTATTGATCATGATATTGGTTTAAATGGAAAACTGGTATATCATCTGTCTGGTACTGATGTTGATAGATTTCAAATTGACCAAGAAATCGGTATTGTAAAACTTGTGAAAAAGTTAATAAATAAATCCATGTATGAAATAGAAATCCATGTGACTGATAATGGTGAAACACCTCTGTCTTCAACCACACATGTCAGCATTTACATTCATAAACCTGAGTTATTTCCTAGATTTCTTCCTGGTATGAGGAATTTTAAATTTGCTGAAAATTCTAAGAATATTGTCATCACAAGAGTATCCGCTGTTTCTCCAAAGGCTGCTGAAGCTGGAGTAATTAAATATAATATTGCTGGTGGAAATTTGGGAAATGTTTTTACTGTTGATGCAAATCTTGGAGATGTGAAACTAACTGGCAACTTAGATCGGGAGACTGTACCATTGTATGAACTTTATGTTGAAGCACAAGATAGTGGCACACCAGCTCTTGCAAGTACAGTAAAACTTGAAATTCATGTTACTGATGTTAATGATAATGATCCTGTTTTTACTAAAGAAATATACAATGCAGCTGTTCAGGAAGAATTAGAGCCTCCATTATTTGTAATAAAAGTTGAGGCTTTTGATAATGATTATGGAATAAATGGAGAGGTTGAATATATTTATGATTCTGATAAAGAAAACCCATTTTCTCTGAATCCTAAAACTGGAGAATTGTTTACAACAGAGGTACTTGACCGAGAAACTAAAGATCAATATAAGATAACAGTTAAAGCTGTTGATCATGGGAATCCTCAAAGAACAAGTTGTTCCACTATACTAGTTTATGTAATTGATAAAAATGACAATCCTCCTCGGTTCACTCGACTTTTTAGTGCAAATGTGACTGAAAATGCACCAATTGGAACATTTGTTATACAAGTTACATCATCAGATAGGGATATTAATAGTCATGCACAAGCCAGGTATAGTTTTACAGAAAATCCGGGATCAAAATTTAATATTGATGCTCTTTCAGGAAATGTCACTGTTGCTGGCAATATTGACAGAGAAGAAAATGATGAATTCTTACTTAAAGTGTCTGCTCTTGATGGCTCTTGGAAAGCTGAAACACCTCTAACTCTTGTTGTTGAGGATGTAAATGATAACAGCCCAAAATTTGATCTTACTCAATATATATTTAATATTCCAGAATTAATGAAAGAAGTATCTTTCATTGGAAAAATTAAAGCAACAGATTATGACAAAAAGGGTCCAAATTCTTTCGTTGTTTATTCTTTAAAGCGCCCTTCCAGTCTATTTGAAATTGACAAATATAATGGAAATATATTCACTAAACAAATATTGTATTACAGAAAATTGTCAAAGGGATCCTCACCTGAGAACTGCCATTCCATTGTGGTGATTGCCAGTGATCATGGCAATCCTCCTCTAAGTAGTGAAACTACTGTTTATATAAATGTTATTGACGCTAATAGAAACACTCCTGTTTTTGAAAAAAAATCTTATTTTTCACCAATACCTGAAAATATACAAGTAGGATTGTCAGTTCTTCAAGTAGTTGCAAATGATGCAGATGTTTCAATTAATGCTGAAATTGAATATAAAGCTATAGAAGGAAATGGAACAGATTACTTTACAATCCATAAAACAGGTAATTCACTTAAGATTATGTTCTATATATTTAAAAGTAAAGTTACAAGAAATTTCTCTCAACTTTATGTTAAAAAATAATTTAATATCAAAATATTCTGTTATAATAAATTATCCTTAAAACGAATGTATAATTAATTTTTTTTAAGAGAAAAAAGAAATTCAATTTATAAATGTTGATTAATAATAGATTTGATTTACCCCAAAAATATTTCATGTATCCATATTTAAGTGTATTATATTCTGGATTAAATTTATATCTATTTACAAGATAAAATCTTGCAATAATATGTGTTATAACTATTTGTTTGCTTTGTTAAAAGTAAATTTTCTTAAAAATTGATTTACTTTGACATTCTATAATGGTTAATTCTTGAAATCTAAAATTGTTTATCTCATAAGTGTGAAAGATTTTAAGATGACAGCAATTTACAGATTTCTTTATATGCTAAGCAGGACACTATAGCTGTGAATGATTTAAATTATTTTTTTATTGGAGGATTCATTAAGTTTTGTATTCTTCTGTTGTTGAATTAGGGAATACAAATGATGTATGTACTGTTCTTTCTGGTTAACCCAAGTGCATTTTGGATATCCTAAGAGCAAAAAGTTATTGTGAAACTTCTTTTGTGATAATATGCTCTCATGAGTATATTTCATTCTTACTGAGTTGCATCCATGAATCAAGAAAAAATGGAAAATTTTGCAGCAGCATCCACTTTGGAACATGTACATGCATGCACACTCATACACAAAGAAAAAACACAGTATTTATTTATTGTTTAATATTCTTCACTTATAAGAGCATTCAAAATTAACCACTAGGTAATTTTAAACCCAGGCTTACATCTTAGTTATTATTTGCATTCTCTGGAATAAAATTTTTATTACTTTGAAATATTTTGAAGCAGTTACTTAATGTGAACATTTACAATGAAAATAGCGACTCACATAATTTAACTTGCACAGCATCTGCATGTTCACACTCTAAAATTTAATTATTCTTTTAGGAATTTCTCTTTTGTTAATTTAAAATCTTTATTATATTTTAAACCTCAATTAATTTTTACATTAAATAATGATAGAAAAATATATATCAAGATTATTTTTTCCTTTTGTAATACTTTATAGCTTTTAAAATGAAGACTATTATTAACAAGATAATATAGATCTTTTCTGAAAGTTAAAAATTATCTAAATACTGTGTTTCTTAATTATGAAAATGAAAGCATTAAATAAATATAAAAACATTGCTAAAAATCGAAGAATATTTATAAAAATGTGCACCCTTATGTCTTGAATTAATTTACATTGTTTTTATTTATTCAATAATTGTTGTGGTTTGGAAAACATTTTTATTTTTAATGATTTAAAATCATTTAATAAACTTTAATTCATTACAATGATTAAATCAAATTTATAAAAAGGTGCAATATCTCATAAAAACTTATTTGGTTGTAATATCCTTCCTTAACATGCAATGTTCTGCCATAATTTTTATTTATAATTCAGCTTTATAATATAATCGTTTTTAATCAGGTTAAGCTAGTTCAAATTTTCGTAAATAATATACCATAATATATAATATACCACTTATGTTTTCCTAATACATCAATTTATTTGTTGGATATTATGGCATGCTATTTTTATTTATCCAAACTGTAACTTTGAGTTACATATGCTGCAAATGCACAATCAATATTATTTAATACTAAAATAATAAATAATGTTCTACGAAAATATCAAAATCTTAGTATTTGAAAAATAAGTATATTTCTATAAAAAAAAATTATAATAATTGGAAATAAGCAAGCAATGTATTATGGCTTAATGCTTTTGGATTGGTCTCTTCAAAATGAATGGTGTTAAGTTCTGTCTGAAATATTTTTGAACAATTGGGGATGACTGTGGTTTTTATTTCTGCATGTTTTTCTGTTGAAGTGAGTGTTTAGGAGCTTTGAAGCTTTTCACCTTGCAACAAATGAGGGCCACTACCTAAGAAATGTTCTTTCATAAAACCATAAATATGCTGTAGACATGAAAAATATTACAAAAGCCTTCCGCTATTATTCTGTCTTCCATACATGTATTAAAACTTCTCTTTTAACAATGCTTTTTGATTGGTAAAACATATTTTTGTGAAAATATTTATTACATTACTTGAATACACTTCTTTGCTTTAGGTAATTACAAGTAATACATTTCTTTGCTTTTATAATTTATATTAATTAACATATGTTAATTAGTATAAATTATAAAAGCAGAGAGATGTATTACTTGTAATTAAATAAAATTATCTTTTTTACTTACCTGGAACTGTTTTAGAGCTTAGATTTGACTAACTCTATACAAAAGAAAATTTGTATAGTTAGTGAATTATCTCTGAAATCGCAGGAAATTAATTGATTTGAGCCAAGTAATTAAATTCTAAAAATATTCATTAATATGTGTAAAAAAACTAATACTTGAATGAAATTTTTCTGTTGTAGCTCTAAGTTTACTTAATGTTTTCAAATCATCAATAATATTAAGTCTCATTTAAATCAAGATTTCAGATATTTATCACTATCATCACTTGAAAACACGATTGAAAGATACTATATATATACATATAATTACAGATATAATTTACCAAAATTAATTGATAGAGTATTATTTAATTAATGTTTATGCCTCCTGAAAAATTTGAAACTTTTGAAATTTGTTTTTTGAGAGCATAAATAACCCTGATATATAACCCTGATGATCTCATAATATGATTTTATTCATTAAGGAAATATTATGAGTAGCAGTTAATAATCTTGTTTGCTTTTATATATCAATCTATCAAATAAATCTGTTTAATTTCTTAATTGATTTGAATCCATTCAACCTCTGTTCCTTACTATCTATATTAAATTAGCATATCACATTATTATTACTATATATTGGTATTAATAGTAAGATATTAACAAGGTTTGTTGGAAATCTATCAAATTATAAGTTTGAAAAACATTTAAGTCACTAATGGATATGAAACTTTATAAATTTGTTGTAAAAATGAATGTGCCTGTATTTTAAAATGAAAATTAATGTAATTTCTCGAATTTAATTATATATATTATTAGGACATTTATAAGGTATAAAATTCTCATATGTATTTTGTATATTTCAGGCCGTATTACTGTAGATAAATCTCTGGTTGGACTAAAAGATGAAATTTTTATCCTCAATTGTGAAGCAAGAGATAAAGGAATACCGCATAGGACAGCAACTGCTTTGGTAAAATTTGCCATAACTGATGAAAATCTTTATGCTCCTGTATTTAAAGAAGTAAATTATAATATAGTGATTCCTGAAAATGAGCCTTTATTCTCTGAAATCATAACAGTAACAGCAACTGATAAAGATGAAGGTAAATCTGATACAATAATAAAGAAATCAATTACGTGATTTTAATGAAATGTATTAATAAGTATTGTGAGTTCAATTTCCAATAAAATTAAATAGAAATTATAAGCATTAATATTTGTATAATTTTCTTTATTGAAAAATTGAATGTAATTTTACATATTATAAGTTTCTTTAAATTAATATTTGAATTGCAAATTCTCAAATACTTTTTTATAATTTTTCTAGGTTATAATGGTGAAGTAACTTATTCAATTGCATCTGGAAACACTGATGATCAATTTTATATATCTCCCAATGGCTCTATAATTATTTCAAAGCAATTAGATTATGAAAGAATCAACACGTACAATTTGAATATCATGGCTTGTGACCGAGGTTTTCGAAGCAAAAATGCATCAGTCACTTTAGTTATTCTAATTTCTGATGTTGATGATAATGTTCCAACATTTAATTCAACACATTTTGATGTTCATATTTTCGAAAATGAGCCTCCTGGGACTTTTGTCACACAACTTATTGCATTTGATGCTGATTCTGGTCGTAACAAAATTATCGAATATTCCATCATGAAAGGAGGAGAGAAGGATGATTACAGCTTTTTTGACATCAACAAAAGAACTGGTTTAATAACATCAAAAACTTCATTTGATTACGAACAAAAGAAAATATACAAAATACAAGTTATTGCTAGCAATATTGGGACACTTCTTTTTGGCTCAACTTTAGTTACTATTCTCATTGAAGGAAAAAATGAGTATTATCCACATTTTGTGCAACCTGTATTTGAATTTACTGTCTCTGAAAATGCACGTGTTGGGCAAATTGTTGGTCAATTGCAGGCAGTTGATGAAGATAGTGGTGTTGATGGAGAAATACTTTTCCTTCTTCTTGGAGATAACAACATTAACAAAGGTTTTCAGGTTGATTTAAACAATGGAACAATTAAAGTGGCTCGAGCTTTAGATAGGGAATCTGAACCTCGTGTTGTTATTACAGTGTTAGCAAAAAATAGGGGTTCCATAAGAGGGCATGATATAGATGAAGCAGAAGTAGTTATTAGTATTGAAGATGGAAATGATCCACCTGTTTTTTCAAAAGATCTTTATGAAGCACATGTGAGTGAAGCTGCTCCTTTGGGAACAACAGTGCTCTCAGTATCTGCTGTTGATAAAGATGTACATCCTCATAATAATCATTTTTCATTTGCTATTCTTTATCGAAGCAATACTGATACTGTATTCAGCATTGATACACAAACAGGAGCTATTTATACTTCTGGTAAATTAGATAGAGAAACACAAAACTCATACAATTTAACTGTTACTGCAACAGATAATGGAAATCCACCACAAACTGGATCAACTTTCATAAAAATTGATATAGATGATGAAAATGATAATATGCCTACACTGAGTTCCCAAAATACATTTGGTTACATACTAGAAAATGAACCACCATATACAAGTGTTATGGTTCTTAGTGTTACTGATAAAGATTTGCCTCCAAATGGGGCCCCATTCAAATTTTCTATTGTTGGTGGTGAACATAAAGATTATTTTGAAATTGAATCCCTTACTGGAGTTATTAAAACAACCAGAAGTCTTGATAAAGAATCTTTGTCAGAACTTGAAATTATTGTTGAAATAAAAGATAGTGGTAAGCCACCAATGAGTTCTCAGAATCTTATAAAAATTATTGTCCTTGATAAAAATGATAATCCATCAACTTCAAGGCCACTCACAATTCTCGTGTGGATTTATGAAAAATACTTTGCTGGTGGAAAAATAGCTGATGTTCATCCAAAAGATTTAGATATAGTTGGACAATATCAGTGTCAAATAACTGATGGCAACACTTCTATATTTACAATTCCAAAAAACTGTGATTTGCATACTAAAAAATTAAATTATGAAAATTTACATGATAGCTATACACTTTCTATCATGAGCAATGATGGCATACATGAAAAAGTTTTATCAATCAACAGAGTTAGATTTTTCAATTTTAATAATTCAACTATTAGCAACAGTGTTTCATTAAAGATCGTGAATATTTCTGGACAGTTTTTCTTATCTAGATATTTTGACAATTTTTTGGTTGCTTTGGAGGATATTTTTAAGGTTAGTACTCTCTTTTATTAATTTAGCTTTATTAAAAATCATTTTGAAATTGATCTTTTAAATATCATTATTGAAGTTTCTAAAGTATTTTTCAAATTTTTTTATTATGGGTAAGAATTTTATTAGAAAACGTTCATTGGTTATTAAATATTTAAAAATGAAGCACATGCACAAACACTTATAATCAAAGGATAAACGATTTGTATTACTAAAGGAAAATATGTATTTATTTTATTTTTTCTTATGATAAAAATATTAATTATTTAAATACAATGAAAAGTTGAAATTTCTCAGGAATTTCTCTGCATTTTACTTTTTTTTTCTTTTCTTTGTAGATGCCTATTAACAGAAAATTATGATAAATTAGTATGTGTATTGTATGCAGAAATTAAGCAATTGATAGATTTCTTGGCTTACTCAATCACTTGTATTTTTCATTGCGATGAAACCTGGTGAAAAGAATGATAAAAAATGAATACAAAAATTTAATTGAAAATTTTTTTTTCATTCATATGTAGATTTGAATATATCTGAATGGTAAAAATATTAAACTAGAAACAAAATTTAATTTACTGTTGATCATTAAAAACAACAACAACAAAAAAAAGACATGAATACAGGATACCTTCTAACTGTTACTGATCTTTAGGTTTTTCTAACCCTACTTTAGGCATTATTTACTGAATATAAGATCTCTTTAGATTAAGATGATTGATAATTTTAAAATTAATTCAATTTTTAAGATATTTGGCTTTTTTGCTGTATATTATTATTCGAAAAAAATAAGCAATAAATTAAAGAATTATTGTAGTCTTAGTGTTTCTACTTTTCTTTTATGGTCAGTTTTCTTGTGGTGAAAAAACAATAAACACATCCATTTCTTAGTATTTTATAGTTCCCTTTTCATGTTTTATTTTTCGTACTTTGTTTTTTTTAAGACATTATTTCAGAATGGAAAGTAAATAAAAGTTAATAATTGCAAATTTCAGTTTTTAAATGGACAGAAACTAATTTTCAAACGCAATTTAAGATCTATATTAAATTAAATATTGTTTTAACTCTGAAATATGAAGAAATAATATTAATTAGTGCATTTATATTTTATGAATTACCAAATAAATTATTTAATGATTCTAAATGTACGAGTATAATATCTTTTTTATAAAGTCCAAAAGAATTAATAAATAAGAATAAATTTGAATTGAGGACACTGGATTTATAATAGAAAGTGAATAATTTCTAAGACAATAAAATTGGTGTAAGTCAGTGATATCTGTTAATTTGCAATAATGAACAACTATTTAATAAATGACTATAATAAAACCACATACATTAAAGACATATTAAAATTTACTGACTTTTATATTTTAAACATTCAACTTATATAAAACTGGATCTATTCAATGTTTATAATTGTATAATGATATAAATATTGTCAAAATATTACAAATAATTGCTACTAATACCTTATTTTCTCTTATGTATACACTCAATATTGTATTACTGTTGTTTAAATACTATAATATAAAATATTTAATGTTATAATTTTTTTTTTGTAGCCTAATCAACCAATTCTCTACAGCATTGTTAGTTCTGATGAAAATTTGGAGATAACTTTAGCTGCAAAAATTTCAGAAAATTCATATGTACCATCACATGACATTCTTGCTATTTTAAAAGAAAATTTTATTCATATTGAAGAATCAATGGAAAATAAAAAAATAATTATTGGTTTCAATCCATGTGACGATGATCCTTGTGAAAATAATGGAGTTTGCACTAGTTTTTTGGGCATAAAAACTGACTCGTTATCAATCCTGGATTCTTCATCTCTCGTCTTCACAAGTCCTTATGTATCTAGGCAATTTTCTTGTAAATGTAAGCGAGGTTTCTCAGGACCAACGTGCCAGTTCCAGCAAGATCCTTGTTTACCTAATCCATGCTTATATGGTGGTACTTGCCTTTTTCTGTCTGAAGATTCTTTTCATTGTACATGCACTCCTCAATATCATGGTGCTAGGTGTGAGATTCCAAAGAAAGATTTATGTTCTAGTGCTCCTTGTAAAAACGGAGGAACATGTGAAGAGGTACAAAATGGTGGATTTTTTTGTTTATGTCGTCCAGGATTCAAAGGATTGACTTGTGAACAAACGGCTGATGCCTGTCGACCAAATCGTTGCTTAAATGGTGGAACATGTATAAATGAAAATATGGGTAAGTATTCAGAGATTTACTTATGAATATGCTTGATATACATTCATTTAGTATAATAATTGTAATATATATTTATATTATGTATATTATAATTATAAAACTAGGGATTTTAAAGTGATATTATTTTGTTTTCTATAATTTTAAATTCTAACGATAAAAATTTACAAAATTTTTTAAAGTAACAGTTAAAGTAAAAATTTCACAGAAATGAAACCAAAAAATGATATTTATAATAATAGTAAAACACAAAAATCTATAGCTTCATGATTTTTCTATATTTATTCTATTTTAGTTTTTTTTTAGAAATGGAGAAAGAATTTAATTAATTGAAATCAAATTGAAGTAAAATAAATTTCACTATATAGAAGTAAGACTAATTGAATAATACTGAATATTAAAAGTTTTATTGCAATTTTTTTAAAGCTATTGAATATTTTTTATTGCTTGGAGCTAATACAGTATATTAAGAATTAGACTTTTTCATACTGATAAGAAATATTTTTCTCATTTGTTAACACAATATTCTTTTAAAAATTTATTATGTTTTTCTGATATTTACAACATAGGAATATCTGCAAAACCTTGAACAATATTTTTATTGCAATAAACAGTAGTAATATGCTATTTATTGTCTTGTAATGAAAATTAAATTAGAAGCAATTCCAAAGTTGACGAAACCAAACAAACAACAATTGTTTTAACAACTATACATTATGAATTAATAAAGATAATAATTTTATTTCTTTATTAAATATAATATTTGGTATATTTCAGCAAGAAACTGAGGCAATATTTAATAGTAAGCTTATAAAATATATATTTTTATGATAGAATTTTTATGGAACTGCACTAAAAAAATTTAAATATTTTATCTCAAAAATGAATTTATAAGAATTTTTTCTTTATTTGCAACTCTCTATAATATGCAAGATCTGATTTATATTTATATTATTCAAAAGCATAATTTATAATTTTATATGTTTAGGTTATAAATGTGCATGTACTTCCGATTATTTTGGAAGGCATTGTGAGAAATCAGCATTTGGATTTCAGCCTTTCTCTTACATGGCTTTTCCACCTTTGGATGGTACCACTAATGACATTTCCATAACATTTGCTACTAATAACCGTTTTGCACTGTTACTTTACAACTTTGGTACTCAAATTGGAGGCCGATCTGATTTCATTAGTCTCGAAATAATCAATTCTATGCCTGTTTTGTCATTTGGGGGCTCTAGGACAGCAATAACAAGAATCTCAATAAATGTTACTGTATCAGATGAAAAATGGCACAAAGTCACAATCATCAGAAAGGGCAAAGTATGTATTGCTTTATGTCATTTTGTGTATGCATATTTACTTTATTAATTCATTTATTTTCAGAACAATATTTTATTATTTTTTACTACTTTATACAAAAAATTATATACTACAAGTTATATCTTTCCCAGGTACTATTTTCTATAACATTTTTTTCTGTTATATATGTTTAATAACAACCAAAAAGTAAAGTACCATCAGTATATATTTCATATATATTTTCTTGCTACTCAAGAAGAAATATTCTAACCATTTTGTTTATTTTTTCATACACAACTAAGCTAATCACATTTAAAATGCTAATTAATAAATTAAGAGAAAACCAAGATATTATGTATTCATCTTATTAATTTATGACCTGTTTGATTGATGATATATAACTTTCCTAATAACATTATTATTTGAGTTATTATTTTGGGAATTTTTTCTATTATTCCTCATGAAATATAAAAGTATCTAGGTACTTAATTTATTATTTTTCTGATCCGATAAGATCACTGATGAAATATTTAAAAGTGATGATGAGGTAAATGCAAGCAAATAGAGCTATTAAATTTGTAAATAGCTGAATTCTACTAGAAAGTTAAATCAGAATTAATGTCTAGTGATTACGCATGTCTCAATTTATATGATAAATATGTAAAATATTTATTAAATTATATGAAATTTGATAGAAAAAATTGCAGGAATCCTTAAAATCCTATAGAATACTTACTTTTCTAATAGCTTTAAAATGAGACTTATTTTTATATTACATATTGTATAATTTAAAATTATTATTGCATGGTTATAAATACTAAGGAAATCATAATCTCATGTTTTAGTAAATTTTGTTTTAAATGTTTATTCAATGATTTAAAAAGTTCTTGATTTTTTACATAAAAGCAACAATTTTGCTGAAATATGTTTTGGATGATAGATAGCGGTTAGATTTTAAAAAATATATATAATTCAGTTTTTTTTTATTTATCATCATCCTCATCCTAGTTCTCTCTCTTTTTTTGAAGCTAAAATATTTTGTGCATAGTGTTAAATGTTTAAATTATGAAAAGAATATTTTCGTTTGTTTATTTATCCTATTATTATCCACTTTTTATTATTTTAAAAACTTATAAAGTGAAATAATATCAACTCACTTTTGTACTTCTATAATTAAAATTTATTATATAATATTTTATACAGTAATTTTAACTGTAGTAACATTCTTATATTTCTACTAATATTTTAAGTTAACAGTTATGTGATGTTTTTGTAGAAATAAGTCGTGAATATATTTTATAAATGTTTAAGAAAAAAGGGGAAAAACTACAAGAGATAAATTTTGATGTTTAGGATGATTATACAAAACTTTATTTAAACTATTTCGATTGATGAAATACTACTAAAGATTTATAGTTCTAGAATATTTATATTTTTTATAATATATTTATCAATGTATTTTTCATTGAAGAATATCTTTGTTGACTATCTGAATACGTTTGAAAAAAATATCCTTGACTTATGTATAAACTTTTTGTGTGTATTTATGACTTATTTGTATTCTTTATGGAGTCTACAAATAAGTCAGTTATAAGTCAATATACAATTTGTAGAGGTTACAAAAGATAAACTTACCAAATGACATTTTTAAATGCAATTATATGTGCAAGAAGTTTACTCACAGCTGCAGAGAAAAACATTTATCACTCATAAAATGCTCTTAATCAATTATTATTAAATAATTAAAGTTTGATAAGATTACTCTTCAGAAAGAGGACTATGCAGAACTTAAAAAAAATAAATAAAAGAATATTATTTTATATATTTGAAATGAGAACTTAATTTTAATAAGTACTCTTTAATAATTTTACTACTATAAGTAATAGAAAAAAAATTTTTATAAAAAACTTTATTAAGTTTCTTGTATTATGAAAGATTCATACATAGATAAGAAAAGCTTTGAATATTTTTCTTTGTTGATTAATTTGATAATGTAAAATAATTTTGAAAGTGTAAAATTTTAAAAATTGTTGAAACCTTTTGATAATTTAGTTATCATACATTAGAATGTCAATTTTATTAGAGAATACAATTCTAGAGATAATTATTGGCTACTTTTTTACCATGTGTTAACTGAAAAATAAAGCTCTTTCCTTTTGAGAAAAAGCTTTTTTTAAGTTAATATATGAATTTTTGTTTATCTGATATATTTTGTATTAATTAAAATTAATTAAAAAAAATTTTGATGTGTTTAGGTAGCATCTATATCTGTAGTCAATTGTCATGAAAATGGTGATCAGTGTGATGAATGCTTACTTGGAAAAAATTCCACTTGCTCAAAAGCTGAATTAGGAAACATTGGGTAAATTTTTTTTTCCAATATTCTTTAAAAGGATTATCTTATTTTTTTCATATGCATATAGTAAATATGTTTTGCTAAGTTTTTCTTAATTGTTATTTATTATAATAAAATTTTATTTTTCATTTTGTTTTAAAAAAAAATTTTTTTTTCCAGGACATTGGATTTCAATGAAAATTACCTTTACATTGGTGGAGTAGCAACAATCAATCCTATACTTGAACGCCCAGGTCAAGTTTATACTCATGATTTTATTGGCTGTATGAGATCTTTGATAATCAATGGCAGACAGATTGACATGAGTGCTCCTCTTAAATCAGCTTTTATTTCACCTACTTGTTTTAAAAGAAGTTTTTGTACAGTTTCAACTTGTGGACCAGAAGGATCTTGCATTAATGATTCATTTAGTACATCTTGTCTTTGTAGCTTTGGAAAGATAGCTACATCCTCCTGCACTGAAGGTATCTTTTTTTAAGAAATTTTAAAATTAATATTTTTTTATGGAATAATATACTTTATTAGAGATTTAAAATGGCTCTTTCATGTATACTTATAATTTTATCTTTAAGGTATATATTTCTCTCTCTTTGTGTTTACATAAAGAGAGATTTTTTTTCTGAAGTAATTTATAATAAATTTATTTAGTTATATGTGAAGTATAAAACTGTAAATGAACTTTTTTTTATTATCATATTGGCTTTTAATCTTGCATTTCATAAAACCATTGAACATCAAATATATTTATAATTATTTGCATTTTGAACTCAAAGCAATTTAAATTTTGATCAAAAAATCTTCATTTACTTTTATTTTGTTGGGGACATTTTTGATTAATTTTTCAAAAGATGAATTTTAAAAATGCATAACATAAATCATTCACGAGTTTATGAAAATTTATCCTTTAATTGGATATTTATTATTTTTTCCAGCTGAAAAACCATACAGCATTTTCAGCAAAAACTTTATTGAACTCATTCCACAAGAAGGACATAGACGAACAAAATTACTACAAGAAAGGATTAAGAATTTTTCATCTTCACCTTCAAAAGTATTATCTTTCTATCTCAGATCAAAATCAGAAGATGGAATCATCTTGTATTCTTCCTCCATTGAAGAGCACACAACTTTAAAAGTATGTTTTTAAAATACCTTTCTTGTATTGAAAATAAAAATAAAATTAGTAGTTAAATATGAACAATGCTTTTAATTTTTAATAGCTAGTAAAAGTTTTTTTTTTAAATAAAATTAATAATAAAATAGGAAAGTATTGATTGATATGAGTAAACTGTTCATTAAAATAATTAATAACTGATATTTTTTGAATAATTATCAAAGTAGAATTTAGTTTTTGAAAACATTTAAAATTATATTTATTCATCAGAGTAAGTGTTACATTTTGTTTTGAAGTGATAATAGGTGTGACTAGAACAATTTATAAACTGTGTTATTGCTATCATTATTAATAGCATAATTATTGATTGTTCTTTGAATAAATAATTGGTTAATTCACATTTTTAAAACTTAATATAATCTTAGTTACAAATATTAGTCATGTTTGCAATACTATTTCTGAGGGGATAATCACAAAATGAAACTAAACTTTCCTTTCTTAGTTAAAATATGAACTGTATATGGAAATTATTCATTATTGTTGATTTTCTTTCTTTTATCATAGTTTAAATTTTGTATATTATAGAGAGTTATAGCCTGTCTAATTTACATTAAATTAATATATCTAAATATTTTGCTATTATAAATTAATTTGGATTTGTAATATTTTATTTCTGAATAAATATTAGTTTAGTTACGAAGAGATTTAAAACATTCTCTATGATACAGCATATATTTGAAATTATACCACAGTCAAAATTCTTAATTGTTTTATTTTACTATAAATTATTCAATTTCAAATTATAAATGTTTGCATATTTCAATAATTCATACTATTTTTATAATATAATACTAAACCAAAAGAAAAAATATAATTAACAATAATGATATGGCTTTAGATAATATATATATATATATATATATATATATATGTTGTTGTTTCATATCCTCCATGTCTAGGGACTGCTAGATAAGGTTCATGAGGTTATTAAACCTCAAAAAGTTAAAAAATTCAATAATTATACAAAACTTATTCGAGGAAATATTTTTCTCCCTATCCAAAAACTTTATTTTTAAGTTATTTTGGAAATATAATAATTCAATTTTTTATATAAAACATGAATAAAATTCCTTTGCATGCAAAATAAGTTATATTTTATTTTTTTCAGCTTTCAAAAGGCAAATTGGTGTATTCAGCTGAGTTTAAATCAAAGGATAAGTTTGTGGAAGAATTGAATCTTCCTGCTTTGAATGATGGTAAATACCACAAAATAACAATGGCTTTTCATGAAAAACATAACCATGTGAACATAAGCTTGGATGAAAGCAGTCATATCATCAAGTCAAAACATCGTCTACATGACTTTCTTGATCCTTATGTGTCATTAATAACTATTGGGAAAAATGAAGATGAATTGAATGGTAAATTTTACAATAATTTTATACAAGAAATAATTTATATAGTTTAAAATTTGAAATTTATACTAATTTTTTTACATTATATATCGTATAATTTTTATATTTCTGAGAACTAAATATATTTTTTTTATTTCAAATTGCTATTTTGATAATGGAATTATATTTTTTCTTCTATACCTGTAACATAATTTTATTATTGATTCTTTATTTCTCAATAACAATTTTTTTAACAGTTCCAGCTATTTCAATGTTTTCAAATTGTAAGTAGCCCTTCTTTGGTTTTTATGAAAATTAATATGAGTAGTAGAGTTAAGATCTTTACATGCAAATTTTGATAAATTGTATTTCCCTCATTTTATTCTGAATATTGTATTCAATTTTAGTTGTTGTAAGATTTATTTTTTTTCAATGTTTTCTTGATCAATTATTATAACTAGTTAATTTAATTATTTTTTTACACATGCTAAAGAAATTTTGGAACAATATTCAAATTTTATATCATTCTAAAAAATGTATGTTTTTTACATTATCAATCAAAGTTTTTTCCAAGATACAAACCTTCATTATTTTTTCATTTACAAAAATTACCTATTTGAAAATTATAGCTCTAACGTTACTGATGATTCTTAAAGTGATTAATCTGATTACATTTAAGAAATTACAATTAATCTAATTACATCAAGAAAATTTCTAATTATATTCTGACCTGTTCCTGTGAATGGTTTTCTGTTTATTTAAAAACAACCTTTTTATTTTCTTAGCAATTAGTTTTTATGTCTACAATGAATTTGAAGTTGTTGTTTTAAAGGAAATTTCTACAATTTTTTGATTTTTGTTTACATTCCTACAATTTCTTAATTTTGTTTAGTATTCCTAAACCTGATTAAGGATTGTTGTTCTGAGAATCAAGCATGCTAAATTTTCAAAAAGCTTAATGTTTCTCATTGGGTACAACATTATTGTCAACCTCATTATATGACTAGAATTCAAATTTATGAAATGTAGATAAAAGAAGCTTACTCAGTAAACGAATGGTACAATTTGATATCCTACCCTGTTTATGTCTGTTTCTTAAATATTATACATTAAGAAGTTCTGAATGACTAGAATAAGATAATCTTTTCATAATAGAATATACATTATTTAAGTTTTCTGCCTTAGCTCTCTATTAAATAAATCATGTTACTTGTATTATATAAAAATGTGGGAAATGAAATTTTTTTTTATTAATATTAAACTTTTTTTTGTGTTGAAAATGCTGTATCTATTTAATTAAAAAATATTTGTGAGTTCAGTTTTAAATTTGTGACTTTTTATGGTTTGTTATAAAAAATGAGATTTAATATGAAATATTAAATAATATGATTAAACTAATTATCAATTTTTGTATATTAAAAATTTTGCACATACTGTTTTGCCCTTTTATCATAACTTTGATCACTTCTTTTTATAATGATATTTGGTATAATTATGAAAATGTGTGATGCATAATATAGCAATTAATTACAATATTTCTTTTTAAAGTGTAATCTTTTGTATGTGGTAAGTAGTTTAAAAACTATAGTGAAATAAAAATCATGAAAAATAAAGTATTTTTCCTATGTATTCATTTTTCTCCCAAATTATTAATTTTTTTTATCCTTTGTGAAGAAATTGAATAAAAATAATTTATATTTACTATCTATTCTTTCTAAAATGCATTTATTTTTAGTAAATGCCTAGAAAAAATAACTTGAATGAAATTAAAAATTTATATTTACAATCTATTCTATATAAAATATATTTATTTTGAGTAAACACCTAAAAAGTATAACTTGAATGAAGTTTAAAATTTAATGATAATTAAACTTTTTTAACTATATGTATTTAATTCAGCATTTCGATACCACAATTTTGCATTAATTGAAAGACAAATAACTTTGAAAAATTTTAATGTATTTTGCAAGTTATATCACAAGAAAAATTTAGAATCCATTTTAAATTGTATGCTTTGTCAGAATCAGCCTTAGTTTAATTATTGAACAAAAAGTAAACTGCATGCAATTGTCATTTTCATATTGGTTTAGGCATCCTTCAGAGCACCTTAAAAATGTCAAAAATTATTTCAAGAGTTTTTACAATAATTTCTGGAGTTTCAACAAACTTTTTGAAGAATAAAATTTTGTGAAATTCTCTAGAGTGTTTTTGTTTCATATTATTTTTATTAATTATTTGAATAGGAATTTCATTTAAAAATTTGCTTTCCTTTAAAAAATTATTTCCCAAAACACTTTCTAGATGGCGCCACCTTGAAAACTTTTTTCAGCTTTTCATGTGAAATATTTTTCAACAGTTGCTTTAAGTTTAAAAAAAATATTTAGGAATATACTTTTAAATGGTTAAAATATTCATGCAAAATTTTTATGTTGAAGCTTGTAATTTAGAATATATTTTAAATTAATTTTAAATCAAGCAGTTTCAAACTTTTTTGCATTTAAAAAAATTAATGAATTTTTCCTTAATTTGGAAAATAGATAAATCAAAACTTGAAAAATCTTTTTGTTATAAATTAGTGTAGAATGAACTTTATTTATAATTTTGAGAAAGTTCTGTTTTTATTATTCCATTGTTATATATATAATTGTATATTTAAAATAATAAAGTGATAAAAAGATAAATTTATTCTTGAATTGTAAAATGTATTATGAAAAATAAATTTTAAATGTTGCTCTTGATTCAATAAGTCTTCTTCCAATTTATTTTCCAGGTTCTTAAAATATTTTTTATAGGTTAGTTTTATTCATTGAAAAATAAGACACTTAGTTTTCACATTTTATGTTTATAAAGGTTTTAACACTTGTTATTAAAAATATAAAATCAATTCTTATATATATATTTTTTCTATTGTTTTCATAGTTTTAATTTTTTTCTTTTTTTTTTCTTTTTAAGGAATTTTTTCTGTGATTATAATCATAAAATATATCAATTTTATTTATATAATTTTTTTTAAAATTTAATAAGTTATGAAAACTTTGTTATGCTTCAAATATATTGTTAAATAAATAAAATTAATTAATTAATTAATTTAATCTAAATGTGTTATTTTATTTTTAGTGTTTGTTTTTAACCATAATCAATTTAAAGTTGATTTCATTAAATGTGACTAATATTTAATTCATTTACTATCAATTGTACTGAGTATTAAATAAAAATTTTTGAAAGCACAATGTGAACAGCATCTAGGTTTTTAGACAATTATTAAAATATTTTATTTTACTATTTTTTAAATTTATTTATTAATATATGCATTCAATGAAAGTGCATATTCTGCAAAGATTCTCATGTAAAATATGAAACATTGTTAGTAAGTGATAAGTTTAAAAATTAGCTAAAAAGCTTTCTAGATTTTCAAGTTCTTTGAATTGGAAAATACTTAATAATTTAAGGAAATCAGGAATCACAAATAATTTCTTTATTTTTGATATTCTGAAAACAAAGTGAGATCTCATAATTTATAATGTATTTAAACTGGTTCATGCATACAAAGTAAATTGATTAGTATGGTTTGGTTCACCAAACAATTCTTTTAAACACAAATTTTTCATTTGAAGTGAAAATGACATGTTTCCTTATTTTAGACTGATAAACTTCCTAAGAAATTATCTAATTATATCATGCTTAAATTATTTATAAAACATCATCCAAAATTAATTTGAAAACATTTAAATTCTTTATGGGACATGTATATAAATGTTTAATTTATTTATAAATTAATGAGAAAAATTTTGAAATTATTTTTCTATATTATAAATTTTTGTTTTAAACTATACAAAGCAATAAAATTGGTTTTTTCTTGCTTTTTCAGATATTTTAGGTTGTGTTAAACTAATATCAGTGAATGATGAAATACAGCAAGAAAATCATTCAAGTTATTTTAAATTATATCATCATGGAAATCAGCTTTCAATGTGCCAAAATGAAGCTCTAGGAATTGACAATGTTTCAACTGATCCTTTAAGCATTGGAGTGATACTTGTGATCGTTTTCTTCATAATTTTACTTATTGCAATCCTTATCAGCTTCTTAGTTTTTCGTAGAAGAAAAGTAAAACGTGATAAAGGACCATTAAAGATGAAAGAAAATGGAAACACATTCTTAACAAGTTCTTCTGGTGATCCTCATCGAATGTGCTCTACTAATAATGATGATGTTATACGTAATCCAGAACCTTTTGTGCCAAAAAAATTAAAGGATCGTGAACCTACTGAATGTTCTAACAGGCCTGATATAATTTGTGAAAAACCAATGCGAGAGAAAATTGAAAGAGAAGATCCTCCTCCTCATATTCATTCAAATGAAAAATCTGATAATAACTACATGGAAAATTTAGAGGCAGAGAATTATGATCTTGAGAATGCTAGCTCAATTGCTCCATCAGATATTGATTTAGTCTATTATTATAAAGGATTTCGTGATGGTAATATTCACAAATATAATAAATCAAATACAAAAGTTCCTTTTCATAAACATAATCACCGTCACAGTCCTCATAAATTTGAATCAAATCCTCGCAATATATTACAACATAATCCTTTAACTCACCAAGGAGACAGTCCAACCTCAATTTTAAAAATGCAAACACCTCTTGCCCGCTTAAGTCCATCTAGTGAAATTTCTGACAAAATGCCCAGAATTTTAACACTAGAAGACATTAGTGGGAAGCCATTAAAGAAAGCACTATTAGCTACTGCTCAAGGTGTTGGCTCTAAGCAGTTCCAAGATCCAATGACAAACTCTGATCGTAGTTTAAGTCATAGTAGTAGTATGCAATCTAGCCATCAAAATGTTAACAAATTAAAAGTGAGAGACAACAGTATGACTTTAGGTCTTACAACTGAAGAAATTGAAAGACTTAATGCAAGACCTCGAAATTTAAGTTTAGTTAGTACTCTTGATGCTGTATCTTCATCGAGTGATGATAATGCTAATAAGCATAAATTAGCTGAACTATTAGAATCAAATACAGAGCTTTTAGAAGCACAAGATTCTTCAACAGATGAAAGTGGTAACGATTCTTTCACTTGCTCAGAATTTGAATATGACAACTATGATAAAGTTCATAGAGAGTTTGGTGCTCATAATATGATATTTTCAAAATTAGCTGAAGAAGACAATGAAAATGATGAAGATTATGATAAAACCTATGATGGGTTTGATTCATTTCGAGGGTCTTTCAGCACTCTTGTAGCATCAGATGATGAATCATCAAATCCACCATCTTATAAACCAGCAAATGGTTCCATCTTAGGATGGGATTGTTTATTAAATTGGGGACCAAATTTTGAAAATTTAGTTGGTGTTTTTAAAGACATAGAGCAGCTTCCAGATAATGTGAACTCACATACAGCTGGACCAGGACATTCTCAAACTGATGAAGATTATATGTGAACTTTTATTTTATAGTCATTTTGTATATATTGTAATCATTTTTCACATACAAATCTATTTCCAGTCAGTTATTTTCATAAATTTACAGAAGGTGATTTTATAATTTAAATTTTTAAATAGATTATTGATAAATTATATTTATTCTGCTATGATCTGCATACAAATACTTAGATTCATAACTTAATTATTAGTGAGAACTGTTTAAAAATCTTTACATTTTATTACAATATATAATTAATTGTATATTAATTACAAAAATTCTTAATTTACTAAAAAAGTCAACTTCATTTATCAATTTCATTTTTTGCATTTCAAAACTAGTTCTGGCAACACTGTGTAATACTTCTATTTTGTAATTGGGGTCCATATATTTTTAATTCTTTGACTACTATTCAGTTTATTAAAAATTGATTTATTTTTTTACTATGTGCAACTAAGTTGAACATAGTATGTAACTTTCTTTTTTATAGAATACTTATACTGCTTGATATTTTATAAAAACTTTTGCTTGTTATGTACATACTTATTCAAGAATACCTATTTATCAAATTATTAACTAGGTAGTACAATTATTTTACTCACTTCAACATATATTTATGGAAAGAAAAAATGTAATATAAAACATTTCTTTCTACATTTCAAACAGTGATTTCTAAATTTTAAATATTATTTAAAATTTGAATGAAATATATATTTTTAACATGTAAACTTTTAGTTCACTTCTATCAGGATTTTAAGTCATACATTTTATTAGGTTCACTGATTAAAAAACACATCCAAATTATTTCTGTTATAAAAACAACAAAGTTAAAATTTTTCCAATCTTTCTATTTTTAATATTGACAAAAAATTGGTCTTTATTTCTGATTAAATAATTTAAAAGGCTCTAGTCCAAGTTTTCTTTTCTAAATGCATTTTTATATGAATATATCTTTGCATTTGTACTTACTTCCTTGCAACCATTTCATTTCTTATGAGATAAAAATGATTTAACATACCAAAGATTTTGTCTCATGTAAAGTTCCTCCTTATGGAAAATTTTCTTTGTTACCGGTATAAATTTTTTTCTTTCATTTGGAAAAAAAATATTAAAAGAAAATGATATTTTTCCCATTAATGTATTTAAATTAGTTGGAAGCTTTCTCTTTCTTACTTTGTATCATTTGATACACCTTAAAATATATTTCATTAACATTTTATGCAACTGGTTGGTTAAAGTATTAATTCAATTATTTTAATTCATAATCAATATTTGCACATTATTATTTTTACCTAACTTTGATTAATTATACCATAATTACATTGATATTATATAAATTTTGGTTTATCTTTAATTTTTTAAAAATTATACTAATCAAATGTTAGAATTTTTTTCAATTGAGTTAAATCATTAGTTTAAATCATTCATTTGTTCATAAAATCATATTTTCCTATTGTAAATTTTTTGAAGTACTTTTATAATTAGAATCAAAGTCCCAATTACTTTGTGAAAAACTTATAAAGTCTTTTAGAATTTTCCTTTCAATATTTTGTTAACATTCATTTGTTATATCATTAGTCTTGTGACATATCATTAAACCATTTCTTTCATTTATTTTAATTAGTAATGGCATTGATTAATTCATAGGATCTCACATTAATTCCTTCTCAACTCATAACATTATTATTTATGTTTGTTAATTTATAAGATCACATTTACTCTATGTTATGACACATAATATTTATTATTTTTCTTTTAACTCATAGTGTTTAATTTGAGCAATCATTAACTCATCCAATAATCTTAATTCATAAATTATTATCTTACCATTCTAAGCTGTTTTAAATATTAATTTTTTATTTCATTAATAGATTTTTGAAATTACATTTTTATTTATTGCATTTTCTTTTCTGTTATTTTTCATACCAATGATTCATTTAATTCATTAATTCAATGCATTATTTGAAACCAATAATTATTTATTATCACAAGTTCAAATGTTGGAATTAGTTTGAGACTCAAAACAATATATTGTTCATAATACCACCAAATATTACTTATTATGATTTTAAAAATCAATGTTCTTATTAATATCTGATAGCAGCATTGAAAACTTTAAATGCATTTATTTTGAAACTTTACATTTCAATTTGTGTCTATAGCAGTCTGAATAGTTTGCTAATCCATGAAGAGAGCATAAATAAGTACTGATCGAAAGACATAAAATTTAATAGTGGAATCGCAGATTTTACTTTCATTGTTTAAATTATCCTTTGGTGAAAATCTGAAAATTGTTTCAATTAAAAGTATGCATTGTGATTAATGATAGCAATAACAATGAGCTGATTCATCTACAGATCTTATTAATATTCATAAAATAATGTAAATGAATGGCAAGTAAAAGATTTAAATACTATTTCTCAAATTCAGACATAAGATGCTAACTGATATTATTCTATAAAAACAATGTAAAGTAAAATGCTAATGCATACCTTACTGCACTTACATGACCAATCATAAATTAATTTATTATATGAAATAACAATGACGATTTATTTAGTAAAATGTTTGAATAAAATTTTAATTCTTATTGAATCAAACTGAAGAAATTATAGAAAAATTAATAAACTCCAATTACAAAGACAGTGTTGCCACAAATTTAATAAAGTTTTTTATTTATTTATTTTTTTATATTATACTGTTTTGAATACATTTTACATGCCATAAGACAGTAAAAAATAATTCCCATTCAAAATAAAATTCAGAAATTTTATAAAAGCAATTAAAAATTTGACCTTTTTTTTTTTTTCTTCAGAAATCTAGTTCAATTGATAGCAAAAGTGTCAAAGAAACAGCTAATTATTTCACGATGTAAAAATAGGATGTGCCTGGGATTTTTCTTCCCTTCTTTTCAGAATCATAAAAAACATGTTTTGTTACAGAAACTGATTAATTTGAAAATTTTTCAACAGTTTTGATACCTCATGTTTTAAAGCTAGTCAGTTGATTTTTATCATTCCTGCTGTATATTGCCATTTTTTTGTGCATTTTAGAACATGTCAAACTTTTAAAATCTATTTCACTTAGGTGCCATGATGTTAATGAAACATATCTGCATTTTTCTTTGCAAGAAATAATGTATTTTCTACTTAATCAAATTTTAATTTATTCATTTTTTTATTCACATCTTCTCTTAATATTAAAAATAACTAAAACTGAAATGATACTTATAAATTAATATTCACAAGTAATAGAAATTAGTTAATATAGCTCTAACATATCACATAAATGCTTTCTTTCTAGACATTTTTTACTTATTTATTGTACTTGATGTAATGCCTTTTACACATAATGTAATTTATATGTTAAATATATTCTATTTGTCAAATTGTAATTCAAAATTCACTGAAATTTCT
>JAPDSC010019800.1:214554-279846 GCA_026290005.1 Latrodectus geometricus | reverse complement strand
TATAAAATAATATAATTTTATATTATATAATTATATTAATTGTATATTGTATAATTATATTAATTGTATAAAAATAGCGTACCGTACACTGGGATACAGCCTTTATGGTAAATACAAGTCGTTTTTCGACAGTAATTAATTTGTATTGTTTTTGAATAATTACAAATAAAAAGTTAAATGCGTTTTTTGAAAAATAATTTTTAAAATTTGGAGACTAACTATAGCAATAGGTTCTATTAGATAACGTTTAGATTTTGAAACAGTTTTGCTGAGAAAATACGAAAATGATTTGTGTGTGTTTCCAGCTTTCTATTTCTGCCGATTAAAAACTGTTATGAGTCAACCTCATCATAGTTTGTAATCGTGATTAAGTAACGTAGTCGACACAGTAAATGGCAATTTCCTCTTCTAACTACCGTACCACACCAACGGAAAGGACTTACACACTACGAAAGACTAGTGAGCATGCACCATCAAGATGAAATATGGGGATTATTTGGTGATTATTTTGGGGAGTGTTAAACGTTTGTTTGTTTTTTATTAGTCACTTCGTTGTATTAGCCCCAGTACTGGAATTTAACAAACACTCCTTAAATTAGAATTGTAATGATATCAGAATTGAGTGTGGAATATACAAAGTCTCAAGTATTTATTTTCAACCTTTTGTAAGCTCGGAACATATACACTCATATATTTTTAGATCTGAATAATAATGATATAATGGGTTTAAAGCAGAGGTTGATAATCTTTTTTTGAGATCAAAATTTTAAAAAGTAACATTATTCGCAAAAATGATGGGATGAAACTGAATCGTAACATGGAGGTATTTTGTTTCAAGGTTTGGTATCCTCTTAAAAATATAACTTTTATAAGAAAGAAATATCTCTCACAAATGTTTTTTCGTTATACATACAAATATAAAATTAAAGGAATGAATAAACTAGTGATATCTTTATCTAAATTTCTTACTCGCGCTAATAAAACTTTGAACAGTGATCTTTACATTTTTGTTGTGTTAAGCCCCATGGTTCTAAATTTTATTCGAGTCTTGCGAAATGCTACAGTTCAGTAGAATAATATTACAGCCGCTTGTTGCCAATACCGAATGGATATTTAAGGATACACAAAATGTTAGGTTGCAGCTCTGGTCAGCATATTTTCCCATTTTTCACCAATAGAAAACGTATTTTTTAATTATTGCACAGCAACTGGCTCGTCACAATACTCCAATCACAGTCGATGAACTATACCATCATAATAAAGCTGCGTGAGTTATTGCATCTATACTTGCCATACAATCTTTGATATAATTCTGAAATATAAGAACTGTTATTGCTGCCAGAGATGATGTTTTTGGAGTCCTATTTCTCTGGAATTATACTTCAAAATTTCTTGAAAATTTAATCATTTATTATTTTCTAGATAATATATTTGTTCAATAAATATTATTTGTTTTTGACTTAGCAATTTAATAGTATTTTATGAAAAGTTATTATGTTAAATGACTATTATTATACTAAATCTGGATTTAAGAGATTCGAAAAAATCTCTATGATTATATCCAGGATACAGTTAATGCATGAGTTTCTTCTATTACTATCGGAGATCATTTGTTTATAAGTTATCAGATAATCTCATTAAGGATTAGAGTTCATTTTAGCATGAAACAAAATGTATTTGTTAACTATGATTAAAGTATATATATGTAATCACATGGTTAGTGCTGATCAATTTTTAAATCAATCCTGTTTTATACATATTTGAATAACAACAAATTCTATCACAGATCTGGTGAATTTACTTGGAATATTTCGGATCAATAAATTCGAAGATATTTAATTGAAGAAAGATATTTTTTTGTTTTTCCTTTTTTTGTTTTGTTCTACTTTTGCTTTGAGCGATCTGGATTGATCATCGATTTAATTTTGTTATTTATACAAACATCTAAAAAAGCTTTTAATGAACAAAAGTAGGTTAATTGATATAATTGCTAGGGTCAGTACTGTTTACTTTGTGATTTAAGGAATAAAATGAGAGAGAGAGAGATTGAAGCAACTTATAAGCAAATACAGTTACAATAAATTTCTTACGAATAATTTTTTCTGGATTTAAGAGAATTTTTTAAAAAGTTATTTAAATACATATTGTATTTTATAGTTCTACTTTGTGCTGCTTCAATTTTATTGATTAAAAGGATAGTTTTCCAATAGTAGTGGATTAACTTAAATTCTTGTGGTAATATTTTCAAATACCATATATGTCGTCGTATAAGACTTTTCCTACCACCATTCATAACTAAAGACAATCTTCTTCAATGATTTAACTACTATATTTGTTTTATATAGGCCCCGTAAGTTATATTTATGGTGTGTTGATTTTTTATATTCTTTTCCTCATTCCTCCAAGTTCTTATTTTCTCAGTTCATGTATTTTAGCATACGCAAGCTCACGTAGCTTATATGATATGTCATAGGCACGCCGGCACTGTTTATGGACTACAACTTGCCAACAAATTTGAGAAAATTGAACAGTAGAAATTTCATACACTTAAAAGTCATTTACAAAAATTGGAAAACTTAAATTAGTGATCGTTGATGACAGCGCATAAGTACTCACTAAACTCTATGTAACTAATATTTTCATGCTCAGTGAGAAAAATAGAAAAAATCTCGTAAATTCGAATAGAAGAAAAGTATTTAATCAATAACTGATTATCGATGTATAAGACACATTCCATTTTTCAGACCTATTTTTAAAAGTGCTTTCTATGCGTTGGCAAATACAATAAATATAATGTAAACAAAAAAGTTCTTATCATTTTCACATTGTCATTGAATGAAGTGAGAATAAGTATACAAATTAGTGTATGACGCGGTTGAGACACCGTCAGTAAGACTATCAGTTATTATAAAAGCAGGTCACAGCACACATTCATCAATCGTAACAACTACAGCGAAGAGAAATGGACGTCTAGAAGCAGGTAGCTTGGTGTGGTTTGCTTATGACTTCAAAGTTGGCTAATCAGCTGCTGAATCAAGTCACCAAATATGTCAAGTGTTTGGGAATAGTAGCATTAATGAACGTACGGCAGGGCATTGGTTTCACAAATTCAGATAGGGAGACTTGTCCCTCAGCACCTACGCAAGATTATGCTTTGTGTCTGGTTCACTATGAGCTGCTACCAATGAGCCAAATGGTCACTGCGAACCTATACTTGCAACAACTGGAATGTGTGCAACAGGCAGGAGCCATCGCTGGTTAATCCAAAGGGCGTACTGTTCTTGGTCGATAACGCGAGGCCACATATCGCACGAGTGGACAGGAATACCAAACAGCAGATTGGTTGGGAGACTCTGTGCCATCCTCCTTATTCAACTAACTTTGCACCAGCAGATTACCACCTCTTCCATTCTGGACAATCATCTTCGTGAAAAATCCTTCACCAATGAAACAGATTTGCGCCAAACACTCACGAAATTCTTTGCGTCAAAAATCACCGAGTTTTACAGTATGAGGATTGCAAAACTGGAGGCACGTTGGCAGAAGCTGATGAATGTCAATGGCAATTACTTCGAGGACTAACAACAGGCTACATTTTCTGTTGGTCATGTTCTCCTAGGTCGTTAAAAACAACAATAATGTTTACCTGGTACTTTGCACTGACATCTATAATTTGTATGCAAATCTTAAAAGTATCTTTATTTAACTGAAACCGTATATTCATAATTCCTTTTCATTTTGCCTTTCTAAACCTTTAATTATTTTTCGGGAGTTACTTTGAACATTTTTTTCATTTCGATTCAATTAATGCTATCTTTTTTGTTAATTAAATGTAATAAAGACACCAGAACATTTTAATCTGGTTAAACAAGTCATGAAATTCATCTTAAAAATAAGTCGTCACAATCTAAAATCGATATTATGTATATTTATAAAGGTCAGAAATAAGCATTAAATTGTCTGTTACAAGAGAAATGAAATTACTCTTCTTTTTCCTTCATATTTGAGTGGAAAATGATTTTTATAATTTAAGAAACAAAAGTAATTTTGACATGATTGTTAGAGATTTGCATTAGGAAAAATAATTATTCCTTCTTTAATTAAAACCGATTTTGATATTTCATTGTTAACTCAAATTTATTTAAATATATTCATAACTCCAGATTAAGTAAATTTTGAAAGATTTAATATTTTTGATCTTAAAAAAACTTTTTTATATTCTATAAAGCATTGTCTTTTGATTTTATAGAATATAAAAAGGTAATATATTAAAAAAAAAAGTAATACGGCTTGAAGTAATGACTAAATATAAAAACAAAATTCAATAAATTATAGAAATATCCTAATGCTCGAAATCCTTTAGCAGCCTAATGCTTAAATTTCGTGTACATTTTGGACTTAAGAATTATAATCCTTTTTTCTCAACGTTTTCTTTGTTCGGGTATTTTAAATCAAGATCATTAAAATTTTTTGACAAAAAATATAATTCCATAGAATTTAAAACAATTTACATAGCAAAATAAGTTAATAATTTTAATTCTGCTAAAATAGCAACAGAAAATTAAATTAAAATGAATTCATCTGACAGATTTACTATTAAATTATTTTCATATAAACTAGTCGAAATTTCTTTCCCAGTGAAAGCAATCTTCTGAAAAATCCTATTCTTGATTATGATTATTCTTGATATTCTTGTTATTCTTTATTATGTGAATTTTTCTAACATTGTAATGTATGATAACAGGATTTTTCTTTTACATTATAATATCGGATATAAAATTTGAATTCCATTCAGAATCTTAAAAAATCAGTTTTACCTAAAACTAAAAAGTTCCTTGATAAAAAAACACAGAAAACTTATTTATTGAAGTAAAATAATCTTTTTAATTTCATTCGAACCGCTTTTAGAAACTAGAAAATATTTTCAAACCAATTTTGTTTCTATGGTTCTTATATTTTAATTTAATCAAATGCTTTATGGGCTTATATTTGTATTCTTGTTTTTCTTATATAAAGTATACAAACGAATATTTATATATGACTATGTAGAAATTTAAAATCTTTTTATTCTTTGATTTAAATTAATTAATTTTCACTGTGTAATGTACTTCATTGATGTACTCGTAAGAAAACAAAATTTCAGAGAAAAAAATGAATTATATTATAAGATGATGAGGAAATATGTAGCTAATATTCCCATTATCTTAATATTAAAAAAAAACACTTATAATAGAATATGAATGTAAAATATAAAGATATTGTTTTATTAAAATTTGCTTAATGCTCAAAATACCTTGCACTTTATTTTGGTGCTCAGGTAAAAATATAAGATTAAGAAACAAAACTTAATTGAAACAAAAAAGTGAAATTAAATGTGTTGAAATTTTATTAGAAAAAATCCTATATTAATTCAATTTGGTAGATATATTTCTTAAAGATACTAAGGATTTTCTTATCTCTTTTAATATAAAACTTTTAAAATGATCTTGCCTCATTTCAGATTCAAATAATTTTTAATATCTTCCATCTTATAAATTTTCCTTTTAAAATCGGCAAATGTAATTAGGTATTCAAATCCATTTGGCCAAATAATTAATCGAGTTAAACTTTTTAATTTATTTGTGCAGAAGTGTTTAAATTTGGTATATTATAAATAGCGTTTGAATTTAATTAGATATGCCATAGGCTAATCTATTTTTAAACTGATGATAAAATGATTTCCACAAGTTTTAAATCTATTGTCTTATTGTCCATTATCTTAAAACTAATAAAATAAAAACTTTATTAAATTCACTGCGCCTTTAAAACTTTATTTTATTATTTAATAAATAATAAAATTAATAAATAATAAAATTAAATTAAATAATAAAGTAAAATAATAAAAAATTTAATAATAAAATAACTGAATAACAAAATAAATCCCAGTTCCTCAAAAAAGATTCTAGATTTTAAAACTAATCAAATAAAACTTTATTAAATTCACTGCGTCTCTAAAACTTTATTTTATTATTCACTAAATAATAAAATAAAATTTTATTATAAAGTAAAATAATAAAATTAATAATAAATAACTAAATAAATCCAAGTTCCTCAAAGGTATTAAGGTTCTAGACTTTCGAATTCTAAAAAGTCTAGAATATTTTATATATAGATTCTTAATTTTCTGGTGTAAGCAGTATTTTCAGAACTTATTGTAAGAGAATTTGAAAATAATAACCAAACTATTTACATGTACAAGGCTGCATAGTTAATTTGTTGTAAAATGTATTCTATCTTGTAAAGTGTAGAAATAAAGATATAATTCTTTACAAGAAAGAACATAAATTGAAAAGCAAAATAAAATTCCTATGATAGAAATATTGCTTGTTGGGATGCTTAAAAGATAAACATATCTTGTCAGTCACTATGCTATTGGTACTTTGGAAATATTCACGCAAAAGCGCTTTAAGTCCAGATAGAATTTAGATTTATTCTTGTAAATATTTCATGACACCAACAATGGCCGTGGTCATTCCTCTTTTCAGAAAGAGCTAGAATATGCAATTTCCCTGAAAATTCCCCAAATATGCATGGGAAATGAGGTCACACACGTGAAAGATGGCAAAGATAAAATATTCTTAAACATTTTTTTCATACATTCTAAAGAATTCGAAAAAAAAAATCATTTCTTTCAATTATTTTATTTTTTAAAATTCATATTAAATTATTGAAATATGAAAAAAATTATTTATTTATTCTTATGTTTAATCTTTTTAATAAAATTTAAAGGAATAATAAAAAAAATTGTAATTTATAAGAATTATATTTGTTTATGTAAATAAGAAGTGAAGGGAATCTCTCGAGCTTAAATAAATTCTTTATATTTGAATTTATAATAAAAAAATAATATTAATAAGAAGGAAAAAATTTTCTGAGTGTTTAATTTACCTTATAATTTATATCCAGAATTAATTCCGTAATGTCATATTCACTTATAGGAAAATTTGTAATCGGGAATGTGTAATATGTTTTTTAAAAATATTAATTGAAATAGTCAATAGTTATTTTTAAAAATATTTTAAATTTAACAATTTTTTTACAAATCATGTTTGTATTTGTTTATAAGTGTTTAATATGTTATCATTTATTTTTAAATCTTGGACTATATAAAAATAACGGAGTTATTTTAACTTAAAATATATTTATTGCATCATAAACTATATAAAATAGTTAACATGTAATTTAAGAGACATAAATTTACAAATATTATAAAAATACATAATTTGATATAAATAATCAAATCATATAGTTTTTTTAATTTTCTCAAATACATGCTCATTTCTCTTTTTACTTTTGCTATAGGGGAATTTTTTTAGAATATTTGTAATCCATCATGGAAAATGTAAATATTAATAAACTATATTTTATCTAATATCTTAAGAATTATTGAATATTAGCATAATTTTAGAGATTTATCTTATTTTAAACAATGAAACAGAATAAATAGAGTTCGAAAATCAATACTGGAATAGGAAAATATTGGAAAACGTTAAATTAAAATTAAACACAATTCTTATTCGTGAGGATGTGTTGTTCTAGAAACTCTTAGGTATCTGTCCAGTTATGTTCAAGAATTTAATGCGAAAGCAATGACAATGAACATTGGAAACAGGACTTTTGATTTTGCTTCCATTAATTCTCACAAGAATATCAAACAATAGAAGTTAACCATTGACTTGTGGTGTGATTGCACTCTTTGGAGTTGAAGATCTCGAGTTCCCATTGTCCAAATTTGCTTACAGAATTTACCAAAAATATAACACTTTACTCAAATGTTATTAAATCAGCTACTAAGGTACTTAAATAAGTCTCAGAGCAAAAAAATTTAAGTTTAAATTTAAAGTCTATAGTAAGTACCCTTTGAACTATCAACATTTGTAAATGTTTCATTTCCCGAAATTCCTTTAATTAGAAAACTGCATTTAAAAGCGACTTTGGGAGTTCCCAAATAGATTCGGAGAGAATTTTCTCACATTGAACATTAACCCATTCCTAGGTCAAAGGTAAACGTAACGAAATTTCTCAGTTGCTGAAAATCTTAAGCTAAGAATGTAATAAACAATGAAAGCGATTAAAGTACTTTTTAATTTTAGATAAGGAGAAAGAAAGCAAATACTATTGGAAACCAGTTTGGTAACTGAAAACCATTTCCAAGAACTAAAAAATCAATTATAAAATAATACAATTACCTATCATAATAAATGACAAGTTGTGAGAACAGATTTAAAAAAGAAAAAAAAAAAAAAAAAAAAAAAAAAAAAGATGATATATCAAATCTATCAAAAAAAGTGGACAGGTAACATTCAAATTCAAATTGAAGGTTTTTGCATTCCATGTAATTTACTGACGTTTTCGATTCCATTTATTCTTTACAAAAAAATAAAGTCGAGGTATTAGTATGCATTCAAAATCAAAACTATAAACTAGTACATCCATTATTAAAAAAAAAAAAAATGAAAACGAAACTGACTATAATTCGTTGAAAATTGAAACTACATAATACATTATTGAATTAATTTTTCATTCCATGATAAAGAAAATATTAATTTTATTATGGTAACCTTCTTTTTTACAGAAGACTGGATTTTACAGAGAATTTTCTTCAAATTAAATAACCTCTCTCAAACACAAAATCTCATCAAATACAATTAATTGAAATATTCATGTAGATTAAACTAAATTATTTGCTTCTCCTTATTTTTCTATTTCAAATTCAAAATTATTATAATTTAAAAGACAAAAGATTAAAACGTTGAACTTTTATTGTGTTCCCAATGGTTTTATAATGACTAAAGCCAGACTAACATCAGACGTAGAAATTTAAAACTTCATAACAATAGCATTTCTTTTTCCTGATTTTATACTGAAATATCATTATTTGTGTCTCAGCGTTTCTATTTGTTATTGCTAAACTTTGTTGAATTGATTAAAATGAATCGAATTACCATATATATATTTATACGATCTTCTAGTTTGATATCACAATCCAAATATGAGAATATATAATTCCAAACATTATTTATTTCATAATTAGTTAAACTACTAATATTTTTGTTTATTATTAGAATGTTATCACATTTTGTAAAAAATATTATATTTTTAACCTTAAAATGGCTGTTTCTTTCGTTACAGTTGAGATCAGGTGTACAGCACTTTATTTTACTTATAATTGGTCTGTGATTAAACAAATAATCGTTTTCACCAATAATGTTGAATGTTCAAGTTTCTCCACCCATCAAAAACAAGTCAATTTGTCAGTGGGATTAGATCTTCAGTGAGCAGTTGGAAAGAAAATGTTGGCCAATGTCTTATTGGGATGGGTTATTATTATTGCAGATTTGTCTCTCTTGATATCGCTATTAAAAAATAAATACTTTTTAATCATTAAGTAAAGATAAATTTATTTCATGTAGCATGTAAAGCACATTAAATATTAATATTCCATTGTTTATGCAAGCAATAAATAAATCATAACATCCACTTTATGATTAATTTAAATTGGCAAGGAGGATTTAAATGTTTTTTTAAAATTTTTCCTTATCATAAAATTTTACGAATAGCATATGAATATTGAATTATTTTCATCAGATTGAAATGTTAATATTCTTAAGTACATAATTCACTGTTGAGATTGACACCCCAGAAAAGGATGCAAATATTTATTGGACATACACATCTTATAGAAAGATCCAAGTCTTTCATATTCTTTGGATTGGGCTCACAGTGGCCTAGTGGTTAGGCAGTACTCTTCAGATCAAAATGTCCAGGATTCTGTCCCAGATACTGTTGAATAACAAGAGAGTGATGTCACACCCCTTCTGCATGTACGTCCGCCAGGAAGGCTGCTTTGGAGTTTTAAGGATTTTCTTTTTTGTAACATTGAATATATTCCTCTCTAAGGGTAATTTACTCGGTGAACATTAAAATGCTTTAAAACGGGTTAACTAGGTTAACTTAGGTTGTTCATTACGTAGTGTTAAAAGATTTTCAGAATATTTGGAGGTGTATATATTGTAAAATCAACAGGCAGAGCAATCATCGTAACAGCAATAATAGTATTTAACTGTCAATTGCAAAGTCAAAGAATGATTGGATGCTCTTTTTTTTTTTGAATTTACACTAATTACCAAACAAAAACAGTACTTCAAGCAAATTCAGCACTATGCCATAGTTCATCGACCATAGAGGCTGACGAGTGTTGGCGTGCCAGTCAGTAGTGAATCAAGGATCAGTTTGGTTTCAATATTCAAAGAAATGCACACATTTATTTATTATTGAAAAAAACTCTCAAATACAATTAATTTCTTTGCAAAGCTTTTGAGTTAATTCTCTTCGTATATTGCATCGTATTGAATTCACCTGATGATATAAGTGATAGTAGAAATTATTTAGTTTATTAATAATCACAACCACTACACATAATACTTTTTTTTAATAATTTTGATTTTAAAAAATGTTCAGATTATTACTTTTGCTATTTCACCTCTTCTTTCGTCTTCTGCTTAAAGATTATTATAACATTAGGCCTTTCCACAATTTTTTGCAAGTAAAAATCTTCAATAATGGGGAACTGCCTTGGAGTCCCTTAAAAAGTTCAACGATTCGAGAGGATTAGCCTTTTTTGTATTACTGACATATAAAATAATTTTTTGTAATCAAAATATTAATTGTTAATGATTTTTAAATAATTAACATTAATTATTTTATTGCTAAATTATTAGTGTTTAATTAATGAAGGCTTGCTCACACGTGTTAAATTATGCAATTTTAAAATAGATATTGACAAATCTAACCAAAATGAAGGTATCTAATATTTTAATATCTATGCATCAAGCATTGACAGATTGTGACAAAAATTATTTTACATTATTTTTTGCTATATTTAAATTTTTTTTATATTTAAATCCGTAAAAATATTTTTGTTTTTTAAGCATGCCATCACATAATATATTTTATCAGTAAATGTTATTAAGTTCTATTATTAGAACAAAGAAAGATATTGTTATAAATAGAAGTACCGCATTTTCGTGTATATAATCCGCGGATTATGAGTTAAAAAAGTTTCAAATTTCGTTGTGCGCATTATACGCCACCGATTTATTTGATAAAAAACATTCACCCTCGTAAAAACTTATAAGAAAGCTTTGAAAGAAATACTGTTCATGTTTCATAAAATAAATAACAGGTGGCGCCACGTCTGACCTATTTTAGCTATAATCAGCTTTGCCCAATTACTTCAAGAACGAATTCGGTTCATTGGAAAGATATTACAGTTGCAATTCTCTAATACGTTTCGCTTTTTGTCTTGACGTGAACTGTTTCGTTCGGAAAATATTTAATTTCGTATATCGTCATATAGAAGCGAAACACAGCAGATTTTAAAATAAAACTTATAGGGAAGGCCAATAAAAAAATGACGACAAACGTGTTAATATAAAGTGAGAAACAAATCATGCGTGGTACGAAATAAAAATGTATCCATTGCGCAGTTCGAAATTTATTCATTTCTTTCATTTAATTATTAACGAAACAAATTTATTTTATTTTTAAAATATATCTTACCTCATTTTAAAAGTTAATAAAAACTAAATTTATCTCTTGATCAATTTCATGTTACATGATAATTTCTTCTGACATATTTCTGTTGTTATTTTTTTATCGCAAATTGTAAGTAATTATTACATTTTATTTTTTTGTAAATGTTCTGAAATATTATGCACTTTTTTAAGGTAGTTCTAGGATAAAGATCTTTTTACATCTACTCTTAATAGTAGATATTTAAACCCATCTGATATAAATGTCATATCTGGGTACTACTTAAATATTTCGAGGACATCTGACTGCTGTTTGCTGTATTTGTCTTGCAAACTTATCCAGACGGTTTTTTTTTTTTTTTTTTTTAGAATTTTTTTTTACAAACCACTGAATGTTTTTGTTTTTACATGCATTTCTTTTCAAAAGTTTTTATGGCATCAACAATAAATGCATGTAATTAACTTATAAATAACTCTTTTCTAAAATCAGTATCTCTCACGGTATTCTTGAATTTTGCTTCGACAGATCACGATAAAATTATACAAGCAGAATATTGAATTTTTTTTTTTGGTAGGAGGAAAATTTACTATTCATATAGAGCTTTATTGTCCCTACATTGTATTATTCATTGTTGAACAATTTAAACTAAAGAAAATAAATTAATGTAAATGAAATACGAGTAATTGTTGGATTTGCAAAAGCTTTTGTCAAATCCTTATCAATAGCTTCTTTCAAAAGGAAGTTATTAATTGTTAATAAAAATATCGTATTAATTGCAATTTTTGAATATAAAAGTTTCCTTTGTTTTAATAAATAAAAAATGCTGAATCAATGCAAATGATATATTGCAAATTTAATTTGTCAGATTTAATCGCAAATTTAATTAGCGATTAGTTTTATAAGAAAACTTCTAAAAATATTTCATAAATTCAAATTATTAATGTAAATATTTTGTTTATTATGCATTGAAATAGTTTATTTCTATCTATAACTTAAGAATACGTTCACAAAAGTAGTTTCATCGTGATGAAAAAATGCGCATAAAATGTTGAATGAGCATTAAAAAACATTTATTTGTTTTATCATAATCAAATTTAAATCTTCACTGTAGGTTACATAATATTTCATTTCGCGTTCTTTGTCAAAATCCTAAACCTAATAAAAGATAGTTGAATTTTTTTTTTTTAAAATCAAGGTCTCAACAAAATTTATTTTAGTCTAGTTGACTAAAATGAAATTTTTTGTCTAATTAAAAGTCATATGAATCTGTCTTAATTTTATCACATCATTAAATTTGCACTAGTTTGAATAAATCTTATAAAATTAACAGTTTTGAAGGAAATTATTTCTTCACAACCGCTCAATTAAAATTTAAATTTTAGTTAAAAAGAGAAACATATTTGTTTCAATGAACAGAGAATTTCAAAATATGTTTTAAAAAATTGGATTAGTAATTAAATTGGTTAATCTGCAATTTTTGAGGTACTCTGAAAAGAGGAATAATAAAAAAATTAACATTTCGTCACAGCTAAATCAATATATTGATTTGCAATTTGTCCAAAAATACAAATAAAAAGATATTTTAAATCAAATTGAAAGAAAATAATGATTAGTAATATTTATTTTGAGTTAGAGACTCTATAGAATTTGCAACGAAAATTTGTTAATGGAAAATGAAATAAAATCATTTCAGAGCATCTGAAATGGAACACTAAGAAAGAATTGTGCACCTCTGAGTAGAGTTTTCATCATACGTATTTTGCAATATGTATTTATGGGCAATTGCCGCGTTATTTACAAATTGTAAATAAAGCAAAGGGAGTTTGTTATATCGAAAACAGGAATTGTTTTCGTATGCAAGCTTAAGTCACTCTAGCATTTTGTTTTAGGAATGCATATAGACGTAAACTGACTGGTAAAAAAAATAATTAATGTTTGATTTGAAAATGCATCTAAGCTAATTTTAAAAGAAGAAATAGAGTTGAAGCAAGAATATTATCGACCTTAGATTTTCTGGGATTTTAAAAAAATGGTATTAAATCACGATATTTAAAGAAGAAAATGAACATTTTTAAAAAGAAAGTGTATCTCGTGCTACTGCTTTCATAAAGTTTTCAAAACTTCAGAGAGATTGTACTTCTTTTCTGTATGAATAACACGCACCAAGACCGTTTTTAGTGATAATCTTGCATGATGTGTCTGCTGCACGGAAAACATCAATGTGATAATTGTTGTACTAAATAATACAGAAAAATATCACAATGCCTAAAATTATCCATGTAAAATTATATAGAAAAATTGTACATTGTTGGATTTTTCATAATTTAATTGATAAAACCTGAAAGAAGAGCATGTCAGAATCTGTAAGGAAACCTTTTGATAGCACTAGCAATAACAACTTTCTTTACATAAAGCTGTTATTGCTAGTGCAACAGTGACAACTTTTATTTTTCAAAATTTATGTAAAGAAACCTTTACATAAATTTGTTATTGTTGCACTAGCGTGCAGTCTTGTATCTAGACTTGAGTTGGGTTCTACCAGTTTGATAGCAGCAGCTAGGTGGGAGTTTTCGTAATTTAGAAGCAGGGACATTGCAGAAGGCTTCCCAATACTTGGCCTGCCACTCCTAGAGGTATAGTTTCACATGAAGGACATTACGACCAAGGTATATTAAACACGAAAAATCATGAATCTTTGCTTGGATAGGGATTTGAATTGTAATGTTGTTGTTGTTTCTGATGACACTTGGCAACGCCAAGCCCACCCATCAGAGACTAGGCGAATTAAGTCAGATAGAGAGCGTCTGAATTGTTTACCTTCAAATAATGAGAACAAACGCCCTAACCAACCAGCCTATAGCTGCTCTTCACATTAGGTGATGTCTAATGAATTATCTCCAAAATCGTAGATGGTTATGTAATTTACATTCAATTTAAATTCCAATATGTCAAAAAAGTAAACCTTCTTAAAAAAAAGCGGATCTTTAAAATAATCCCAAAAAAGTTAAAAACAATGTGCATGGAAAAAAATAATGAATGTTGTTTTCTTCAGGACTAAGGGCTGATCATACCATCGAGTTAGAAAGACCGAAAACCAATCACAGCTGATAAGTGCTAAACATCTTCCAGAAATCATTCAAGAAGTAAATTTTAAGGGACTTATGATCTTCCATGACAACGGACATCTTCATTTGTCTTTTTATTAGTTTTTAATCTAAAAGAATTAAAATTAACATCATTTTCATTCCAAAAACGAAATTGATGATAAATGCATCTTTTTTTTTAATCGATTCCAAGAAATGAATAGTTTGAAGCATATAATCTTTGGAAATGTCTCCTAAAAATGCGCATTGATGCTGGAGCACATTATTTCGAAAACTTTTGAAATTTCATATAAACATAACTTTAAATAAGTAGGTGTGTCTTAAAATTTTCTGAGAATCGCAAAAAAAGAATCAAACTAGTTGAAATTATTTTTCAAATAGCAGTCGATTCTTTGGGAAACTTTGCACTAGCACTATATTATTTATATTTAGGGTATTTATATTATTTAAATATAAAAAATAACAGTGCTGTCTGTTCTATGGGCTGACTGTCTATATTTTCATCATTTTCATGCTTCGTTACTGAGGCCATTGAGTGTAAGGCCGTCAACATTTCTGTATAAGTTATGTTGGCAAGATTATCCCTAATTTGAGCTTTATTATGCTGCGACTAAGAAATTATGATTTGAAAATTAATATGGAGAAGTTTAAGTGTTCCATTATAAATTAAACTTATATTTAAAACAAAAAACTGGATTCTTTTCCTATAAAAAATGAACAAAGTAATTATAAAATTCTGAAATGCTTTTAATTTGAAATAAGAACAATTCAAATCATCTTGAGTACTAAAATTAGAGGAAAAAAATTATTATAATGAGAAATCCTATTACAGTTTGCTCCGTTAGCAAGGCATATTGAAAAACAATAAATATCAGTACATCAATTATAATATCACAATCTTACATTAATCTATTTTATTTTATAAAAGTTGAACTGTACAATATTATAATGAGGACTTGAAGCCCAGGTACTTTGTTGGCGGCCTCAAAAGTTTGAAACATCAATTCGTTACTGAAAAAAGCAAACACTGTAATTACATTTTTTTGAATGACTGTTAAATAACTCATATCTTCTGAAGAATTGCATCACATTTTAATTAAAATTTATGGAAATTTCTTCAAATTAAATTCATTTCCTATTCATTTTTATTTATTGATAAAATATTGAACATTTTAAAATAAACAATTAACAAATTTTCTCAATCAGTTTAATAAAAATTTATATCATAAAACATTCACAAACGAATGAAATGAATAATGAGAAATCCGAAGAGCCCGATTTTTTTATTTTTAAGAAAGTAAAAAAGGCATAACAAAGCGGAAAAAAATAAAATATGAAAAGGGCACTTAAATAAGAAAGTGAGAAAAAATAAATAATTCTTATTCTTTCAATTCATTCAATTTACTGTTATTAATACAAAAACATTTTATTTTATGAGCCAAATAAATTTTAATTCCCATCAAAAGTAATGCACAACTTTTTTTTCTTATAAAATTTAATACATTTAAATATACCAAAAAAGAAGTATTTTTTATACCAATTCGAACTAGTTGAATCAATAATTCTAATGTTTCTTGCGAATAAGTTAACCTAAGAAAAAACTTTAACCATTTTAGTAAGAAAGTTATAAAAATGTTATTACTTTTTCCATGGGAACAGTGCAAAGTTTTATTTACTAAAGGAAGCTCTTCACTCAATATAATATCCTTTAAAGTATTTCCTTAACGCGCTTTCATTAGTTTTGTCTGAGAACTTCATAAAACAATATTCATTATCAGTTATTTTTAGATACCATAATGTTCGAGGAGATATTGTAGAAATATATATTTTTTTCACTGATTTATTTTAACTTTAACTTGTTAGCGTTTTTAAATATTTTTCATTAAGAAATTCAAAAACTGTGCTTTAATTACAATAAATACCTCAGGTGAAGAATTAATTGTTTCTTCTCTTTTCAAGAAAGAAAGGCAATGGGCTTTTTTATTTATTTTTTTATCTTGTTGATTGTTGTAGATTACTAAGCATCTAAAAAGAGTAAGTAGAAAAACTCCATTTGTCATAGTTGTTATCTGAGAAATTAAGCAACTTTTGCTGCTGATTATTTGTGTCACGTGATTATCATTAAACATTAGAAATTTTACATTAGTGATAATAAAAGAAAAATGAGATATAATCAATGGAATTTTCATTTTAATAATATAGTTGTTTAATTAAAAGTGATTGAAATTATATTTCTGGATTCTAAATTCAAATATTAATCTTTAGTAAATGCGAATATATTTATTCTTTTATGAAGAATAAATCTAGAAACTGGAATCAATACTTACAAATTAAGTACTCAAAATATTTAAATGCATCATTTAAAATTTATGTCATGGGAAAAATTAATTTAGAAATATGTTTGTCAATGATATATAAATTGGGAAAAAAAAAAAAACAACAATTAAATCATAAAATTACGCAAAGTATATAAAAAAATTAGTATTGAGAAAAGTATTAAGATAAAAAAGAAAAATATATTTAAATCGACCTTGCCGGTTTAAACTAATCACAAAGAGAATGTTTAGTCTTGTCTCTTTTATTTTGCTTTTTCTTCTGTTCTATTGTTAAGATGTTAATGACTCCAGTCAATGGAAAATAGCTTCTCAAACCAATGTTTTGGTCTTGACATATGGAATCGCTTATTAACAAAAAGAAATTCAACAATATTTTTAATTTATATTTTCAAGGAGTTCAAGCCACAGAGACGCAGTCGATGTCATCTTTTTAGCTTACTTGGAATAATTAATGCTTTACGCACAATATTTCAAAGTCTATTTGAATTCAAATCGAAGGAGTCCTAATGCGAAAATAATCCAATGTTTTCAAAACTATCCTGAAATGATAAAGCGACTTTAATCAACATGCGCATTGCTGGAATTCATTGGAAATTGCTTGAAATCATGGTTATCTCTGTCTCGAAACAATCATATAACACACAATAAAATCTATTATTGGAAATCATAAAAAATATTTGTTTTAACAGAAAATTTTTTAAAATATTAGATTCTCTGTACACGAGGTAACCAAGATTTAAAATTGATATTGTGTACATACTAAATTTTTCACAAAAATGCATTAATAACATGACACAATGATTTTTAAATACTGAGAAATAAAAACAAAATTTTCCTAAGTCAGTATTCCAACTTTTTTGTTATGAAATATTAATGTATATGATGTACAAAAAATATATGCATATATATTTTTAATTAGGTACAAACATGTACTGTGATTTATTTATTGCTTGCATAAAGAATCAAATATTAATATTAATGTGCTTTACGTGGTACATGAAATAAATTTATCTTTACCTTTATATAATGATGAATAAGTATATATTTTTTTAATAGCGGTATCGAGATAAAATCTCCATGAATATATAAAATAAACCAATCCCACTAAGATATTCAACAAAATTTTCATTCCAACAGCTCACTGAAGAACTAATCCCATTGACAAATTTACTTGTTTTTGATTGGCGGACAAGATTTTATATTCAGCATTATTGGTGAAAACAATTATTTGTTTCACTCACAGACCAATTATAAGTAAAATAAAGTGGTGTACACATGATCTCAACAGTTACGAAAGAAACAATTACTTTATGGTTAATAAAGCTGGAAAAGAGACTTTTATTGAAAAAATTAACTTATTTAATTTAGGAAAACTTTAATTATGAATACATTAAAATTTCCATATTATATTTTCAATTAAATAGTTAAATAGTAAGAATAGTTCAAAAGCTGGTTTCGAAGAAATTTATTAAACTCCAAAAACCTTTTGCTAATAATTTTTTGCATATTTAGAACCAAATAGTGTGCACAAATCACCATCATACCATATTGTTATGTAATCTCATTAGATTAATGTTATACTGTTGCAATTATATGTTGATAAATGTGACTGAATTATATTTGTCTTGATTTTAGTAAACCAACGTTTAAAAAAAGTTTAGAGGGAAGAATTGAAAGATTCTTTGATTAAAAATTAGAATTTACATAAAGTTAAACAAACGGGGTTTTAAATTTTGAATTTATTTTATGATTTTTGTGACAGAATAATTCGATTTTGTTCGATTTCTTATCTCTCATTGCATTCTCAATCATTTCAAAACTATTTCACCAAGCAGTTATTTACTAAAATTCAGACACAGCAACTTAGTGTCCTTTGCATTTCATTCTATAACATTTCCCACTAATATATTTTTAACTGGCTCTTGTATTAAAATTGCATATCATTGCAGATCTATTAACCTTTCATCAAAACACCAATCTGTCCGTAAATAACCAAGTATTTGAGAAATTTAAATAAAATGCTGATATAGAATTTCATTGTGACTAAAAGAAAATACACAGAATTTTCGAATAATCATTTTATCAGAGAGTTTAAGCGATTTATATCGCCGAACACGAATGTTCTAAATTCCAGAGAAGTCCAGTCACAGCGTAGGCGCTGGGTGAAATTCCAAGAACTGAAAATAAACGACAGATCCAAAATGGATCGTATCGTTTGCATACGAGATAGAAATGTCTGGGATAAAAAAAAAAAAAAAAAGAACAATGCTACAGATAGTACAAACGTGAGGGAGAATACTTGATAAGAAAAGTTCGCAGTACCTGGATTTCTTTTTATCGAGATTCTTAATGTTAAAAAAGTTTAAAGAATTTTTAATGAAGCAATTATATAACTTTTTATATTTTAATTCTACGGGAGGGAATTTAGAAAACTGCTGGTATTTCTTATTCCATTTTCAATGTACCATAAACAGCGGACACAACACTTTTAATTTTTTTCCTTAAAATTAAAAGCTGTTTATGATTAAACATTTGATTAAAAACTTATATTATTACAATCATTAATTTGATAATTATATAAACAGCAAGAAAACTAGATAGAATGTGGTATAGATATTGTTTACTATTCAGAACATGTTACGTTTGTAATTCAGATAATTGCTGCGCGGTAAATGTGTTTTCCAGAACTTAATCTTTAAACTTTTGTTATTTATCCTACTGTTAAATGTAATACGCTTTATAGACTGTGCTAAATTTAGTAAATAAAACTGAAATCGACTGACATAGCCATAATTCTTACAAAAAAAAAAAAAATGCATTCATAGAAACTGGTTTAAAATAAATTTTAAAATGAGAAAAGATTTGTTCGAAAAGTTTCTTTTCGGAAAATTTATTTTATTTTGTAAGATGTTTTTATTTTTAGATCGCACATTAAATTTGAAACATTTAATATTTTAACATTGTACATTTTAAATATAATATTTAAAAAATTTTAGAACTTAAATTTTTCAGCCAGAAATTTTAAATACCCCAAAAAATGTTTTTGATGTACAAATTCCAGTAATTAAATAAAATTTTTTGTATCAGCACAAAAATTTTGACATTATTAATGAAATAAAAATCAAGTATTCTAAAATTAATAAAATTTCAGAATACATATAAATTATTTTTGATGTCTTCGATGACGATTATATTCGTTGTGGATTGTTAATAATAGCTAAATGTTTTTTTCTTTTCAGATATTTGATTAATTTTTATAGCATATGTGAACAAATTTTGATTCATTTTCTTAGATTGCAAATGTTCTTGCACCACGGTCAACATAATAACATTAATACCCTTTGATAAAATATATATTTCATCTAACAATATTTTAATATCATAAACACAAGAAAACATATGTTAACCTAAACAAAGTCTCATGTTTCACATTCGTTCACAATTCTAACCCTTAATAAGGCATTTATGCTCTTTGTAAATATAAAAAACTTACCTCCATCAACATTTTTTGTATATTTTATCGAATATAATTAATAAATTGTATTTATGATGACTAAGTCATAATCTTGAAATATTCTACCGAATAATTTGCTTTCTTAGAGTTCTGAGTTAAAAAGTTTCATTCTTTTTACAAGCACTTTTACAAAAATTCCTATGCTAAGTAATAAAATTGTTTTAAATAAGAGTGTTATTAAAAAAATGAATAAAAATTTTACGAAAAGCTTTCAAAATATATATAAAAATATTTTTAGTATCTTGTTTTAACTCTGATAACTATATGTGATCAACAGTTTCATTTCTTATTAATTTAATGATCAATTTTTAACAACATATTTGTGCCTTTTATTTAATGCAATAAATTTTTTATGTTGAGAAATTTATGTACACTTTTTAAATAAAACTGCTTTTTTAAAATTGTTTGGTATGATAATTACATTAAAAAAGAACTTTGAAAATTTATGATAGGTCTCGAATTAATTTCAAAATTTATGGTCTCGTAGAATATCCTTAAAACATTTCATTAATCAATACTTTTCTTTTTGGAAATGATATTTGGTATTTTGACGCCTTTTTTTTATTTTTTTTAAATTTTTTTTTTTAAATAAACGTCCAATAATAATTTCTATCCCGCAACGATAAATTATTTTAAAACTTACCATTGAAAAAAAAAAGATTATAAAGGAAATGTTTCGATTAAACAACACACTCATATATAAATTTACCAGATATTACATGTTTTTACGAAAATAAATAAAACTCAATGGAAAAAACGAAAGAAATTTAAAATATGAATTATATATGGAACTATATTTATAAAATTTGAATTCTTGAAATTTATTTTTCCAGATTTCATTCAATAAAAATATTTTGTGTTTACTTCTTCCTCTTAATACGTTTTTTTGTTATTTCTTTTTTAAAATCTATTTTAACGAATTAGGTATTTATTCAAAATATATTTAGCTCTAAGTGATTTTTGATGCGAATAATATTTCATGTAAACCTATCTCATGTGTCTAAAAACCGACTTTGCAACTGTAGTGGCGCAGCATCCGCGTCCATGTCAAATATTATCTGTTGTTGTCGTGCGCCAGCCAGGCTGGCAATATAAGGTGCGCTGCTCCATTTTCCAACTGAATCTTATTTGGTGTGGAGTCCGACTTTCTCAGTACACACATACCATAGGTACCCGTTTATAGTTTAGGCAACCATTCACCCACAAAGAAAAAGAACACTACATCCCCATTGCTTTTTTAGCTAGCTTGTTCCTTCGTTTCTCTCTTCTATCAAAAAGATTAGGCCACTGATAGAAGAGTTACTTACCCGAAAAACAACTTATGTTGTTGCATCAGATCAGTAACAGCTAAGTTTGGAGGTAACACAGACTGCCATTTTTTAACATCACATCCATGGTCTCTTTTAATCACTGTTACGGCGTGTAACAATGATTATTGGTTGTACTGGCAAATAATGTGTCACTGGCAAATAATTACTAATTTCATCATCTTCATTGAACAGACATAACGTAGTGGAACTCCCTAGCTGTCTAGGTTGTTATACAGCATTTTAACATCTCTACCATGTTAATTAATTAATTATATGGTAATTAATTATCATATACCCTTTTAATTAATTAAACAGGTAAACTTTTTATAGCTTATAAGTTGTTCCCCGTATGTCAAGGGTGAAAAACCCAAAAAACTCTTAAATCCCACTGACAGATGTGATTGCAGAAAAACAGCACAGCAATATGTATCTCTCAATGTTCTACACTGACTGAGATCGAAACCGAGTGGTTTCAGTTTGAAGAGCATTGTCCTTATGCCAAGTCCTGGTGAGAACTCGGTGGGAAATCTCTAAATCAAATTTTACTTTTTGTCCATTTGAGTGCAATTCAATGGCTATCTATATTAAGGAAACTGTCACATAATTTTAGTGACAACTAATGTCTGTTTTTTTTTAATATTCCCTACTAAATCATTGTTACATTTCTAACTAATCTGTATAAATGTGCCGATTTAACAATCACTTATAATAAATTATAGGCTTTTAAGCAGGTTTTAATTTTTAGCTAAAGTTGTTATTTTTGCATATGAAATTTTCTACCAAGAATTATTTTCACATTAAGTATTATGAAAAAAAAATTAATACTAATAAGTACAAATATGGAACTTTAAACTGGGATAATGCTTAACAAGTATTCCAACTAAAACTTTGAGAGAAGTGACGTGTTACGCAAGTGAGTGAATTATTTTAAATCAGTCATTATATAAAAAAGGAATATAAAATGATAAATATCAATATTTTTAGAAAAATGAATAATACATGTAATTCATCATTTATTGTATTATATTTTTCCAATAATCAATGTTATTTGTAAAATTAGATTTACAAATAGTTAAATGTAAGCTTTAAACCAAATTTGCTTATTTGTGAATTTCAATAAATAAAACCTATTATAAAATTCTTTTTATTTTATTTTCAGCATTTTTTTTTATTTATTTATTTATTTTTTTTTACCAAATATGTATATTTTGGATTCTGATAAATTCAATCCTTAATTATTATATTGGCTTTAAAGTTTACATTAAAGTAAAAAAAAAAAAAAAAAAAAAATTCTGCTAGACGCAACTCTTAATATTCATAATGTTTATTCCTAATTTTTGGTTATAAAATTGACGAATTGAACACAAAGATTAATACTAAATAAACAATAAAAAGATAAAAGAATATAAAATGCAATGTAAGCTTTTCATTCTTTTTTTTTATTTTTCATGCTCTAAGGAGTTATGCACGCAAAACAGGCTGAATCACTGTTAAATTTTATTCCCTCAATAACAATTTCGTATTTATTTATTTTTTTAAATTATATGATAAGTTAGGTATTATATATAATACCTAACTTATCATATAATTTTAAAGAACTTATAGTTAGTAATTATACATAAAATTCCTCACTCCTCTCCAGAATTCTGTTAAGAAGCATCTCCAAAAATAATGTAGAATATTTAAATTTTTAGTAAAACTATGATAAAAATCATGAACTTGGGATTACTTTATTAGCACTAAAGTAAAAGTAGATACAGAGTATGTAAAATATATATAATAGTTTGAAGATAAATAAAATAATTATGTTTTGAATAAACAATCTAACAATGGGTTTTTATTATCAAATCTTCAAAAAAGCAATTTTATTCACGTTCGGCTCATTAATCACTATTTTTTCAAGTCTTTCATTTTAATGTTATTTTGCTCTTATCATTATGATTGCATAAGTGACTTTTAATTTTGTTTTTGAAATTATATACCTTAGCACCAAATACGAAATATTTTATCTCCTTTATTCCAAATCAACATTCCGTTGCAAATGAATGTATATATCTAGAGAAAAGAAATTCTCTGCGCTTTAATTTCTCAATTGAACATCTCCAAACCTCACACATACAAAAATCTATCTCTTACACTGTCTCTCCCGTTTTTGTTCACTCTGGTGTGTGTATGTCGTTTCGTGCATCGGTTTTCCTCCATCATTCTTATGTGTCTTAACCATTATATTATTTTTAATTTAACGTAGTTTATTATACATTTTTCTTTAAACTGATTATGAAATTTTTTTAACACTATTTTCTTTAACTGACCTAGAAAGCTTAGTCAGATAATCCACATTTTCCCCATGTTTTGGGGTCAAATCCAAAGTTTAACCACAAATAACCGTTGCTCTGAGTTCAATTTTATACACTTGAAGTTTCGCTTCCTGTGTTACCGCTTCAGATGTTATTAATTTCTACAGTAGGAAAAGGCTATGATTACACTGATTAAGTTTTTGCTTGATTTCTGGCATTTTTGGTTACAATTGGACCAAAAAATGAAAACTCTGTAACTCTTTCAAACTTTATATCTTCATTTATCTTTAGTTTAGTATTGGTACGAATTTCTTTACAATACTTAACCAATCCTTAGAGACTGATTTCCAGTGCCGAAGTAATAACCTCTCAGACCTATTCCTTAAACAATTTAATCAAGATTCTCATGGTCCTAGTTATAAAAACTACATCATTAGCAAATATCGAAATTTAAGTCAAACTTATTAAACCAAAATGCATATAAAAATAAATTTAAAAGGCGTATAAATATTACATAAAATATCTCTTTGATATATTCGATTTCTTTTAAATAAGCGCAGAATGCTAAAAATGTTTCTGACTTTTACCATCAAATATATTTTAAAATGCAATACAGGTTGACTTTTTTGTTTACAAATACAATCTTTCTATTACTGATTTTGAAATACGTTTATCTTGATAATTACAGATACGCTTTTATAATAATAAATGCAAAATGTTGAAATAAAATATTAATTAGTTATTTAAAATAACTTAATAATGATATTAAAAGAGTAATGTAGCCATTTGAAATGATTATGTAGAAGTTTTTTACTATTAACTCCACTATTTTTTTAACAAATATGTAAAAATTACGCATATTTGTTAATTATTTTATAGTTAATGAAATCTAATTATTTTATTATTTTAAAATAATTAACTGGGATAAAAAATATCTAATTATAAAGTTCTTTTCTTTTAACTGCGGTAAATTTATTATTCTCCGTTAAAAATGGAAACTAGTAGCAAAAGTCCTTAGTAATGTATATTATGTTGGTAAATTAGTAAAAATCTAACCAAAATCTTTCAAATATGAATGTCTATATTCCGTACGAGTATTCAGTGCAAGAAAATAGAGCATTTTCCTCTTGAGAACTTACATTTAATGAACATCAAAATAAAAAGAAAAAGCTTACATCAGGTGTTTAAACTACTTGAATTGCTTCACGTACCCATTTCTATTTGATCAATGGTAAGATAGCCATTTATAATAACGAAAGGAGAAATGATAAATATTTTTCATGATGCTTGTTAAAAGAATTGCCATTATGGCTACAGCAGGTGCACTTTTACAAGCAGACACATGTAAAGGTTGAACAACTAAAATAGAACAGCGCTTTTTCACATAAATCTAGTTTGCAAAAAGAATAAATTAATAGAACTGCATTTTTTTTTTTTGCTTGGGAGACGTTTCTTACAACAGAAAAATAATTCGGCCTTATAATATTTAAGATGCATGAAATTAAGCAAAAATTAATTTATATATAATGCAATATTAATAACTGACGTCATTAATATATCTGCATATACATCAACATATGCTATCAGTTAATTTTTTTTATAATTCTATGCGAATTTAAAAAGAAATTAAATGCCATTTTAAAACTTATTGGAAAAAATTTGTTATTAAAATTGTTCTTCTTCTTAATTTTAATTAGTTAAAATTTTAATAACATTTTTTTGTACATATATCTTTATATATTATGAAAGGCTAAAAGGTACAGCTCGTTACCATCTAGAGTCATATCTTGCGGGAATTCAAGTGGCAAAAATTGTATGGAAATGATAAGCCATTCGATTTTATATTGAAAACTGTCGCTAAGATATGGAAACCACAAATTATGTACGAGTGGTTGTAGCTTGGCGATAAACTTGGCGTCATTTTCATTTCGGTCGCCGTCGAAATCAAGATGTACCATATAATTTTTTAAAAATATTTTTTTTATGATTTATTTAAATAATCTGTTAATCTCATTCATAAGTATTAATTTATTTGAATGACTTTTACATTCTAGTTGAGTTAATTAAACTTTCTTGATTTTAAATTTGAATTAAAAAAATAGTTTCATTAATAATGATTTAAGTACATTATTCATATACACTGAAAACATACTTATAATTGTTTCAATTATTTTAGATTATCATTAATTTTAGAAACATGTTTTTTAAAATGTTGGAAGTCATTTTATATGTTAGATTTTAGACAAAAATGCAGCTACTTTAAATCTATATATTATTTTGTTCAAGCATTTTGTTAGTATTTTATAACCACCAATTCAGAATCGTTGTTTAGAACAATTCTCAGAGCCTTAAACAATACCTATTCAACATAGTTTCCCGAATTCCTTCCTGAGAAAATGACTTACCCTACAATTCACGCTCTACAAGAACATAGTAATAGGATTGGCGTAACTAAACTCAACTCTGCTACACATAAGTGAAAAAGCAATTAATCAGCTTGGTTTTCTACAGTATTTTGCGTTCACTAATAACTCTCACCAGGTACATAACAGCACAACTATCAGGCTATTAGTAATTAGCTACTTTAAACCTCATTAGCTTTGTTTAAACTCGCATTACGCCTTAACAGTCTGAATTCTTCATCATGATATTCATTTAAAATTTTATCTTTTGATGCGTTACCATATAATGGAAGTTTTTCATGATTTCAGCTGGTGTAGGATATATAATTATGGTATGAATAGCCATTGTTTCAGGGATGTTCGAATTATTTTGTAAGAATGAAAATGAATGGTTTTCATCTTAATATGTTTTTAAGTGCTGTATAAGAATTGTTATTAAAACAATTTTGATTTTTATTAACATTTTTCGTGATTTTATCTTAACAATATATATTTTTCTAAAATGTTCAAAGTTTGAACCCATTTATTTGATAAGTAAAATTCGCTTATAATGTGCTGTTTTTTTCAAAAACTAATGAAGAAAAAAAGAGATTAAAAGCATTTTTCCAATTTTCCGAATAACATATTACATTTTGTTGTCTACTTTCGTAATTTCATTTGCATAATTATTCCTTTTATCGAATATATTTTTCGTAGCCATTTTTTTATTATAGAGAACTAACATTTATGACTTCTTAACATTTTACACATTACCGTTCTAATGCTTATTGACTATGTTATGTGTTAACAATAACGTATTGCATTTATTGATCCTTGAGTGATTTAATGCATTTATGTAATGCAATAATGGAGAACTGTTATATGACGCAAAATAAATTAAAACACAAAAAATAAATAAAATGCTTTAAACAACTTTTGAAACTATTACAAAATTTTGCTTTCAATACAATAATAATAATTGGAATTTTATATTATAATTATTATGAGTTCTGAATAATAGGTAGTCTCAAATCCAATATATGAAAAATTCAAATATTTAATGAATTTTTAAAATGCATATAATTATATAAATACTTATTTCTGAAATATATTTTGAGCAAAAATAATTTATTGGAAATAATTTTTTATGTTGCTAGATCATTAACTGATACATTAATACTATTGGACATATAAAATTTTTAGTTAAAGCAACATTATTGTTCGAATGGTTGAATTGATCTTATTGATTGGTAACTTGTTTACAGATCTTCAGTTTTCCAACTATTATAGATTAAAACGCACCACAATGTTTCGCTGCATTTAATTACTAGTCATCAAAACCATAATAATGTGTATAAACCAATAATCAGATATTTTCAAGACATAGAATTAGGTTCACTAAATAACCGACACTTATAAGAGCATTGATTTTTAAAATCTTGTCATTTTAATAATATGGGAACTTAAGCAGTATTACTTCAAAGAAAATATTTTTCTATAATGCATGTCTCTCTCTATCTTTAAATAAATTTATATTTTTTAAAAATCAACAAGATTCTAAATACGTTGATTTAATACTTATATCTCGTTCGTACCATGAATTAAATTCAAACAAAATTCAATTAATTGATTCAATGTAAATAGGGTTTGAATTGATTTTCATAGAAGTCAGCATTGTTTGCTATAAAATAAGACACCTCGATCCAAAAGTTTTGCATTTGGAAAATTTCTGAATTCCAAGCTTTAAATAAATAAGTAATATTCTGCAAGATTACATTCTATGGTGGACTAAGATTTTAACGCTTTATTCACTTAGTTCGCAATAATATTTTAAATATACTCATGAATACAAAATTACCTTTGCATTCATAAATTCACAGCATATATATATATATATATATATATATATATATATATATATATATTTGTTTCTAATGGCGGGCACTCTTGAGCAAGTAAGTAACATTAGCCCATTTGCCGCAACAAGGCCGGAAACTGCTACTCATTTTATCGTTACCCGGTGGGCACCTGTGAACCAAGTCACGGAGGTACGAGTAGCATTGCCCACGCCACATACCACAAACCCGTTTATAGGGTGGGCCACATTCATCCATCATCTGAGGAAAGGTCAAGAAACAGAGAGAGAGAAAGAGAAAGTACATCCATGCCCGAGACGGGATTCGAACCTAGGTCCTCCCCATCCGTAGTCAGTTACGCTAAACACTAGACAGGTTGGTTGGCATGACACAGATATACACAAGTCAAGAGTCTTGTACTTAAGAGGCAGAAAAATTTAAGATCACTGCATATGATATATAGTTGTAGCATGAAACAGTAAAAATTACAAAACAATGTAACAAAGCATAAAAAAGTATAAATTAGGAAAAACTAAAGCCTTGGAAATTTAACATGGAATGAGATTTCTCTTGACTTGTACTTAAGACCAACACTTTCAGTAATTTTATCTTCAAAGCATTTACAACTCTCTTCTATACTAGTAACTTAAGTTACCTATTGGGTTAGGACCAATCAAATTTCCTGGATACGGTTTTAATTTTCAAAGAATTCATCAACAAGTTGTGCACAGTTTAGGTGAGCATTATCTTCTATATATAAAAAGTAAAATCCATATGTTCCTTTGAAGTGCCTTGCATAAAGCTCTAAGACCCGATAACTTTCGTTGGTAACAAATTTGCTGTTGAAACGTATTGTGGTGTATTGATCATTATTTTTCACCATGCTACCACTCCTGATTCACATTATTGAAATGATTATGTTTCATGATGTTTGAGGAAAAATTTTCTTTCTGAATCCTTCTAGAAGTAAATTCACTTAGAATTACTTATGAAACTAAACTTAGTGTAGGGCTATTGGTGTTCACTTCAGTTTTTTGCAGATATTTAAGAGATCTCCTATTTGGGAAGACAATGAAACTTGTGTAGCATGTGAACCAAGACAAATTATCACATAACTTTAGCTTAGTTTTACATATTCCTACGGCCGTGGTGGACTGATTGGTTAGGGTGTCGTTCTCGTTACCAAAAGGTGGTGAGTTCGAATCCCGGCTGAGCCGAAGATCTGTCGTGTTCACTAATGGTGACTGGGGCACGTAAAATCTGTCCTCCATGTTCTCATTACAAATTAATACATGTGGGGGTGGTTGGAGCCAGGTTATGGGTCTTCATTAGTTTCAATCTCTAAGATGGAATATTCAGATGGTGCTGCCATCTATGAGCCAAAAGTCGTACTTCCACCTTCGTATGAGGGTGCTCTATTCAAAAACGGAAGATGCTCTCTCTCTGACTTCGTTCACCTAGTCTCTTGATGGGCGGGCTTGGCGTTGCCAAGTGATAACAGTAACAACAACAACATATTCCTTTTAATTTTTTAATCTTAAAGCAAAAATTATATTAGAATAATACAACAAAAAACAGATTTTCAGCCGCTCCTTTAATTTTCTCTCTTTAAATCTCGATTTCCTGGAAACCAAAAGAATAAGTTTTTTCTCTTTCTATGTATTGCCCTATATATATGTGAACAAAGTTATATTTGGTTTTTTGACATGATGCATTAGTTCTAGTGTGTGTGTGTTTGGTTTCAGTCACCCAATTTAACTGGTCATTCATTAGTTTGAGATCTTTCCGATGCCTACTCACCATCCATCATTTTTAAATTGTTTCCTGCCTGTACTGACTGTTCGTTGCTTTCGTAATTGGTCATCTTGCTTCTTAAAAGCCGATGAGTTATTATTTCACAGATTTTTCTGAATGGTATGTCGCAGACATAAAAAAAAATTCCTGATTTGAATTCTTACGCATTGAAATAAATCTCTAGGCTTCAAAATTTCTTTCAAATATTAACTTTTTGCAAAAAACTTGAATTAACATTGGATGACATAAGAATAGGTTTGCATATCAATAAACTTTTGATTATTTCTAATTGTATGATGCTAAATAGACTTGTTTTCTTACATTCTTTACAAACGTAAATCAGATTAACTGGATATTTCATTTAGAATAATTATGTTTGTATATGGAAAAATAAATTCGAACCCGAGTGTAATTATTGTCAAGTTTATAGAGTAATGTTTTCGGATAATTTATTCTTCAAAATTTATTTATACATTTATTGATAATAAGTATAATTGCAACGATATGTCTAATGTATCAATAAATTCTCTTCAAATGTTATTGTTGCTGCTTTCGTGTGCCAGCCAGTCTGGCAATAGGGGGTGTACTGCTTCACTTTTCCAATTGAACCGTATTTGATGTGGAGTACGACTTCCTCAGTACATTTGCCATAGGTATCCGTTTATTGGGTAGGCAACTATTCACACAAAGAAAGGACAAAGACAAGAGAGATATTTATTTTGTTCATACGTTTTGTTAATTGTTCATACGTGTTATTGTTTTTTGGTCATACGTGGTAATTGTTATTGTTAATACGTTAATTGTTCACACATGGTAAATTTTAACTTTGTTGTCTTATGAGAATAAAATAAATAAAAAATTTAGAGGCACAATAAATTTTGCATCAGTGCCAATTGTGACTCTAACAGAGTGATCAGAATATGTGATCTAGGGTACCAATGAAATAAACATGATAAAAATACTAGCCTATATCGCCTTCCATAATTGATTCAAAACGAAATCTTGGCTAACATCAAATCACATAATTCAAACTGAAATCTCGGTTTCATCTCCCGTATTTATGCTCTTTAAAGCAAACAAAAGAATATTGTTGAAAGTATTAAAATGTTGGGTTATAACTATTTTATTATTTGTACATAATTGGGAACAAAACGCAGCAGTCAGCCGTTTGACAATAAATTGACCTTGACATTGATCCTTTTTATGCAAGAGGTGAATATTTCGAGGTCACAGATGGTTTTGTGAAACGACACGGCATGTTTCCTCTCTCAAAAAACCCAAAAGAACAGCATAACGGCGACTTTTTTTTATGACTGACCATTGACTCATTGTCATCGTATTCATTTTTACAACATCAGAAAGAGTCGTTTAGAGAACATACAAGTTTAAATGCAAGCATAATGGTCCAAGTTATGACTTATGATGAAAGAATTTTACTTATTTTTTTCTTTAACAATTATAACGCATTTAAAATACTTTTCACCTTTCATTAAAAATACTTTCCTCACTTAAATACTTAAAAATGCTTATTTTGATAATTTTCTTGAGCTTGTTAATGAAAGGCTGGTTAACAACTTTAAAGTATCAACACTTTTAAGCTAGAATTAAGCAATTCGCTTATAACTTCATACTTAAAAATATGCAAATCAGTTATTTTTCAACAAAATAGGTGGGAGAATTGTTATCGATAACTCTCCCACCTACATAATGTTACAGAATGTCCATCTGTGGTTCCATACAAATTATCGATCGTTAATAATAAATTCATCACGTGTAACTCTCTCATAAGATTATCTATCTATGTCAAATTTAGATCACTGAAAAGTGGTAAAATATTAGGATTACAGATAATTCTTTTTTTGGTTGGTTAAGCAATAATTGCCTAGATATCAAGAGCTATAAGTCTAAGAAGAGCATAACATTGCATGGAATCATTGTGTACATCATTTTTTGCTACTGACTAGACAAACATATTATTGATATGGTCTTGAAGAATGGGAAATCTGTATCACATACTATTTCTAGTATGTTTTTTACAACCCCAAGGATTACCAGCAAAGCAACCATTGCTTCAAATGTACACAATTTTAATTTATGACCTTAAAACAAAGTTAATAACATCCAAATTTCAAATTACTTTTAAATCATGATGTTAATACCTAAGCTAGCATTTTCCCCTCCAAATTGTCACCTCATACAAATGTAATAGCTTAAGATAGGAAATAATTGATACATACGGATTCTATAGGCATCAGAGTTTTGAGTGGATTGAAAAAGTCTAAGGAAAGAATCTCATAGTAAAGATCAATATCGTAAGTATTAACCACCACTAGTAATGTTTAAGTTTGTTTAATTGATGGAAATATGGACGCTGGTAAATCATTGTAATTAATGTCAGGACACCAGAATGATTGAATTGCAAATACTAGCTGTCATGAAAAAGATTCTAGAATTTAAATTTCACGGCTATTTTTCCCAATTAGATATCCACCAATTTTTAATTATAATTGTTAAATATTTTTTAACAGAAACACGCTACTTTAAATGAAATATACAAAAGTGCTCGTTAAAAAATTTTACCCAATATTTTTATGAATGTTTATTTATGAATAAATTAAATCAACTATTAATATATTCAAAGTGATTGTTTCAAAAATATTAATTAAAAGGAATTCCTTGATGTTAATGTCATTATATCTTCGAATACTTAAATCTTAATCTGCGAAAATTTTAAAAATAAATGGTACCCACACTTAAAAAAATTCTTCAAGCCCTCTGTTAAATACCATAATAATTTCGGTAAAGATTTTTAAATAATATTTGTAACACTTATAGTAACATTTTATTAAAAAAATAAAATAATCCAGAAGTAAAATCTCAATATTTTGTGAATATTTATTTTTACTAACTTCACAAACATATGTTTAATAAATTGGTGTAATAATTACGTGAAAATTGAATTCTTTTACTGATTTATAATTAGGTAGCTTTTAAATTATGTTTCCAATTAGAAATGACAATTATAACACTTTTGAATGACATTTCTTACTTTAATAATATAAAAATTTTCAAAGATCGCGTAGGATTCAAGTTCAAATTTATGAAAAATTTGTGGATTTATTTCAGTCTGAAAAAAAAGAATAATAAAAATTTAAGTTTGTTTCTCTCATAAGTTCTAGCAATTTGTATGGCGGCAATGAAAACTATTTTTCAAACACCTTTCATTAATGGAATTTTGAAATTTTCACAATTACCGTTACAAAAAGATGCATACAAACATAGCGGTTTAGATGAACCCCAGACTATACCTGAAAATTAACGGGTTTGGAATATTAACCCATGACTAAGTACTTTGTAATTTTGAACCCTGGTGTGGTGAAGAGGTTACATCTGAGCTGGTATCCTCCTCTCTACATCTATACCACACCAGCGGAAGGACATTGGATGTCACAGATTAACGTTGATCAAAGAAATATCATACTCATTTTAAAACACTTAGGCCAAAACCTTGATATCTGTCAAAAATTTAAACTTTGTTTGAATGACCATCATTCAAGAAAACATTACAACTTTGCATTTTCGATCATTTAGCATGGATTTCGCTACACATACAACTGAATGGCTAATTAATTTCAGATTGAAGTGATGGATCCATATCTTAGCTATTGTCACATACTGCATGGAAAACATTAGAATATATCATCTATTGTTCTGTAACAACTCCAAGTAACGCCCTGAATCATCTTCTCGATATTGTTTTTGGTCGATTCTAAGCAAACGTAGTACTAACTTCTAATAGACTTTACCCATTTATGCAAAATAATGAACACATTACCTCTTGATGTCATTAGCTACATTATCTTTATATTCATCATACATTACTATCTGATTTAACTTGCCAGCTATCTCACGTAATTTCAATTTACGACCGGCCAAAGTTATTTAGATTTTGTTTTCGTAAACGAATGCTGGATTTAAGCGGCCAAAGCATATATCATCAGGTCCTGTTTATACCACCAAACATTTCTCTACTGTTTGAGTCACTGGAATAGAGTCGGAATAATAATAGTCCATTGTTTTGCTTGAAGGGAAATTTCCCCATTAAAAAAAGAATGCTTTTTCAATATTTGAAGTTCATATTTTTTCATTTATTTGATAATTACCAAAATATTGCCACTAAAACCACTATAAATTAAAAAAATGGTAGAAGGTTATGAATCTTTGACATGTGTCAATCAAACATCTGGTTACTTCTTACAAAACATCTGGTTTTGAGAATAACGACGATACATATATATCACATCACGAACTTATTTAGTGATAGGTTATTGGGTTACATTAGATATGTTTGGTGATAGACTGTCACGTATGCATTCACCAGCTGATATGAAAAAAATCTCATATTTAGTCATATGGATGGTATAGCTATGATATAAAATTATTTCACAAAATTTCTCTGCTTATTGTCCAATCCTGTTATACAAATAATTAATAGTAATGAAAAATTCAGTTAAGCTGAAAAATAATTTTTACGTGTTCTGCGAGATTAACTTTAGTAGTAAATTTAAATACGAATTTTATTTCTCCCATTTCATGTGTTTCATTAGCCTTAAATTATATAGTGATCTAATAGTTGTTAGAACTTTAAAACCAAGTATTATTGGTTTTGAATAATGCAGTTACAGATAAAGCCTATTTTCTCAATACAGCTCTTTTAAACTGGATCGATACTGAGGTAAGAAATTATTTTCTTATTTATTTATTTTTTTCAGCCACCTACTCTGTCTAGTGGTCAGCATGCCTGACTGGGAATATTGAGGTCCTGGGTTCGAATCCTAGTTCAGGCATGGATGTACTTTCTCTATCTTCTTTGTCCTTTTCTTGTATGAATGGAGTGTGAATGATTGTCTACCCCATAAACGAGTACCTATGGCATGCATGTTTAATTATGAAAAAAATTAACTCCAGTTATCCTCTTCAATGCGAGCTACAAGCATTTTAGCACAGAGCTCCAAAAATGTCCCTCACTGTGATAATCACTAACTTGTTCAAAAAAAGAGGTTAGGTTATCTAACTTAACCCTTTTTTAAAAACAAGTTAGAGATAATCATCCAAAACTATCTGTGCACTATTGATTCCTAAACTATTAATTAAGACTAATAATTAAAAACTCATCAGCCATAATATCTCCATTGATGTGATACAGAATGAAGGAAGGTATCTAAATAATTAGGTATTTAATAAGTATTATATAAATAAATATATATATATATATATATATATATATATATATATATATACTGCTTTTATATGCTTTACTTCCGTGATGTATAATTCTTTATATAGTAAATTCTCATTTAAGCCTGCTCGCTGAATAAGGTAATGTTATCTAAAATGAACCAGTTAGAGATAAATGCTAAATAGGTTACATAGTGCAAATGAGAATAGATTCTCATGAGGATTTATCAACATATTGATCATCCAAATCAAGTATTGCTGTGCATTCACTTGGGACAGTGGTCTAACTATCTTAACTAATACTATACATGGACGTTTCCTTTAGTATCGTTAATTTTGATATTTGATAAAAAGATTCCAATTTTTCCTTAATTTAGATCCAGACCATGTTAATATAGTATATTCGTACAGTATATAATTAACTTAAATTCATTTTACTATAAAAACTTAAAAAAAGAATATCAGCTTTATTGTTATCATATCACATAAGTTTCTCCTAAAATATAAGAGACATTTTCGAACATAAGAGATGAATGCATAATTTGACATACAGGAAAGTTAACATATTTATATTCTGATTGCAGGATTATAAATATACAAAATATCTAAGCTTTAATATTTATATAATTATACCGAAAATATTATTCTTGTAGCAAAGATAAATGATTAAAAAGATTTTGTAAAGCTTTCAAATCTTATATCATTCATTTAAAATTATTTAGAAGACTTGTGCGGAACTTTATATACAATTATTTAAAAAAAAGTAATAAGGAAATGATAAAACTGATAGACAGTTGCAAGATCGACAGATAAAATGATAAGGAATTCACTACTTCAATACTGATGACGGCATCATTATCAATCATTCACGGTTGTATAAAAATACATCGCTACCTCATAAATCCATGTAACTTTTAGATACCAAAATGCTGAATTTACTGTCATATAATATTAATTTCTAGATAATAAAGAGTAGATGCATCATTTATGATTCTTTTCAGCATGGGAATAAAATTGTTTTTCTTTTGGAATAATCATATGTGAAAGTTATTTGATTCACTTCCAAAATATAATGCATTACTATTTCCTTTAAGCTATTAACTATTTTTATGCGAAATATACAAGGAAAAGAGTTCTTTCCAGTAGAGATTAATTCCTGAATAAAGCGAATTTTTAATATTGCTTAGCATCTTACTTAATTTTTATTTTTGAATGAAAATATTCAGAAACTTTTGAAATATCGTAGAGAAAGAATTACTCCACAATACTTCAAATATAATAATTTTGATCTGCATACACTATTTCATTTCATATTATGTATATAGAACTTTCCCTTGAAGTGGTACTGAATTTAGAAAAAAGGGAAAAATCCTTGCATGAGAAGGGAAACTGTATGAAAAGGAAAAAATCCATCTAAAATTCATCGCAAATAACATTCAATATGTGAAAAACGCAAAAATATCTATGAAAAATATGATGTTAAGTAAGATGTAATGACCAATACGAAGTAGAAACAAACGTTCGTTCGATAGGGAGGATTTAGAGACAGAGAGAGATGTAAATACAGGATTCGTGTACGAAAATGCATTTGCAAATGTCATCGCATATCTAATGGAGTCTGAATAATCATTTTCTGATATGTTCAAAGATATTGAATACTTCACTTTTCGTTACTGATTCTATGGTCTTCAGTACCCATCGAAGATACCGAACGTCTACTATAGCAACGATGTTTCAAGTAATAAGCTTTTCTGATATATCCCAGGTATACTGGTATTTTAAGTATTACCAAAAGAAAGATGCCCAAGAAAGCCCATTATATTGTCTAGGGAGGAGTGTAATTAAAAGAGTATGGAAGCCGAGAATCAGGTCCGATACACTAAGTCCACATCCCTAGATATATAGTGTTGCGGTGGTTGCTTAAAACTATGCAAGAATTTGCTAACGTTATATTGTTCTTTGATCGAAATAGCATCATATTATAATGAACATTTTCTGAATATCTACAACAATACTCTGCATGAAAGCAAGGTAGTTTGTATCATTCAGACGCATAAGCAAAAGTAGCAGTCTCAACAAATAATTTCCAAGGATATCTGCTCAAATTTTAATATTAAAATCCGGCCAATAACTGAATGGTTTTGGTCCCGGGTTCGAATCCCAGTTTAGGAATGGACGTTTCCTCTTTCTCACTCTGTATCTTTGTCCTTTCTTCTTCTGAGATGATGGGCGAATGTGGCCCACCCAATAAACGGGTTATAGGTCGTGTGACGTGGGCAATGTTACTCATACCTTCATGACTTGATTCACGGGTGCCCTACCGGGTAACGCTAAAATGAGTAGCAGTTTTCGACCTTATAGTGGGCGACGGGTCCAGTCACCCAGATTGACTCACCATTAGAAAAAAAAATGTTAATACTAAAAGTCTATCTAACTATTGTCTAAAAGTCTTGGATGCGTGTATTACGTATGGGTTGATCATGTTTTCTTGTGTGAAACATATTTCATTTGTTATTAGACTTGCTATAGGATGAATGTGGATTATTTCATGTAAAATTAATGATTCAGAGCATAAATTGTACACGAAAAGGATAATTAGACTTAACTAAGAATTGTACTTTCTGCGGGTGGAAAGGTATATTTTTTTTAGAATTTACAATTTTCACTATTTTTTTTTTTATGTAGAATATCCTTCCCAGTTGCAACCACTCGTGTATTAATCGATGGAGTAGCAAAAAATAATTGTATTATATATATTCTTCCGTTTCTTATATGTGTATGCAATGCATTTTTGTCTCAAAGAAACCAGTATTTAAAAAAATACCTTTTTAGTAAATATTCTGGTTATATTCTCTGAAAGTACTCTTTTGTACAAAGGCCACCATTGTATAAAAAGAACACTTTCTTAGAAAGTATTCTTGTTCTTTTTGGTGTGCCAAATATGCATTGCTGCCTACTCGATCATTAGTTTTATGTCCTTGTCCAAATACTTTTCATTTGTGCTATCAAATATATTATTTGCTGATCAAAATTTATTATATTTTCCCTTCATTACAAAAATAAGAAATTTATATTGATTTAATATTTTCTTCTCAACATTACTGATTTTTTCCCCTTTTTTATTTTTTTTTAACGCTGTATATTGCACTACCCTACATTGTTATTATGTATAATGAGAAATTTACGTAATGACAAAGCAGGATAACTTATTATTGGCGGTTATGTCCTTCATAAATATTTTTAATATTTCCAATGACTAAATGTTGCTTATGATATCGCAGAACAAGATATCATAAGCAATTATATCAAGAAAAATTATTTTCTCATTGGATGATTCTTTCTTCATTAATTCTCCAGTGTGTTTTAAGAGAAGCCAATTGGTTAATCATATATATTAGCCAATATATTGAGCAAAACGAAATGGCAATTACTTTTTTACTAGAAGTGGCTACCCAGAAAAGTCACAAATAGTTATAAACATCACCTAGATATCAATACATAAAGGAATTGCGCAATCAAAAGAAAAAATGTTTCAACACCTATAACAATTCAAAAATGCTTGTCTAAAATAGAGATCTAGTGGTACAGAGATATCGTTCATTAACCATTATCTGAAGCTAACTCAAGTTTTGATTATCATTACAGTGACTGTTTCTTTTGCCTGTGCGAAGGAGATATCATTTAGAATGGCATCGCTTAGGTTCAAGACAGTGCTTAACGGAAAGAATACCACTTTTAGCAATGAACCCAATCATTACTGCTGACAGACGCATACTTAGGTGAAGTAAGGGTGAGAGTTATTGAATCCGATATTCATTATTGAAAATGCACAGACTGAGAGGAATATGTGTTACAAAGATATAAGCTTCGAGAGGAAAATGTATAACTTTCGAATAAAAATTGAGATTTGAAAAAATAATATAATATTTACATTTTTTATTTCAAAATATCGCTTTGCACAGTGAAATGAACTGTCATATATAGTACAGCTAAAAACAAATCAATAAAGTGTATTGAATGCTTTAAAACCTCTTTTATAAAAGTATAGTTATTAAATACTAAAGTCAGAACTCTTTTCTACCTTATTCCAATGAATATCTGTTCGGTGGCCTGTTGGGATAGGTATAAGTCTGTACTTTGCATTAGGCAAATACAATACTTTTCTAAAAATTAAAAGAAGTAAATATCGTTTTTTTAAATTACTCTGTGAGAATGTAGATGTCTCTTTGACATCTTGCAATCTCCTTTTCTGAAAGATCCAATGTCGTGTACATCTTTATTTTGGAGTCAGAAGAGTTACTGAGTGAACTATTATTTAAATTAATTACATCGTGGCTAAATTCACAGTGTTTAAATCAGAGTTAATTATCACTTAAATTAATTACAACCTGTAATCAAAATTTCGAAATGAAACAGAATTTATTTTAAGTTATCCGAAGACCAATATCCTGATATGTTTCTCACCATTTCGAGCTACCGTTTACAATTGAATCCTAGACGGAAATTTGATGGAAAAACAAAATAAAACTTTAATTTATATATATTAAACAGGTGGACATCATTTAAACTACAATTATGGTAAAAAAAAAATACTGAATTAAATTTTTAACAGTGAGCTTTTTGCAGTCCATGAATAAAAGTTGCTGGATATATATATTATTATCCATAAGAGCAAATAAACGAAATATTTATATACTTATATATAAATTTTGTATTGTGAATATTTAAAATAATTATTAAATTTTACATTTTTTATCAGAGAAATAAGTAGGTTTCAGTAAAACTATTCCTTAAACGGAAAAAAAAATTGCAAACTTGTCAATTAATTAATAATGTGAATTGATAAAAAGTTATTGTATGTCAAATATATCCTAATATTTCATGCAAAGTGAAATGAATATATGTCATGAAAAATGATTTATATCTAAATTGATTACGATTAGAATGTGATTTTACATAAAATAAATCGATAAGGATATTTACTGAAAGTATGGATGATATTTAAAAAAAATCATATGCCAAATAAATAGCAAATGATGTGAAAGTAGAGAGATATTACGAATTAATGGGAGCAATGTTTTCCCATTAACAAGTAAAAGAAAGAAAAAATTGCTTTTGAGCAAGCGCAGAAAAGCATCTGCGACTCAAAAAAATCGAATGAAATCTTAAACAATGTCCTGTTTAGTATAAGAACCCTGAAGCAGATTTTCTAATTCAGAATATTTTATGAAGTGTCTTTAATTATACACACTTCGAAAGACACAACTAGCAATGAAAATTGTGACCACAAACCGCTGATGAAATCACTCATGTTATCTATTTTTTACATAGAATCTAAAATAAACCACGTGAATTAATGTGAAGTGGTTAGCAATTTGTAAAACCACTTATCGATCATTTGAGTAATGCTGATAACATAGTCAAAACAAAATCATTTCTTTCAGTCCTGAATAAAATCAACTTTTCAGCAAATGTAAGACAAAATAAGAAGCACAAAACTATCATGACACCATTTTTATTTTGGTTCCGTTAAACGACACGTTCTCTCTTACTTGATAATTGTTACTTTTTATAATGCAACCATATATTTATAAATTTTTAAATGCATTTCCTGTTCTAATAGTCAACTGAAAGCTTCCAGACACGCAAACCTACTCCACTTTCCGATGGGGTTGTACACTGAATTTCAATCTGGAGATGATCCGAAAGATTAGTCTGTCTACTGAACGCTCATGTTTAAAATGTATTAATACCACAACTTTTATAGAATAATAGCATGCAAACCAGATAGAGGCAGGACCTTTCTCGCATGAAATATTTTAAATTAAAATCAGGGCCGGCGCTAGCAGCTTCGCCACCCCGGGCAAAGAGGTAAAATGCCGCCCCTTTATAACAGAAATTAAAAGAGATAACCTAAATCCTTTCCACAATTAATGGTAAAATAAAACGAGTAAAAAAATTGCAATCATCAGCAATGTTGAAGTTTTGATTAGCAAAAAAATACTAATTTATTAATTTATGTTTTTGGCACTAAATTAAAATTAGGGTTGCGCAGAAAAAAAGGAAAGAGTCATTTCTGGTGCATTCTTATTCTAGCTGGAGGTCATTATTTTCAACAGTTCTTGTAGATTAAAAAACTTTACCTGTAATTTTTGGTAATAAAATGTTGTTATATTGTCAAAAATTTTGTTCGCCCTGTATCTTCGAAACAAATTTTTGCTGTATGTTTAAAAAACACCCTGTATATATACAGGGTGTTAGGGGTTTGATTCCAAATATCTTAATACATAAAAATATGATTCATTTTAAACAAAAAAGTTTAGTATATCATGGGTCAAAACTCTATTATTTTAGAAAGAGAAAATGTTTAAAAGTTTGAGAAATTTAATTTTAGGGCTAATTTGCCGCCCCCTAAAGTTGCCACCCCAGGCAGGGGCCCGGCTTGCCCACCCCTAGCGCCAGCCCTGTTAAAATGCGTTGGCTTACATTTAATCTGATTTTGTCATAATAATATTAAAACTGAAAACATTTCACAAAATACTCTGTCTCAAAGGCACTAAAAGAGATGTTAGCTATGAGACTAAAATAGAAATGTTTAACAATGCTTAAAAATATCTTGATACGACTAAATTTTGTGAAAATAAAATCAATTCTTGTGTAATTTAATTTTGCTAATTATATAACTAAAGTAGCTGGATTTTTTAAATAATAAGAAAATCAAAATTAAAATTGTGTTCTTATTTTTATCAGCAGTTTAAAAGTAAATTGACCAAAAGTTTGACACAAAATCCTTATTTAAAACAATATTGTATTTACTTAAATAGCATATTAATATTTCATATATCATTAATATTTCGTTTAAAGTTGTTTCATATCTTTTACTAGGGCATCATGGGTAACATCCTACTATAATTAGATTGACTTACAATCTTATATGAATTTTGAGAACTCTAGTAAAAAAAATTTGAATAAACAAAAAGAAATATATATTTTGAGGCAAAATTGCAACTTTGTTATCAAAAAGAAAATTCTCATTTTCAATATTCGCCGGTTACTCGTCCATCTTTTTGAATTTTCAAGCACATAAAAATTGTTACCGGGATTTTCTTATCGATTTCAAAAGTATGACATGATTATTTTCTGATTTATAGTTATATTAACTTATTTTCTAAGGTACACCTAAGGTTGTTCGTTCATATTTTCTACACCTAAGGTTTTTCGTTCATAATTCAATGCTCATTATGAAGCATCGAAACTTTTGTGATAGATTTAATTAAGGATAACTTATTTACTTAGGCATTTTTTCTACACTTAAAGTTTTTCATTCATAATTCAATGCTCGTTATGAAGCATCGAAATTTTTATAATAACGATTACTAATGATATAGATTTTCAAGATTCTTAATCTTTTTACAATGTACGAGTAATTAAACAACATTTTCATATAGTATAACAGAATTTCTGGTTATATATTTTACAGTATGTTACATCAAGTCTCTCTAGATCATATTTGTACAAATATCTGCTTATAGGCCACTTATTTAAAAACCTTAAAATACGTTAAAGAGAAGAAAAAATACCCTTTAGTCCATAGTACTTTATACTAGAAATGAAACATAACAATACAAAAAAAATGTTAATTGTTTTAATAACTTTACTTAAAAACAAATAATGAAATTATGATATACCTATTTGCAAAAACGTCTGATGATAACTTAAATTTCTGAGTGTGATGTTATTGTAAGAGATTCCATTTTTAATTAAATAATGTAAATTAAAAAAATTTTCCCATATAAACAAATAACGGAATGCCTTAAACTTTTATTGTTAGATGGTACCTCTGAGCTAGAAAGAATATTTTTTATGTGGAAGGAAAATCATATCATTAATGTCAATCTTTAAATAAGAAAGGATAAAGTTATAAAAAAAGAATGTAAAACTATTATTTGGAAGCTTATTTTTCTAGTCATTCTGATCCAGTAATGACATGGATAAGTTTGAAAGAAATCCTCCTAATCTCCTAACAATTCAACACTTAGAAGATTAACTTGAGTCTTTTGAGAATCAGAATCAATATTATAATTACAAAGCATCTTAAATTGAAGGAATTGTATAATATTCCATTAATTAAACTTCAATTGCCCACACACGAAGAAATATAAATATTATATAGAAAAGCTCATAAAGGCTTATAGGATATTTTAAGTATCAAAGTAATTGGCTAAGCTAAACTGATAATTTCTATTTTCATAAAAATTTTAATTCGCTCTCATTCAAGAATGTTATAATGATTCTAAATAGTACGATCTAATTTTGTATGATTCTGTTTTGATACATCTTAAATTCAGGTTATTCTCCAACTTCAACACCTCTATTTAAGCACACTAAAATAATAATGATTAAAACAATTAACTTTTAAATTTTTTTTTTACTTTTGAGGAAATAACAGCAATTTCGTTTGCCTTTTACGCTCAAACAACCAGCTTTTAGTCACAGCAAAATTGAATAACAAAAGACATTCCTGAATAGTTTAGTAATGCTCTTCAAAGTTAAAAAAGCGAAACTTATTAACTAATTTGAAAGCATAGTTCCTTAAAACTTGATGTGTTTGACATTTCAATAACTCGCATGATTATTTTAAATAAGAATGAAAATTCTGTTTGATTTCTAGATATTCATTTCAAAAATTGTTAAAATTTATTAGAAAGTAAAAATAAATAAATAATTTTTTAATCAATTAAACTTGTCAAATTAATTCTGAATGGCTGGAATTGTATTTTTAAATATTTAATGCATAATTAAAAATTCTTTGAAATATTGAAAATAAATAATATAACCATAATTGTTTTTTATTTTTAATAATAAACCAAAGAATTGAATTCGTAGAACATGAAATTATTCAAAATTTGTATTTAAAGGTGATTGAAGTTTTTTTTTAAGAAGAAGAAGCAATATTTATATTATTGGAAATAAATAGAGGTTATTACATGTTTACTGCTAACCACCCAAATTACAACACCAGGAAAAACCAAATATCACAGTAGAATTTATTTTCCAGATTTCATAACCTCTTGTGAAGAGTGGATGACGACAAAATCAGTAATTTCTGTCGTCGCCATTGTTAGCTATAATCGTTGCCATATGATTTGGCATAGTATAAAAGAGGCTTTGCATTCATCTCGGAGTATAGAAGTTCCTGCAGTTTGTACACATTGCCATAATTGACCTGGTGTTGCAACTGTTGGGCAAACATGTACCATACGTTTTCAATTGGCGATAGATCAAAATAATCAGGCTAAAGAAGCAGTTCAGATTGACTTGACTTATCTCGTCAATTCTTGAACATCGAATGTCACGTGTAGTGATCATACATTATCTAGATGGAATATGGTTGATAGTAGCGATGAAGATATAACAGAAGCACGGATTCCATCATTTCAGAAATATAGCAATGACTTGTGTTGTTGTTGTTGCTTATCCCCCTGGTGTAGGAACGCCTACACCAGGTCCAGAAGGCACCGACGCGCCAGATGCTTATAAATTAGATCCTGCTCATCCCACAGATGCCTCGAGGAGGCACCAAGACAAACAAGAAGGTGAGCAGGACTGGTGAGCAATGGCTTGTTCAGAGAACTAGCAATGCAAACTAAGAGGTTGGAGAGTAAAGTCCAAGTCACCTCAAGCTATGATACTGGGTGCCGAACTAGTTTGGGGATGTATTGTCCAAACTAGTCCAACAATTCAGCAATATTGTCCAACAATTCAGCAGTTTGTCACCACAGTGTCTTCAGTTATGAAGCTGATTTACATGACGTTGTAGTAAGAAGCGGGATTAGTCAGTAAAAATAATAACTCTTCATTGCATTGCTTATGTCTGTGGTTCATCACATCTTTGCAAGTGCAAAATGCCTGTAATTTTGAGTCAAGAGTCAGTGTAGCAATAGACGTATTGCGGACAATCAACTCAGAAGCAAATGACGCCGAATAGAATGATCGAGTACTAAATGATACGTAAAAGACTGAATCTATTGTGCTATGTTTCGTGAACTTGCTGAGTGAATTACCACTATCATGTGCACAACACGCCTATCAGCATGAGCAGTGGGGCCACAAGATGGTGTTATCAATTCTTCTGACTCATTCATTCTTGCATTCAGCTATTACAAACCCTCATCCTGCATTCTTTAACTCCTGCATCTAGTGATTAGAGATATTTACCACAGTTTTTAGGTTTCGTCCAACATGCTTAATGATTTTTCTAAAGGATAATCCCTATAAACTAGTATTATATAACAATCAAACTCATAAACTTGGTTGAATGATGCTTGATATCTTTTACATGCCATAGTTAAACAATTTATTAAAAAAAATCAAGTTGGTAATCTCACTTTTTAGTATAAAGTTTTATGACATAGCAGTATTATTACACAAATTACAACCAATTTACCTAAAATTTATGAACTTAAAGCAAATATTTGCACCATTTTTTTCATTTGAATCCATTTAATGACTGGTGCTTAGATTGGAATAAAAACTAATATAAATTTACATTACATAGGCTGCGATAATTACACTATCTAAGCACTTCAGTTTTCCTTTTCTATTTGTTTTTGATTATAAGGCCGAATATGCTTAACTGTTTGTCAAAATCACCAGACCGTGATTCGAAACAACTAGTCATTTCTTTTTAGGGCGTATCTGATTCTTCTTTTCAATCTACAATCATTTTATTCTCTCGGGATGATTCGATTGAGACTAGTTGTTTATAGTAAACTTCAAACCACTTCAAACATTGTATCTGACTGGGCCTCGAACTGAAAGCTACAGCGATGACCATCTGATTATACCCTATGATATCTTCTGATAATAGTTAATCATTCACAAAAAAAACTTGACATAAATACCTTCAACACACATGCACATATCAAAAGAATTTATGTTACAAATTTTTTTATTTTATGACCAAAATTTAAAAATGTATAATAAATTACAGTTATTCATTGATCTGGGAAGGATGTAAAAATATCATATTGATTCTGATATCAATTTACTCGTTTGAAAGCATTAATAATAAGATATATTAACTTTAAATTATTTTAACATAGGCTATTTGTTTCATTGTGTTCGTTTCTGCGTATTCATTTCGACCTACGGAAATCGCTAAACACACAGTTACCATCCCAGTGAACCTGAGAAAAGTTTACTTGGCATAACTAAGTGGAACGGCATTCTCCTGTCTAGCATTTAAAACCCAAATAGTGGAAAGATATAAAGTTTAACATGCATATATTTTTGGTATGCCCTTCTCTTCTTGGTTATCCAAACCAATCTATCTGAGATCAATATCATAAGCATTAAATGACATGAAAAGCCTTATAGCAGAAATCATTTAAACATCACCTTCACTTCCACTTCTAAACATCATTTGAATTAGAACATTTGAACAACTGTTTTGAATTACTTTCTAAAAAAATTTTTCAGTGAAAATGTGCTTTGGGTACTCTGCTTGGTGCGTTTTCAAAAACGCCGTTTCTATGGCGACGAAAATGAAATACGTGTTTTTAACGATTTTTAATTTTTCTATGGCAATGAAAACAAAAACAATGTTTTTTTTTTAATTTACCAATTGTAAAAAACACATTGTTTACAAAAAAAAAAAAAAATACACTGAAATATTAATAAAAATTTGTTTTTATAAATTCTTCCAATTCTCTCCTCCAGTGGTTGCCATGAAGAGTGTATTAAGGATTAAAAAAGTCTGGGTTACCACGCTCGGCGCACTTATCGCCAAGTTGGCGAGGAAGGGGATCTAAACCGCAATTCAACCGATTTTTCGTAAATACTTAGCCATACTTACATAAGGGAGGAAAGCAGAAAAATTCCCAATCACTTCCAACTAGAGATATGCATGCAGAAAAAAAAAAAGAGTCGGACCCTTTTCTTGTTATTCCCCATTGGCTGGTATCGAATCCTGTTCCTTCTATTTGGTACAATATGATGACACTTGCTAAGGCATGGCGAGCCAAGTGTATGATACTTTACTATGATTTACTCCTATGATTAAATAATAACTCCTATGATTTTTCAATACAAGTAAGGTTTTTAAATAAAATATTTGGTTTATAATTCAGTGATTAATATCCATGTTAGAAGTATTATTGAACTTCATTACTTTCAGTTAAAAATTTTAAATAATCTATACATTGTGTGTGTGTGTGTGAGAGAGAGAGAGAGAGAGAGAATGATACTCGATTAGCAATTTTTTTTTTCAAAACAGAAGCTATAAAAGAAATATGGAGATAAAAAACTAAAATATTTAATTCACGTATCCTTTTCACACGAACTTACAAGAATAAAATATTAATCCGATAAAATTTAAATAGAAATTTATTAGATTTAATAAAAATAAACATGAATGTAAAAATAAATGAAATTTTATTACCAATATATATGGTTAAATACTTTTCTTCTTTGTTTCCTAAAATTTCAAAAAATATAAAAGTTAAATTAAATTTTATTTTTGAATTTTTATGTTATTAAATAAGTTGAACTAAAATACATAATTGGAAAAATTACAACGAAAGAAGTAAAAATTCAGTAGTTTAAAAAAGATTACGATCTCCTTTTTATTAAATTAAATGTCCTTAAACCAAATAAGGAGAAATAAAATAATTAAATAAATAAAATGCAAAACTTTACATAATAATTATCAAAAATATTTTTATAGTAAACTATGCTTTAGGAAATTAAATTGGAAAAATATTTGCAGGCATAAATAAGAATACATTCCAATTGAATGTTTGGGAAAAAAATTTTCGAAAAAATCGCAACATTAGAAAGTAAAAATTTAAAATTACTTTTGATAGTTAATTTTTGATATTGAATATAAATAAGAAAAAATTCATAATAAAATATACCATTGCAGTGTCACGATCCTTAAAAAAAAAAAAAAAAAAAGCATACGGAATAACAAATAGAAAATATTTTGATACGTGGTAATCATAACCGTTATTGTAATCTTTGTTTTTTTCCAAACTGTTATAAATAAAGATTTGACATAAATCAAAAGAATAAATAAAGAATAATTTTATTCATTCATTCAAAATTTCACAATAAGACTTTTTGAAATGAAATTATTTTCATTTCTAAATAATTATGTTTTTAATATCAAGAATGATCCACTTATAATTCATCTCTGACAAAATCTGACAAATTAAAAAATTATATATATATGCAACACTTAAAGATTTATTATTTTAATTATAAATTTTATGAAATATTCACTTTTAGCTGTTTTTTTATTATAAATAAAGGATACTCAAATTATTAGTTATATCGCAGTAGGAAAAGCTTAAACTAATGGCCTATCAAAATTTATGAAAACAAATAGGAAATTTTTCAAATCTGCTTTTGGTTGAAACTTCTGTCACGATGTCAAATTTTAAATAGTGCAGGAAGTTTTAAACACAAACTATTTATTTAAAAATTTAATACTCTTAGCACAATTTTTTTCTCTTTATATTTCCAAAACATTTTAAATAATGTACATAAATCATTATGGAGATTCAAATTACATGTTAGACGAAATGCTATATATATATTTATTTTTAAAAATATAATTTCGAATCTAAAACTCCATTACAAGAACGGGCAATCATATTTTTCTTCTCAATCCAAGATAAATGCCATTTGCAAAATCTTTCATTCCTTGCTTCAATGCTCCTTTGACACTTTAATCATGCCAAGATATAAATAAATCGAATCCATCAGTCCAAGAGTAATAACTTTCCTTAATAATATTCTTGAGTTCGCTTCCTTTTCATTCCTGGTTACGTGCATCGCATCCATTGTTCTTGGAAAAACACTGATTCTCACTTCTAAAAGAATGCGTTGCTGCAGCTTGTACGACTTTCCTCATCAAAACATGGAACTTTTTTTTCCGATACTCTTTTGAAAAAAAAAAAAGAAAGAGCGAATTTGCGAATTTTCCTCGTCGTCTACGTTTATGATATTGCTCTGACTCGAGCTTTTTCATTTTGTTTGAGGAAGAATGAAAAATTGCTTTGTTCGAATGCTACTAGTAACAACTGGAGAATGTGAATTTGCATATGAACAGGTATATAATAAGTATTGATGAATGTAATGCGGATGTAAAAATTAAAATGTTATATTCTTAAAAGGAAAAATGGAGAACTTTGTTTATAGATTTTAAGAAATTTATACTCTATACGTTTGGTTAGAAATCTTCTCTGGCCTCTGTTAATATCTCGCTGATTTTATTGGTTCTCTCAATTTAAGATAAAAACATGTGACAAACTCTTCAAATTACAGTTTCTAAATTAAAAATATAAAACAATTTATACAAATGTCTTGAAGAATATTTTTCCTATAAATTGTTATTATATAAATTTTTTAAGAATAATAATTTAAAAAAATAGAAGTTCAATTAATTGTTATTTTGAGAAGGAAAATTTGCATTAGTTTAAACTCAACACTTAAAAAGCATGGTTTGATATAAATTAAAACAGCACAAAGAACATAACAATAAACATAATCGCCAAACTAAATTAAGTAGAACATCGTGACATACGCCGCGCACTATCCAAATTCTTAATTTCAGTTTATTTAAAACGCGTATTTAAGAAAATCACAAAAACAGAAATAATAAAACATATAAATCATCCTTGCCGATTTAAACTAACCATAAAGTGGACGTTTTGTCTTGTCTTTTTTACTTTGCTTTTTTTTCTGTGCTATTGTCTTGATGCAAATGGCTCCAGTCAATGGAAGATAGCTTCTCAAACTGATGCTTTGGTCTTTATATATGGAATCGGTTTATTAATAAAAGGAACTTCAACAACATTTTTTATTTCGATTTTCAAAATGTTCAACCCACAGAGACTCAGTCGATGTCATTTTTTCGCTTACTTGGAATAGTCAATGTTTTACGCACAATATTTCAAAGTCTTTTGAATTCAAATCGGAAGTCATCAGGCGAAAATAATGCAATGTTTTCAAAACTATTCAGTTACGGTTAAACGACTTGTGTCAACATGCGCATTGCTGGAATTCATTGGAAATCGCTATCAACCAGGGGTTATCTCTGTCTCATTACAATCAATGTAAAGCACAATAAAATCTATTGTAAATTTTTGTAAAAAGATTAGTTTCTACAGATGAATTTTTAAAATATTGGATACTCTGTACATGGGGTTGCCAAGATTTAAATTTGATATTGTGTACATACGAAGGTTTTCACAAAAATGAATTAATAACGCTACAAAATGATTTTCAAATACAGAGAAATAAAAACAAAATTTTCCTACGTCAGTTTTCAAACTTTTTTGTTATGAAATATTAATGTGTATGATGTACAAATAGTATACGCATATATATTTTTAAATAAATACAAACATGTACTTTGATTTAATTATTGCTTGCATAAGCAATCAAATATTAATTAATATTTAATGTCTTTTACAAGGTACATGAAATAAATTTATCTTTACTTATATATAATGATGAATAAGTATATATATTTTTTAATAGCAGTATAGATACAAAATCTCCCTGAATAAATATTCAACAAAAACACTTACAAATTCACTTGTTTTTAATCAGAGGACAAAATTGTATATTCAATAATATTATTGAAAAACAATTATTTGCTTAACTCACTGACCAATTATAAGTAAAATAAAACGATGTATACATGATCTCAAATGTAACGAAAGAAACATTTACTTTATGGTTACTAATAATTTGAAAAATAAATATCCAGAAAAAAATTAATGTGTATATAATGTCTAGTTACAAATATTACAATGCTAAACAATTAAACACATACAAAATTTATAAGTATGTAGAAAATATATAAGTATATTGAAGCTTTGATTTTACTACAGTACTTTTTGGATTTAAAACTTTTTGATATAGCTTTGGGGTATGATGGCTAGATTTAGACATTAGTCTTCAGCCATTGATGAAAAGTCATACTTTGTGGTCAACAATCCCTGATGAAGCTGGCCATGTTGGTACTTCAGTTATGTTCATTCATTTTATTGATTAATCTATATTCGTCTAGACTTATTGGTCTTGTAAATTTCACTTTGTATGTATTTTAGTTAAGTGTTTCATCTTTTGCTATAATGTTCTTGTTAGTTCCTAATGTTAAACAATTATATTAACAATATAATTAAATCTATACACGCGCTTACGCACAACCAAATATATTATATATACATATAAATGTCTGTGTACTCCTTAAAAGAAGGCGGTATATATGATATCCATATAATGCCTTAAAGTGTATTGAAATAACAAAATATTTAATTCAATGGAGAAAGAAAACTTACTTTACCAGATTAAAATAATCACAGGAAATTATACCCTATGTGCGTAGCGTTCACAATCTGATTCTTCACTTTAGGAATTAAAATGTCTTAATAAATCCTGAATTAAATTTGAAATATAATAATCTAAATTTGTCAGGTTGTAATATGCATCTTCTTATTACAATCTTTTCCTGTGGATACAGAATTTTAGTATTACGATAATATATTATGGATTTGTCTGCCTTGGTGCTTCTCGAAGGTCGAAAACAACAACAAAATATTATTCTTGTTGTCTACCTTCGAGAAATATTTCTTGGAAGATAGTACAACAAAATGTTCTGGCTATTCAACAGTGTCCTGCTATGTTGCATACTTCTTTGAAGCTGATGAATATTTCATGGAAGATAATGCAACTATACATCACGTTTAAAGAGTTCAAAATTATTTCACTAAATAATCAGTCCGACTATCTCTAGCTACCACAAAGTTCAGATTTTAGTCCCTTAGATGTATGGGATATGATGGAAAGATAAATTCAACAGCACTTTTCTCTTCTATTCAATTTACAGGAACTAAAGAGTTTCAATAAACCCATGGTGTTCTCTGAACTTAAATGCACTCTAGGTAGATGAGAACTCGATGACAAAATAAAAGATATTATCCTTGAAAAAGGTGCTACAATAAAATATTGCTCTTGGGTTTCTAATTTAGTCGTCAGTTTACATATAAGTATTCCTGTGTAATTAAAAATTATAAAAAAATTGATACGCGTTTTCAAACGAGGTAATCGATTTCTGCTAATGTGGACATTTCTATGCTGTTGTGGCTAGCAAGGGAAACTGAAAAACTGGAACATTATTTAATAATGTCCAACTACAATCAAATATTATATTAGATACTCTACCAACCTATCATTTACCCAGCATCTCAAATTTTGTATCAGTCACAAACATGAATAAATAGAATTGTCTAAATTACAAAAATCCTGATGTCTGTGGGCTTAAAAGTTTAACTTCTTTTGCCACAGTATAATCACCTCAAAAAAATGTCGACAACCCTATGTGGAAGTGAAAACTGAAAACAATATGAAAACTTTCTGAATAGGTTTTAATAGTTAAACATAAAAAGTCTCTGCAGAAGTTATATTTATTGCATCTCATTAATTTGTCTAGTGGTTAGCGTACCTGACTACAGATGGGCGGGACCTGGGTTTGAATTCTGGCTCGGGCATGGATGTACTTTCTCTCTCTCTTTCTTGTCTTTGTCCTTTCTTTGTGTGTGAATGGTTGCCTTCCCTATAAACGGGTACCTATGGATGTATGCACTGAGGAAGTCGGACTCCACACCAAATATGGTTCAGTTGGAAAAGTGGAGCAGCGCACCCCATATTGCCAGCCTGGCTGGCACACGACAACAACAACAACATCTCATTAATTTAGAAACAGCTCTAAGTCAAAGTCAACTCTAAGTAAGGAATGCCAAATGCGTTAGGAGAAAATAGGAGTAAGAAATGAATAAGAAGGTATTGGTGTCAACAAGGAACTATCATCAACCATCACTACTTCATTTTCTACAGTCAGTTGAGGATAGACATATGGTTGTTAACTTTAGGTACATTTTAAGAGCCTGCCTCCCTGTCCATTGTGAATAGTACTGTTTTAAAGAATGACAATGCAAAATATTATAAACTGGTCAGATTGATAAATTGTATCACATATTTAACTCGTGTACTTTTAAGGTAACTTATAAATAATGATCTCATTCAAAGACTTTAATCGGTGAAATTTCTTATTTAAAAATGTTCAATTATATTTTCAGCTTGATAACTTATATGATTTATATGAGCTAAATTTTTATGGTTATAAATATTAAGCAGTCAAAAAAAGTCATTGCCATAAGAAAAGTACTTCCTTATTGGCTGCCGAAATTTTTGTAATAAATATGTGGTTAGCAAACAAAGAATAAATGGTTGTTAAATATTAGATCACTGTTTTGTGCAATTTAAAATTGAACTATAGATCTTCAAGGACACTTCAAGGGCAAAAGCTCCGTGGGTCCTTGGAGATCCAGGGTTCATAATTTTAATAAATACAGACAATGTACTTAATGTTCCACTCGATTATTTCTCATAAAACATAAAAAATTTAATAACTAAACATATCTAGTGCTTGGATTTATTAATGCTAAAATTTACCAATAAAGTTTAGTAAAGTTTTAAAAGTTACAACTTTAAAAGCAATGCTACGTAAAAAATTAACAGCATGAAAATCTTATTTTTGTGAATGATATATAATACATTTTGATTATACGACATGCATTATAATTTGATTTTAAAAATGCAATTGTAATAAAACAACAGTAACAAAAAATATATTTTAAAAACTTAAATGAAATGTTTAAAAAGGAAGTGTATTAATCACCAATAAAATAAAGAATTTAGTTTAGACTTAAAATAAGGTAAACATCTATTTATACAGCTGAAAAAAATGCTATGTTGGTGACGTCTTGCATGTGGCAAGAACAGCTGGAGATTTTTCAGTATATTTTACTGGAACTTTGTCATGTGTTCACATATTTTATATAATAGAAAGAATGCAATGCATATTGATGGAAATGAAATTTTAATATTGATTTTAATGGACAAAATAAAATTATATAAAACTCATTATATTACCCATTTAAATTTTTTTCTTGATTTACAGATATTAATACAAAAATTATATACTTTTTGGAAACGTTATCGAAAGGAATCATGAAATAAAATATGAAGGAATCATAAATTAAATAAAACTTTAAAGAAATGCAGAGAAAGATGAGTAGGCAAATGATTAGAATAACAAAAAGAAAATGCATATGTTAACCGATAAAGATTAATTGACATCCAAAGGAATTGACATAATATGCCCATTAGCCGCATATAATTATACATCTTTACTTCAGAATATCAATTGGAGTCTTGATATTATCAATTCATTTAGTGCCTATGTTGTAAAAACCCATTGAAATATATGTAGCTTCATTTCTAGACAATAAATAATGGATTAAAAGCTTATGCCTATATCCAAACCTAAAAAATAGCATACGAGGCATAAATAGAGTTCAAATAGCTTTATATGATCAACAACTTTGATCTCAATGTAAAAATAGAAATTTTCATGGTCAATATCTTTATTACCATTATTATTATATCTTGATGTAATGCCATGACAGTGCGTTGAAAAGATAGATAACAAAGAACCAGATGTAAGTAGAAACTTCGATTAATGATGTATACTATATGACTTTACAGCAGAAGATATACATGAGCGATATTGGAATGTATAGAGCCTTTTTAGAAATAGCACATCCATAACTCCAACAGTCCATCAACATCAATGAGTAAGAATCATTGACAATAAATCACCAATGATTCTGGTTTCAGAAAGTTCATTAATATCACCAATGATATGTCCCTTAGCAACAAGTCTTTTTGTCCGATGAATCATTTATCAATCTAAAAAACTGGAAACTAAATTATAAATCAGCAAGGGGTTTATTTCCAGTTAAAACACATGAAGTTGCAAAACAGTGTAATTTGATTTGCTTTTCTATTTTATCTCTTTGATTGTATTACGGATGCTCAGGTCAATCTAGTTATTCTTGTCAACTCTACTTCCAAGATAACATAGTAACCAAGAAATTAAGACTATTCTGTATTTTATGTAAGGACACTAGCTTATACTTAATATTTAAATCTTGGAAAACTTTCTTTAGATACTATGATGTCAGAGTTGACATTCATGTTTCCAAATCCCAACGATGGAACAATAAGCCCAACAAATATTCAATGCTCATAAATTCTTTCGAATATCAATATATAAGAACAATCAAACAGGTTTTTTTCCCTCCATTTTGCTTTGAATAATGAAATAACCCTTTTGGGAGAAAATATCTTCGAGAAAAGGTGATTTTTATTAATTCAAAATATTTTTCATATTCTAGCCAATTATGTAAAAAGATACCACTATATATAAGATTTCTATATTTTTGTATAAATAATGACCAGAATAAACTAAACAAATAATTAAACATCATTCATTACAAGTGCAATCAAATAGGAAGAAACATGTTTTCTAATTTTGTAAAGTCATTACCCCAAACTTTTCAGTTTTCGATGCAGATGACTAATAAGACTTTGACTAATAAGAAGTCATCTTTATTAGTCAAAGTATAAAATCAAGTATACTGAAATAAAAAAATTTAATGTAATTACTTCTTTTGATTAGATCGATATGCAAAAGATATTAATATAGAGAATGTAAAGCCCGCGTTTGCCTCTTTGGTTAGGGCGTCGTTCTCGTTACCAGAAGGTGGTGAGTCCGAATCCCGGCTTAGCCGAAGATCCGTCGTGTTCATTTAATGGTGATTGGGACACGTAAAATCATGGAGGACATCGGGGTGCAATGTCCTCCATGTTCCCATTATAAATTAATACCTCTGGGGTGGTTGGAGCCAGGCTATGAGTCTTCACTGGTTTCAATCTCTAAATTGGAAGATTCAGATGGTGCTGCCATCTATGAGACAAAAGTCGTACTTTTGTCTCATAGATGGCAGCACCCTCATACGAAGGTGGAAGTCGTACTTCCACCTTCGTATGAGGGTGCTTTATTCAAAAACGGATTACGCTCTCTCTCTGACTTCATTCGTCTAGTCTCTTAACGGGCGGGCTTGGCATTGCCAAGTGTCATCGGTACCAAACAACCATGGAGAATATAAAACGGTATTCCTTTGTTTAAACTAGTGTTTTTAATAAAGAGATAATTTTCATTTGAAAAGTTTAACAAATATCTAATGCTTGATTTTAATCTTTTGAATTAAGGTTTCTAATTAAAATGAATATGGAAATTCATAAAGGATTAATAATTTCAAATTTCAGTTTTGGCAGGAAGCCCGAATTTTCTCAAGTTAATAAGATCTGATTCATTGACTAGAAGTAACAAAACTTTTAATGAAATGAACACACAGAAATGCAGATTTTCTTAATTAAAGTCTTAAGTTCGTATGACATGAAGAAGTTTTATATGATCTAATTGTATGTATTAAGTTCTCAATGAATTATTGTACAAAAAAGGGCTTAATGTAACAAAATTTAACAAAAAAGTATTCTTAAGCAGAATGTGACAAAATTAAACACTTTGTCAAGAATAATAGCAAATAAAATTTTGCTGATATATTAGCCTCTTATAATAAAAAAATAGTTGAAAAAACAAGTATTTAATAAATAAAGTTCCTTGCTGTGTAACAAAATTAAACATAATTTCAAAAATCAACGTAAATTAGGCTAGAGTAAAGAGTGAAATTAAGGGAATTATTACAGCGTTAAATTAAGAAATTGTGAAACTGCTTCTAACTGAAACTCTAAAAAGACCGAGAACAGTAAACAAATTTGAATTACGAATGGAAGTATGAACTTGTGCACGGGAGATGGGACGTAGCATTTTCGAAATGGCGATGATATTTGGATGTGTGCATATGACTGTTTCACGAATAATTCATGAATATCGACTATTTAAAAAAATATCATATCTCAATCATCTATGCTACAGAGAAAATTATGAAAGATCATATGAGCACTCATGTTGAATGCGTAGTAGGAGGCTTGATGGGGCTGCTATTGAATTATCAACGACCAGAAAAAAAATTACTTGGTCCGAAGAGTCTCATTTTCAATTCTATTGAAATACAGACATATAAAGACATAGAGAAAACATGGATCTATGGACTTTATATGCCAACAAAAAACTTCTCAAATTGATAGAACTTTTGCGATGTTTAATTTTATGGAGCATGCGCAGTTTGCAAAATATAAAGTCCTAATTCACTTAAAGATAATTTGATGAGTCAAAACATGTACAAGTAAGCATCTTATCTGATTACCAACTTTCAAGAGGACTTAAGCAATTCCATCAGAACTCCCCGTATATCGAGAGCTACTTCTGAGAGAATACATGATCTTTCATTAGATCTTAGATATTTCCATAAATTATGTTCCTTTGATTTTAAATGAAATTCATATATTAAGTTATAATATAAATGTATGCATTTTTCAGTTATTGATTTTTTTTTCTGTCAGAATACATACCATTTCTATCATTGTATTTTTTCTTTCATTTTTATGAATGGGATTCTATTTCTTATAAAAATTTTTGTCTTTTGCTTAGAGCTGAATAAATAGCAGGTCTGGTATTCTAGAATAATTATGATTCAATGCAAATCCTGAATGAACTCATCTATACAGTATATTCGGTTTCGAAAAGCTCGTTTTGGACACTAATTTTTAATTTTCTCAAAATGATTACATATGTAATTAATCTACATTTTATCGATTGATTAATTATAAATTTAAATAAGTTTCTAATAATTTCATATCTTAAAGATGTAAATGTATTTAAAGATGGAAAAAATATTGATCTTAGGCAATATTCTTCTGATTGCAGAAACTTTCCAGCATTAATTTGGAGAAACAAAAAAAGATTCGGATTTTTCAAATTACTACTAAAAATTTCTTATATTAATTAATATCGACTAATATAACTTTAAACACTAATAAATAAAATTACCAATTAAAAAAGCAGTAACAACTTTGATAACCCCGCAAAAATTAAGTGCCAAATCTGGCACTCCTTACGAACTTTTTAGGGTTGCTGTTTCTAATTTTGGTGTTGCCAATTTAGGTTTTTTTCAGCTTTTAGGTTTTTACTGTTGTCAAATTTTGTATTTTCTTGTATTTTGTACCATTTTTTGAGTTTTTTTTAAAGTTTTTTTGTTATTAATTATTTGTATTTAGCGAGAATCCATCTTGGCGAAAAAAAAAAAAAGGCTCCATAAACAGGTATTTTGCTAGGAGAGAAAAAAAGTCGCCAAATTTCCGATTTGGGAGAAAAGTAGTTCCAAAGAGCAAATTGTTCGTCAAGTAGAATAAATAAAATAAAATCTCATCTGATTTGGTTTCTCAGACCTAAGATGAATTCCCATTGTTTTCAGAGAAGAATAACTTAGTCAAGGATATTTTAAGCAAAACTAAGCATTTAAATAAGAGTAGTGATGAAACCGAATTAGTAAATGCGACACAATGCAGATGTCAAGGCCGCGGGCTTCATCACATAAATGTATTTGTACTCTATGAAAAATGATGACAATACAACTATTATGTGAGAATATTCTTTATTTTTTGCATAAACCATTTTACAGATAATATAATAATCTTGAATATTGTATTTGTTGCTAACATTATATTTTTGTACATAAAAACAAAGTTTATATTTTAATTTCAAAATTACTGTTATTTCAGAAAATATAATATATCAGATTATATTCTAATTCGAGATTAGTTTCTGCAACTAAAGTCTAAGTTTATTTTTAAAGGAATATAAAACCAAAAGATAGACAACCACCAGAAGAAAAGGTGGTATGGATGATGTTTGTTACTCTTTGCCTTTTTTCTTTTTCTTTTTAAAAGAACTTAGTACAATCATCTTTAATAAGTACAGATTTACGAACTGTTAAAACGGGTTTCAATTCTCAGCACATATATGCTCCTAAAATACTTTTGAAGAATAAACAGTAACAATTCAAACAAAACTTGCCGTATGGAATAGTATTTAAATGTTTTATATTAAGTAACTTCATATTTGTACTGTATCAATCATAATAATTTGCGTTACATAAAATAATCATGTTTTCCAGATCATAATTACATGCATTATCTAATTAATATTTCACAATAATTTGAGATATTTTTCATTATACAATTTAAATGGAAATTCTAAATTTATATAATTATTTTCAAAATTTATTAAATAGTTCTTTAACTTGTAGTCAGTGAAATAATTTATAACTTGTGGTTTTGATTGCAATCTTATGATTTTTATGTGATTTTATTAGAGCTTTAAATCTACAATTCCCATAAAAATTAATTTGCATGTGTTGATAGTTACTGGGAATATTAAAAATTTAGTATTGACACAATAGTAGGTACTATGGGACATTTACGACTCTTCAAGTGATTCATATTGACTTATTTTAAATTTCAATAATATATTGCTTTATTTGAAACATTTTCAGAAGACTAAAAGAGTGATATTTTGAATAGTAAAGAGCTTTTCATTTATTATCTTAAAGACTTATATTGACAACAGTAAAATGAAATGCTTAAGTTTTTTTTTAAAAGAATGTCTTATTTTGACTAATATTTTTTTGATATTATGCTTATATTCATAAAAATGTGTTGGAAAAACGGGATATGTTGAGACTATGTCTAATGATTAAGATGATGAATCATTATTCTATAAGCTATATGCGAGTCTCTGATAAAAGTTTACATACACGATTAATAGCAATTGTAATTTTTATTTTACATTATTTAACTTTATTTAGATAGTTTTTACCATTATTTCTCTATCTTTTCTTTATATTTCTCTGAATTATCACTTGCAACTTAATCTTCGGTGAGACGCATAACAATTTTAAATGATTACATGTTGTTAAAATTATATGGAAAACAAGATTTCGTTAATCTGCGCTTTAGGTCCCCTACTCTGCCAACTTGGCGATAAATGCACCAAGCGTGGTAAACCGGACGTTTTTATACCCAATGAGCTCTTTATGGCAACCTCCGTAGGAAATAATTTGCGTTTTTTCGCGCATGCTCATTAATTGTTTTTTTTTCTTTTAGCATTTTTATTGGTCGTTAATTAGTTTCAGTTTGAAAAATCGGTCATTTTCATTGGTTGCTGATTAGTTAAAAATCGTATTCCATGGCAACAGCGTTTTTGAAAACCCGCCAAGTACGGGATCCACAGCACACTTTCACCAAGAAGGGGACCTAAAGCGCATTTTCACCCAAGGTTTTTGTTCGTGATAATGGCTATTTATAACAGTATCTCTCTATAGATTAATAATCAATCAATTAGTTAACAGGCATCTATACAATACGTAATTTTTTTAAATTAAGATTTGTGGTGACATGATAAAATTACTTGAAGTGCCGTAAAATATAATTTTTTTTCTTTCAGAAATTTAGCAAATTTCTTCCCACTGATAAAATTTGCCAAATCCTTTTTTATAAAGTCTTTGGTAAAAATAATAGGTAAGTAATATACACATATGAGCTAATAATAATTTCAATATATATTTGGTACAAAATAATGAATTTTTCATCGACATTATTTATTATTTACTATAATTCAAAGAGGAATTCTAAATTCTTTCTCCTGAGTATTGTTTGTTTGTTATTTATGTCGTGATATTTGTTTGTTTGTCGTGTGCAGACAACCATTTTATTGTACGAGGGATAATGATCGACATCTTCAGCTTAAAATCACTATAGCATCCACTCCCAAGATGGGATTTGAATCTACGAACTGTTGAGCTAAAGCTCAGAGCACTAACCAGGGTTAATACTCTAGTCTCTGTTAGCTCGGATCTTTTCTCGTGTAAGTCCCACCATCTTGTACGGTACTAAATATTAAAAACACACATTATTGCTTTTAACGAAGGAAATGTTCATAATTTTCACTTAAAATGAAATAAGATTGCCGAATATTGCAGGCCCTTATTGTTGCCAATAAATTGTTTGTAAACATAAGGGATTGTTTTTTTAACCTTTAAATACTTTGCATTAGTTTTAAATATTTTTTATTTAATCTCAGACACTCAAAGTTCATTTTATTACATAAAAGTTACAAATGAAGAAGTTTTGATTTATAAGCTATGATAAAAAACATTGACAAAATTTGTGAACTGATGGAAATTTAGTATCCAATTTTTCCGAATATTTTGACAAAATACTAGACAATATTTTAAAATATAAAAAAAAAAAAAAAAAAAGTTGCGATACATTAATTACAAATTTTTCTCACTGCTTTACCATCTTCTTAGTCTGTTGTAGACATATTAAATTAGTTGCTAATTACCATTCAAAAATATGCAGCTATTCTTGATATTGGGTCTGTAATACATTATATGTTATCATGTTCACTTACAGCTTTCTGTAGACTCAACAAGTGAATAAAAATATTACTTATTTTGCTTTAGCCTCAATCAAAAGTAATATGACAAAGCATTTTACCGTTATTCTAACCCACTGAACAAAGAAAATTCACATCCATCAATATTTGTTCAAAAGACAATTACACCAATACATAAACGTAACAAAATAGAGTACATTATATTTTAATTGATTTGAAAGTTTGACAACGTTTATTTATAGTACATCCAACAATATGAAAATACTTAAAGTAGTTTATTTTTAGTATTTATAATTGTTTAATTAATGGTTACAGAAACGAATAAATGAAGCTAGAGAAAAGAAAGAGTGTAATACTATCCAATTCTTTCAACTAGAATTTCATATATATAATAGAATATTTTTTTCTTCCTTTTTTTTTTCTCTTACTTCTTCCTTGACCTTGCATTGTACTTCTTTAGGTCACTAAACTCGTAAGAGCATTTCTTTCCTGTTAAGAGAAGAAAATACAAAGAATCGTAAAGTGAATGAAATTGATTGCGACTTTTATCGTTGAAACAATCTGCTCAATTTTCACGTTTATAGAATGGCAACAGCTTTTCACTTGAGCAGACAAGAACGAATAAAATAACGTTTCTTTTATTTTTCATTATTTTTTTGATGGATTCGAAGCGATTTATTTATAGAAATCATCATGCAGTGATTAAGGATATGATGATAAAACCTATTTTCAAGCAACACATAAATTCTTGAACATTGCTATTACGGCATTTATAATTTTCTGTAGATTCTTATACTTTTAATTCAGCAATATAAATAAATGCTCTTCAACAATAATTGGTTTTGACTCTTAATATAATATTTAAATGTCATAAAATATGGTCATCTGCTTAATAACAAGTTATTGATCAGAAACCTTACAATATTAAATGTAGAAAATTTGACTATTATAGATGAAAAATTAATTTTTTTTGTTATTGAACTCTACAATATTAACTATTATTTTACTTGACTAAGAAAATTTACGCGAAAACAAATTATTTATGCATTTTTAAATAATAACAGTTTCTAAAAAGGATCAGTGTTTTTAACTTCAATATTTTGATTTCTAATTTAGGTCTTCAGTATTTTTATCTTTAATTGAAGGCGTGAATATATATGAAAGATTTGAAGTCCATTTCAAACTATGTAGAAAAACTTGAATTAAATTTCGTGTACATATATAGCTGTAAAGTAATCTAACAAAAACATAAAATAAGCATTGTCTTATGTACACATTATAATACATTATGAACATAATATTATTTTTATCGTGTTTTATTGATTATTATAAGGATATTTAAAATTAGGCTTTCAGATTTGAAGTACTATTCATTTCACATGTTTGGCAGATTAAATTTCTTGCAACAATCGTGAATGAAATATGTGGTATCTGTATAAGCAATTGAGAATACTTTTTGATGTCTGGAATTTCGTTTCATGAACAATTGGTAAATTATTCGATAATCGACCTGTTAATATCTTAAGAACTTCACTTCAAAAATATGTTTGTCGCCCAATGTCTGACAAAAGATCAGATAAATAAGTTTTTGGACATTTTTGTCAATAATGTCTAAGGCTTGTCTGTCCTACTGTGATAAATGAGAGCATTACTGAAATCATATATTGCATTAAACTCCAGTAATAAATTTTTATTTTTCACACAAAACAAAAAAAGAATTTTTGGCATGAAAACTTTCCAAATAAAATAAATGTTTGATTCGAAGTTCGATATTCTTAAAAACTAACCAATTCATGTATTCTTAATTTATGTCTAGAGTATAAAATTATAATGCAGACAATTATTTAAATTTTATTATTAAGTTTAAATTACCAACTATGTGTTTGCAATTAACTCCATAAAAATTACTTTTTTACATTTATAAAATATAAAAATTTTAATATATGAAATTAAAATCCAAATAAAATATTTTTCTAAAAAATTTAAAAGCATATATCCATAATATTCTACACCACTGATTCATTTTTTTATGTTCTTTATTACTTTAGATTAGTGATTATAACTTTCCACTATCGTGATTCACATTTTAAAGGTTTTTACCACTTATTAATAGTGGAGACTAGATTGATAAAAAAAAATCGATTTTGTTTAATCTCTTTTATCTAATAGCATAATAAAAGAATTTTTAAAATCAATGTTATGAATAATGTAAAAGTCGGTGCCCAGCAACCATCTATTCAATCGAACTTATTCATTTCTACCGTATATTTGCTCCTTCTTTCTCTTTTGGCATGAATCTAGTAAAAGAACTTGGACTACCATGATGAAACTAATTATTCACCTTAACTATTCATCAGTCCTAATATTCCTTTGCTGGTGTAATGTAGCTGTATCTATCTTATATCTATCTAAACCTTAGCTGCTTAGAAAGGTAGAAATACACAAACGGAAACCAAAATACATAATATGGAAAATTTCCAAATACGATCCAATTGGTCAGAAAAGGATTGTGTGATTCATTTAAATTTTGTTTGTCTCATTTAACAATGCAATCAACGTAAAAAGCAACCTTTATTTAAAACGCTTGTCAACGTCGAATTGAAACAAATTATCTAGCTACATTAAAATCATATTTCATTTTAATGCCTATTACTAAAACAGCACCAAAAATGACTCGTTCTTAAGAAAAGAAAAGCCAGTTTAACTTAAAATATAAAAAAACTGATATTGTTCCAGTTTTTAATTGCTGAGATTTTAAGTACAGCATTATATGCGATTTACACAACTTCAACAATCAATAATATTGCGATTTCCTATGAAAATCTAGCTTGAATTCATGGGAGAATCCAAAATGTAACAGTGAGTCTTATTGTTTTTGTTTCATATGTCAAAGTCTCGTATATTACAAGGACACGACATCATCATTGGATAGCATGTAGTTGAGCAACTCACATATGTAGAATGAAATGCCGGTTATTGCGTAATGAAAGCATAAGAAGAAAGAATAGGCTTGTTTAAAAAAAAAATTTAATGTAGTTTGTTTATTGTAGAATTTGTGATCAACATTATTTAGTATAAAAGAGGAGTTTTAAATAATCAATTTAAATTTTAATTTAAAGCAATTTTTAATTCATAAAATATGGATGGAATGCTTGAAATTTAAAGATAAAATATCAAATTGTTTTAATAATTATTAAAAAAAGTTTTTCTGCGTTTCTGTACTTAAAAGTTATTATTTCTTTTTTTAGCAAAGTAACGTACCTGTGGGAGAGGAAGGGGGGGGGGGGTAGAGCAATCACATGCTCTTAAAAAGCAAAATAATATTTTACCTTGATTTCTAAAATGTGTAGGAATTTATGGTAATTTGTAATTGTTAATAATATCAGGATTAAAAGATTCTGAAATTATATTCACTAGATTTACTTCAATTATTTTGAAGAGTTAATATTGATTGATTGAGTTTTAAAAGTAAAAGAATAGCTAGCAGTAGAAGTTTACTGTAAATGGGCATATATATATATATATATATATATATATATATATATAT